>OX456985.1:181986000-182425000 GCA_949752695.1 Melanostoma scalare
ATTCCTAAATTCACTGAGAAAACTGTTCTTACAACTACTATACTTTAGGCTTTCAAATTGGGTTGAACAAAACAATATGATCAGTTGCTACCAAGCTGGCTTTAGATCAAATTTTTGTTCTATGTACTGTAGCTAAACGATTTATTGATAAAAAAAAGTCTGTATGCCTTTTTTGTAGATCTGAAGGCTGCATTTGACACGGTCAATAGAAAGTCATTAATATACAAACTTTCTGTAATTGGTTTATCAACCAAGTTCATCAAATTCTATGAGAAAATGCTTGAAAATAATCATGCTTTTGTCCAGAATGGTCAAAAGAAATCTAGAGATTTTAAATGCCAATCTGGTGTTCCTCAAGGCTGTGTTTTAAGCCCTTTACTATTCTCACTTTTTATTAATGATGTTGAAAATCACATCCCAGGAGGTATCACTATAGGTGATGTTAACATTAAAGTCCTTCTTTACGCTGACGATCTTGTTATCCTATCTGATAGCCCGATTACTCTACAGCTAAGAAGCAATAGGCTACAGCAATATTGTGATAGTAGGGATTTGAAAATTAACAGCTCGAAATCTAAAATTATGGTCTTTAGATCACGCAACATATCTATAGGTTATAGTCGCTACTGGGCTCTTGGGGATGATATCATCGAAATAGTGGATAGATTTAAATATCCTAGATATATTCTCACATATAGCCTTAATCCACATGCACATGTTAAAGAAAAATCGAAAGCCGATAAAGTAGCTTTGAATAGCATGCGGAAAATTTTTTTTGTAACCATTCCGTTGATCCAGCATTAAAATTTAAAGTCTTCAACGCTACAGTAAATAGTTGCCTTTGCTATGGAAATGAAGTATATGGATATGAACAGTTAGAAGAACTAGAAAACGTTCAAAGATACTTTTTCAAACGAATTTTCAAGCTGCCTAAAAACACCCCAAACTATGCCATACATGTGGAATCTGGGTTACCACACATATTTTTAAAAAACTTGAAGGCTAGTGCGGACTACATTGTCAAGGTAATGAGTCGATCAGACCAAAACATCCAAAAACGGATCCTTATGATTTGTTTTCACAATGGTTATAGCCCAATCAAAAACTGGTACGATCTGGCTGTTACGCATAATTTTACAATTTCATTACCAACTGACAATGTCGTTGCGTTAAGATATTCCTTATACGACTGCATAGCTCTCATAGATGAGACGCTATTTCAGCAATGCATAGTCCGAGGTACTTCTTCGACATCAAGAAGTGTTTATCGACAACTAACTTTCTCTTTAGGTGAGAAAAACTATTTAGAGATGATTTTGGGTTTCTCAAATGAGCTTAATTTTCAAAGTCAGAACTGAAATGCTGGAACTGAATTGTAGACCTCATAGATCTGACTTAAATCCTATCTGCTCGCTTTGCAATCTCGGTCAGAACGAGAACGTCTTACATTTTATAGCATTTTGTCTAATTTTACAGGAAATACGTAGACTCTATTTTTCCACAAGTTTTCTTTCGTTAGAAGAATGTATAAATATCCTAGCCATGGTTGGAAGTCTCTTATAGGATACGTTTCTCAAGCAAAAAAATATCGAGATGATTATTTGAACATGTTTTGAAACAATAAGTCTACACCGCTTTTTGAACTATACATACATATATAGTGGAGGACCGTTAGACATAAAAAAGGCAAAACCTAGGAATTCAGGGCCAGTCTATGGATTTTCATGAAATTTTCGGAAATGTGTTTTGAATGGCGTATAGAAAAAAGTTAAAAAAAAAAATTTCACCGCTCTCAATTTTTTAATTATTTTTAAAATTAATTATTAACTTTTAGAATTTTATTTTATTTATTTAGGGTGTTTAAGATACGGCTTTCCAAAGAGTAAGGATGGATAGGTTTTGTCAAGACAAAAAAAAAGTTGTATTGGAAGGGGGGTCTATATCCCTCCGTGTAGGCGCGAGGGGCAATTTTATATGAAATTTACTCAATTTTTTAAAAAATTATTAAAAATTAACTAACCCACTTACTTTCTCATACTTCAGTGTTTTTTAAAAGCTATTGCTTTGTTCTTTAATAAAAATTTTAATTTGAGTTTACTTAATGAACAGTTTCTGAGAAATCAAGCCTCAAAGTCAAAAAGAAAATATTTTTTTCCTAATAAATTTTTTTTTACATAATTTTGCCCCATTAAGCGCCATTTTTTCTTTTCATATTCAATGCTTTTATTAGTTTTAATTCAAAAGCAAAAAACCGAACAAAAAAATTTTTCTTGGTTTAAGAGAAATTAAAAAAAACGAAAGGTACTTTTTTCTAGAAAACAAAATGTCGTTAATTTCCCGCTAATTGAACCTTTTTCCTGGAAGTGAAATATGAAATGTGTCTTAAATAGCATATAAAAAGAAGTTAAAAAAAAAAATTTTGTATGATCTTAATTTTAATATAAATTATAAATAATAAATAAAATTCTAGAGTTATCTTTTAATTATATTAGTTTTAAGTAAAATTTTAAAACTAAGACCTATTACAAACTTGAACTTTGGCCTCAAAGGACAGCACATGTAATGATTTGTGCCCCAAATGCTGTTTCCGGTCAAACGTGTTGATAAAACCGAAAAAATGTGGTTTTTTCCCAAATTTTGAGTTTTTAACCAATCAAAGAGACTTAAATCAGTTAAATAAACGGCCCAAAGTTTTTTTTTTTTTTGGTGGGGAGAATGCTGATGTAGTGTTCTTTCTTTTAAATAAGAATTGATGCATCCCTTATTGATATATGTTTGTTTGCATACTGAATGCACGTAGAAAAATTCGCGAGTATTTATTTGGCAAAAAACCATATTTTTTCGGATTCATCAACACGTTTGACCGGAAACAGCATTTGGGGCACAAATCAGTACATGTGCTATCCTTTGAGACCAAAGTTCAAGTTTGTACTATGTCTTAGTTTTAAAATTTAACTTAAAACTAATATAATTAAAAGATAACTCTAAAATTTTATTTATTATTTATAATTTATATTAAAATTAAGATCATACAAAATTTTTTTTTTTAACTTCTTTTTATAT
Source organism: Melanostoma scalare (assembly GCA_949752695.1). NCBI lineage: Eukaryota > Metazoa > Arthropoda > Insecta > Diptera > Syrphidae > Melanostoma > Melanostoma scalare. The sequence goes on from OX456985.1 coordinate 181,989,064, forward strand.
GCTATTTAAGACACATTTCATATTTCACTTCCAGGAAAAAAGTTCAATTAGCGGGAAATTAACGACATTTTGTTTTCTAGAAAAAGTACCTTTCTTTTTTTTTTTATTTCTCTTAAACCAAGAAAAATTTTTTTGTTCGGTTTTTTGCTTTTGAATTAAAACTAATAAAAGCATTGAATATGAAAAGAAAAAATGGCGCTTAATGGGGCAAAATTATGTAAAAAAAAATTTATTAGGAAAAAAATATTTTCTTTTTTCAAAATTTTGACTTTGAGGCTTGATTTCTCAGAATCTGTTCATTAAGTAAACTCAAATTAAAATTTTTATTAAAGAACAAAACAATAGCTTTTAAAAAACACTGAAGTATGAGAAAGTAAGTGGGTTAGTTAATTTTTAATAATTTTTTAAAAAATTTAGTAAATTTCATATAAAATTGCCCCTCGCGCCTACACGGAGGGATATAGACCCCCCTTCCAATACAACTTTTTTTTTGTCTTGACAAAACCTATCCATCCTTACTCTTTGGAAAACCGTATCTTAAACACCCTAAATAAATAAAATAAAATTCTAAAAGTTAATAATTAATTTTAAAAATAATTAAAAAATTGAGAGCGGTGAAATTTTTTTTTTTAACTTTTTTCTATACGCCATTCAAAACACATTTCCGAAAATTTCATGAAAATCCATGGACTGGCCCTGGATTCCTAGGTAAAAAGCTTACGGTCCTCCACTAATAGGGAAAAAGCAAGTTATTTTCGTTTTAGCTAAACTAAAAGCCCTTTGATCTTCTTTGTTTTGACTTAACTTAAAGTCCAGAAATTGAATTATTATGTACATTAGAAACAAAATATTTATATATCTACATTAAGAATGTTCTTAACGTGTATCTTATACAGCAATAGATTTCAACCAAAATCAAGTTATTAATTTTTTGTTTTGACTAAACTAAAAGTCACTGTTTGTTTGTTACTAGTTTTCTTTCTTTTTAAACAAATTAACTTGTATATTTAGCACAAGTTTGTTAAAACTTTCTCATTGTATTTTAAAATTGTAATTTCTTTACGGCATATTGCCATGCTTTCTAATAAATTATATTTCTTTACTATAATATTGTAATTTATGATTTGAAAAAAAAAATAAAGAAAAATTGAATTGTATTGAAAATATTGGAAGAACATAAGAGAGAAGCAATCATTAATGTGCTTTTAACGAATAATTTCTCAAAAGCTATCGGAAATTAAAAAATAACACACAGAATTCGATATAATCGATAATTTAATTTTATAAGATTACATACATACATTTTACATGAAAACCTACTCCACACATAAATCTGCGGAGTAAGGGGGTTGCAGCCGGGCGACAAAGACCATTTGGCTGATACACCACAAGACTAACTACACAAATACTACATAGAACAAATAACACATGACAGCAGCACGCAGTAGTACAGGACAGGCCCCCATCTTGTCACTAACAGCGCTCATTCCGATTTAATTACGGTATTATAAGATTATTTTACGCAAATGTTGGGCGTGGGTCCGCCTCAAATGATCCATCCACTAAGTCCAATTTGGCATGGCCTTTTTAGAATTTTGGCGGTATCTCACGAATAATTGCGTCAGTGTTGGTTTTCAGTGCGTCAATCGAAGCGGGCTTGCCGCTTTAGACATGAGTCTGAACATAGCCCACGAAAAAATAGTTGAAAGGTGTGAAATCGTAGCCATAATTGAACTCCCCTCTAAATTGGTCACTTGTTAAGCGTCTTGTGGGGCACGTGGCACGGTCCTGTTAAAACCACATGTTATGCAAGTTAAGCTCTTCCATTTTGTTAGAAAAAGTTTGTTATTATCTCACGGTAGTGCTCATCTTTCACAGTAACGGCCCTCCCCAAATCGTTAATTCATCAGTAAAGCTGGCCGATAAAACAGCGATATGTTCCGCACTTTACGTAGACGGTGTCGGTGGTTCAATATCCTACAATGTAAATCTGGTGCGAAATTTAATCACATTAGACGGAATAGCCTCCACAGTATGTCGATTAAAATGACCGTAAAATTGAAGGAGTGCTGAATGAATTTTGTTAATTTTGATATAATGAAATCCAATAATTTGCAAGCGTTGTTGCCTGTTTGGAAAACAATTCATGGTTAAATTATAGACCAAACTGAAGATGTTTGACACTGACAGTGAACAAATGTGTGAGAAACACACATGGATATATTTTACACAGCTACAAAGATATATGCGCCGCCTATTGTAAATTTTTGTTACTAATTCAAAAACGTTTGCCTGTGCTTTGCTTACAACTAATCAAAGCTTCTGCGCAACCCCTGCTTCACTAATAGCCCAGTCATAATAGTAAGTTCACCTCGGAATTTGAGATACCCAGCTGTAAATTTGTATGAACTTCTATTTTGACTCCCTAAAAGTTGTCTCAAAACCTACATACTGTAGGGTGTCAGCGTCCATTAAAAACCAAAGGTCAAAGGTCACCAAAACCCTTTATTCGCATATATCTCGTTTACTATGGGTTTTTTTGCTATTTGTGTCTATTGCAATATTGTAGAGGATTAAATTCTCTACAACTTTTGCCTCAACAGTTTTTTTATACGTTGAACCGTTTTCGAGATAGAGACCAGAGTGCGCAAGGTTAGAGCATAATTTAAGGTCATCCGGTAGCCCCGGTCGGAAGCCAGCCATATAAAAATTATAAACTATTGTAAAAGCTGATAAAATAAGAAATTTAATAATGTCATCAATATTTATTCATCATACCATGTAATGTACTGTATATATAAACTATATTATGTATATATAAATTCTTTATAAGCAATGTTTTTATTATAAAATTTCATTTTTCTGGTGTTTGAAATTGAAAGAAATATATGAAAATTATTAAAACTTTAACTATATTCTTCTTCTTCTTCTTCTTCTTCTTCTTCTTCATCGTCATCTTCCGGCTGCTGTAGAGATGGCAATTCTTCTTCTTTATCGTCTTCAACACCATTTGTGTATGGGTCTTCAACGATTTCGAAGTCAAATGTTTCATCTTCAATGTTATCGCTTAGATATGGTGAAGCATTGAGACAAGCTTGCCCATTACACTAGCCACAAGCTAAAGAGCACTGCAATCCCGATTTCCTGCATTTACACCGCGAACCACAACCACCCTTGCAGTTACAGAAGATCGTATTAAGCAATTCCTCTGGAGCAGGTTTTAGAAGTGTCGTAATTGGTTCAAGGAATCCATTAAGCATTGTCCAACCCCACTCCTGTGGTTCCAAATCATGCCCTAACCAAGTTTGGACTTGATAAAAAACACGATTAAGATGTTGATGAGCTGCTGCACTTGTTGGCGCAATATTTGATAACTGTACCGGTTTATTAAATTTGGTAGACTTAACGTACTGTGTATAACGAAAATGATCGATATTTGCCACAGATGTAGGAGCATTGTAGACTGCCAACAACGTTTGAATTCCATTTTCAAATAATTTTTGAATCGGACAGTTTTCTTCTTGAAATGCTGCAGCAAGTTCATCCAAATTCGGTAGTTTCTCGAATGCTTTTAAAAAAGTTTTTTTCCCTTTTTTAAAAAGCGCAGAAGTCGTGTCACAGCCACTTAATGCGTGCAGACACAAAATGTGTTTTTTTGAACGAGTGTAGCTATCAAAACTTTTAGAAGAGTATATTTCTGTTTTCACATTTCCTTTGCCGACATTTTTAAAGAAAATTTCTTGTTGATTAGATAGTGTACGCCCAATTAAAATGACAAGCAAGTCAACATCTTCTCCTATTATAACTGCAGTTTTTTCAGACTTTGATTCTTCAATTGCTGAAAACTGAACTTTCGGCTTCGGCCACATTCGGCTAAGAATACTACAATCGGCTAAGCCTTCGGCTTCGGCCGAAATAAGCCGAAGCTTTGGCCGAAGCCGAAAGTTCAGTTTTTGGCTATCGTGCGTCGTGGCAGGCGCTGAAAAAAAAATTCATTTTCGTTTTTCGTAGAAATATGCTATAACCTTGCACATTCTGGTCTCTATCTCGAAAACGGTTCAAAGTATGAAAAAACTGTTGAGGCAAAAAATGTAGAGAATTTAATCCTCTACAATATTGTAATAGACATAAATAGCAAAAAACCCATAGTAAACGAGATATATGCGAATAAAGGTTTATGGTGACCTTTGACCTTTGGTTTTTAATGGACGCTGACACCCTACAGTATGTAGGTTTTGAGACAACTTTAAGGGAGTCAAAATAGAAGTTCATACAAATTTACAGCTGGGTATCTCAAATTCCGAGATTCTTGCTTTATTTTGACTTAAATGACTGGACTATAAACCAAACGTTGATATTACTCTTTCATCACCCATTTATAATTGTATGTATCAAAGTGGTGCCCGTGGTGCAATGGGTATCGTGTCTGCCTGTTACATGGTAGGTTTGAGATTCGACCAAAAATAACAGGGAAAAAAATGTATTTCCACGGATATCGCTTTTCGCGAGGAATTACCAATTTTTCAAATAGTAATTCCATGCCATGAAAAGCCCATTCTTAACTAGCCGTTTGGAATCGGGCAAAAAATTTAAGTCCCTTCCATTACGTCGCAGGGTATGGTTGACTGAAATGCGCTTGACACCGGTGCTATCTGCTCTATTGCACCACACTGTTTATTTATCAATGAAAACCCGTTACAGGCGTTCTCGCAATTGCTAAAGGACACATAAAATACATTTTTTTTAAATGCAAAGAAGTCTATGTTATGTAGTTCAAAGAGTATTGGTTGGAAATAAAGTACTTTGGCTTACCATTATTAAGTACTTTTCTTATACTTTCTAGTTTCTAAACCTTAAGACTGTTGGCCTGTCGACCAAAATCTTCTGGACATGACCATTGATTGTTTTGTATTTCAAGGAAAAGTGATAATCGACTTGAATTAATATACTTTAGTTGTCTTCCTATTTCTTGGTATGTATCTTTGCATTCACCATTTTGTTCTTTGGAAATGTCTCCATTTACTTCCGGAAATCATTTCTTTGTGGTCAAATCGTAACTAATTTCTGCAAAGTCAAGCGGCAAGTGTCATGAAACCTGAAGTAACAAATTGTATCCACAAGATTTGTTTTTCATCAAAGCAGCCAAAATAAAAAGTAACCATCCTCCACAGTTAAGAATACCAGTCTAATTTACAACCTCTTTGCTTCTTTTTAGTTTTCCTTCAAATTACAAACTAAAGTCAAAAAACCGTTCTTTAGCAAGAAAACCTGTGTGTGATATGCACTTGCCTGTACCTAACCATCCAATAAAAAAAAAGCGACATATAAACTAAACAGCTAAACCAAGCGAATCGCAAGCTGGTAACACAAGTTTCGCAACAAACTGCAAAAAAGAAGGCAACAAGTGTTCCTCTATCCTATCCATATTATACTAGGGTAGGACGTAAAGAGTTACTGGTATCTGCAGTTAAGTCTTATACTGCTGCAGGCAAACAACTACACGATTTTTAATAATTCTTCGCCAAAATAGGTTATTACACACATGTTGTGAGAGTGCGCTTCTTACTAATACACTACTCTGATCTAACGGCCTAGACCATTGCCTTGCCGCGCCGTGCTCCGTCCTGTTTGTAGTGTATTTTGTTTTACGGTATCTTGATGTGAAAGGGCTCTTCATATTATGTGACTTACAAAAACAAAAAAAAAAAAACAATGTTTACTATAGACTAGACTAAGCAGTTAAGATAGTGACACCACGACAGCAGTGTTGTGAACCTTGTGAGATTTTTTGGTTAACAACATGCGGGTATGATGATAGATGCATTTACAGTTATGGGCAGAATGTTTCGAACCAGAGTTTTGAATTGGCAGCTTTTCTGTCATGGATTGGGTTCCTCAAAGAAAAGGTTTTCTTCCTGCATACTGAAAATCATCGAAACGTTCTTTTTTTCATGAAAATGAATTCAAAAAGTAGTAACTAGTAATTTCTATTTGGTTCCAAAATCGTTCTTCCTTGGTACGGATGTTTTTGCAAACCACTGTGTGCATTCTTGATGCCGGATGCCAATGTACATTGCAACTAGTAAAATAGCTACAAAAACCTGGAATTCGTATGGAAATACTCCTTTTCTCATTTGAAAATTCACATTTAACGGATCTCATGTATGATCTAATGTTGCAACAGGTATTTTTGACATCGTTGTCTTTGGTGTATGAATTTGGTGGACTAGTACCTATACCAGCAGTCGCGCACAAAGACCGCATTTATCGGGACTTTATTGGCTCCAACTGTGCCGAAACGTTAATTCAACGATGAAGGCCCACGGTGGTGCTGCTGCTGCTGGTTCGAGAAATATAACAATATGTGCAATTGGTGGAGGTTTTTGTGTTGTTGTATGTCCGTTGCAGTCGTCGTCGTCGAATTGACGCCATAGGATTGCCTTAAAGCTTTTTTGCCTGGCTTGTATGCCCACATTTGGTGAGTCTAATATTGCAAGTGGAACAAACAATATGTTTACGGCCTTTTGGGCCACAGAGTGTATCTTACATCTGTGCACTAAGTTTCTTCGAAGGACAGCCAGAATTAGAAGTATGCGCGATTATACCTTCAACGAGATTTGTTGTTGAATGAGAGACACTGGGATTCAATAACTGCATACTGCACTGCTGATGTGGATGTTGGTTGTTGGTTGGTTGCAACAACATTTCTTTAACACGTATACACAATGTAATGTGCAACGTGATCGTGATTAGCATATTTTGTCACCGCGCGCTTGATTATTTATAGAATTTATCCAGGACAATTGGGTGGGCGCTAATGCGATTTTATGGTTTGTGCGATATTGTCTACCATTTGGTAGATGCAGTGGTTTAGAAAGAGCACAGCGGTGCATGCCCTTATTTGGGAGTCTTTAAAGCCAATTGTGTTTTTTTTTTTTTTGTGTTATTTGAGTGACCTTATTGTGCAAATTGTGTGTGGGGGGAACTAAGCTGACATCATATATGTCTAATGCAATTGAATTGGGAATAAGGTGAGAGTGATTTACTAAGTGCGTGTAAATCGTGTAAGTCGGGTTTGTATACTGACATTAGTTTTGGAGTTTTCCATTTGACTGCTGAAAAACTCATTTGTCTTTAAATCTGTTTCAAGGTAATTCCATTACTGGCACTTAATTTAAATTTTTCTTAAAAATAATTTGCAAATCTTGAACTATTATTTCCATAACTTTGTTGCGTCAGCCTATATATATATTTTTGCTTGCTCGTATTAGACTCCCGTTATAGAATCTTATTAATCAAGTATATTCTATACTATTCGATTACTTTTACCTCTGAAGTCCCTCAAGGAAGACATTTTGGCCCTCTTTTATTTCTCACTGTCGAGAAAAACGCCGAAAGGTTTTTAAAAGAGGCGTTAGTCTTTCTACATGTGTGGATGACCTGCTGATTTTGCAACTGCATCTATGAGCAAAGTCAGCAAAGTTGGACAAAAATTTGCCTCCATAGAAGTCGAGGTGGAGTCTATTCCACCAAGTCTAATTTTTAAGGAAGTTTATTTAAATTTGTTAGATTCTTTTTGATTGAATGTTTGCTCTAAAGTCTCCAAACGTACGAGGGCAGTCCGATAAGTACATAGCCTACAAAAGAAAAACAAAAATTTTGGAAAAGTGTTGATTTATTTTTCAATATAATCTCCTTTTAGTTCGATACACTTGACCCAGCGATGCTCCAACTTCCTTAACCCATCTGAAAAATACGTTTTCTCGAGTTCTGCAAAGTAGGCCTCCGTGGCGGTGATGACCTCCTCATTCGACACAAATTTCTGCCCGGGCGAGTGATTTTTTCAAGTTTGGAAATAAAAAGAAGTCGCACGGGGCCAAATCTGGAGAATACGGTGGATGGGGCAATAGTTCTCAGCCCAACTCGACCAATTTAGCCGCGGCTCTGAAGTGGTCACACGGTTGAGTTTGTTGTCCGGAGTGAGCAAACGCGGTACCCGTCGCGCCGACAGCTTTCTCATGCTCAAAATTTCATGAAGGATATGACCCACGCGATGTTTCGAGATGTCTACTATCTCAGCTATCTCGCGCAGCTTCAATCGGCGGTCTGCCAATACGAGATCGTGGATTTTTGTCACATTGTCCTCCGTGGTAGCCGTTTTCGGGGCACCTGGGCGTTGTTCATCAAAAACCGACGCGACGTGCGACCACGTTGAAACTCGTTGAACCAATTTTTGACGGTCGCCATCGATGGAGAAGAGTCACCTTACAACCAACCGCTCTTTGATTTCGCTGCGTGATTTTCCTTCCAAAAACAAGAATCAAATCTCTGACCGATATTGCTCTTTTTCTATTTTTCTAAAATCCGCTGATACGTTTGCACGCGGTTAAAACAAAACTACGAGTCCAATTTGGCTGAAATTTCGACAGTAGCCTTCTACAAAAATGTACTACACTATAGTAAGTTTCTCTTGCGATAGTGGCGCTATTGGGCGGAGAGGCTAAGTACTTATCGGACTGCCCTCGTAGTTGACATGTTGTTTTAAAGCAATTGCTTAACGTAGCCGTACGGAAAATATTCCAGAGGCTTTTAAACGCACAATGGAGTGGCCCATTTCTCGAGATACCACACTCATCAAACTTACTCTCCAACAAATCGATTGTAACGTGTTCTGTACTGTTTTTGGCACCATCCTGCACCAACTGCATGTCGTCCAAGTCCATTTCAACCAAAATTAATCGGTAATCGCCGCTTGCATGCAAAGCGCACCAAGCAGTTGTTTTTTGTGGATGAAGTAATGATTCATTAAGCACATGTGGATTTTCATCCGAACATTAACGCATAGTTTGCTTATTGACGAACCTATTGAGCCGAAAATAAGCTTCGTCGCTAAAGATGATATTGCGATGAATTTCATCATCTTGGCGCATCTTCTCCAGGACCCTAAATTGCACCAAACTTGTTATTGCCTGTCTACTGAGGCGAGAATCACTACTGAAAATTGTAGTTTGAGCTCATCAAATTTACTCTTCAATAAATCGATTGTATCATATTCAGTGAGACCATCCTGTTGAAATCACATCTCCGATGCATTCATAAATTAAGTTCACAAATTAATTCAAGCAATTTCTTATATTCTCATGTGGTATCGTAGTGGACCTATTATTGGTCTAAATTCGTCAGTCGAATCAATCTAGTCTCCATCTTCACAGACGGTTCCAACACTGATGAATGGGTAGGGTCAAATGTCCTCTCAGAGGATCCTCCCATAAAAAGATCAAAGGAGCTCCCAGACTTTCGCAGTGTCTTCCAATCGAAGTCTGTGAACTCTCAAAACATCTTGCTTATCAAAAATTTGAAAGCAAAAACATCGTTATCTTCATAGACAGTGAGGCGTCCATAAAATCTATCTCATTCATTGTCACAAAATCTGAAGTAGTAGAAAGCTGTCGCAGTACTTTAATACTACTAAGCTCAATGAACGGGGATACAGGACACTGTGACATAACTAATATGAGAGAAGCTGCCCAAAATCGGGTCATCCATCACTGGAATTCAGCGAGACGGAGAACCTATACTCTTCGCTTTATAGCATGAAAAAACCAGAATCAAACAAACCTTTCTAAGAACTCTGTCAATGACAGGTGGATCATCTGTAGAGACTTGCCGGGTCTCCAAATATTCCATTTAAAAAAAAAAACAGAATTTGTACCCCAGCTAAGCGGGCCAGAACTTACATGCATTAGAACATCCGACATGCCAAGACGAAGAAGCAGAGGAACGATCAATTCACTTCCTCTGTGAGTACCCAAGCTTGGTCCACGCTAGGAAAAAGCTCTCGGAGACGGAGAGTACTTCTCTTCGACAAACTGGGCCACACATTTCATCTTCCCGTGAACAACATGCTGTGGTCTATTCAGGTCCTTAAATTTTTTTAGTGGTTGAGTGAAGTCCCCAACGTCTATAGCTTAGTCACAAACACAATCCTCAACTACTAATTACCTCCTTGCTTGCAGCCACAACTCCTTCTACCTATCCTGGAGTTCAAATGTTACAATCACGAGTCACACTCAACTGAATCTTTGCAACGAAACTTTACTGAAACTGAAACCATTCGAGTGATAATTTGAATGTTTTATAACTTTTATTGCAGAAGATATGTTGAAATGAAAATCACATGCAAATAAATTTATTTAAAAAAAAAAACTAAATAAAAATGTAACAAACCAAAACATATAATTTATTCGATGGTAACGTCAACGTAACAAGTATGTTAACCTGTTGTGTAACAGTTTGAGGTTCGAATTCGAGAAACGTAAAATTGATTTTTAACGGGTATCGCCTTTCATGAGAAATCCACAAGTCCTCCGGGAGAATTAAGACTGCCATGAAATGAAGTAAGCTTTTTTAGCTTAGTCTTTCGAAATTTTTATGAAATTGAAGGTTCTTGAAGTGTGTTTGGCCCCGAAGTTCCTTGAGCTTTTTTTCACCACCAAAATTTATTTATTTATTTATTTTTTACGTAAACTTCTATTGAGCTCCCTTCAAACAACTCAAATAAACTTTCTTTAAAAATACAATTAAATCAATTTTTTTATTGCTCCAAAGATCAATTCTAAATCTAATCCACACGACGCGACGGACGCCAAGAATTTGTTCATTCTTTTATTTTTTAATTTTTATATAAAAAGTCACTCTGTACATAAGTCCTTTAACCGCTGTTACTATTGCCCCAGCGACCTACTGTTCACTTGAATATCTTAGTCCCATAACCCCACAGGAGGAGGTATCGCAAGTCCTTTTATTAAACTTGCTTTACTGAGTGAGCTGAGGAAAAAAAACCATAACCCGTTCTATACAAAAAGATCTGTGTGCACTGAAATCCCCAACCTGTGTAATACTTCTACTTTTAGTCCATTCATTCCGCTCAAGCATTTCGAAACTTACAAACGACATAAAAAGAAGCTTTCATCCATTTCTGTTTGCCGAACGTTCGTTGCATTTTTGAAATTCAATTTGGCGAAATACTTTTCTCATGCGCCACAGAAACTACCCCAACCCTTATACCTTCATCGAATTTTTGCCTCAAACTATCCTTAAGCCATTTAGTTCAAAACGAATACCTATGTTAGAGTAATCCCGTTACAAGACATGGATATTGGTATTTTTCCTCTTTTGGGGTGAAGAAAATTATGAGAAATTTGATTCTCCTTTCTACCTTTGTTGAAATGGTTGATCCAAGTCACATTAGGTTTAGAAAATCTTCACACGTCGCTTCACTTCATCACTGTTCGATACTATCATCGTCAAAAACATCATCGTCATAGTCATCGTAATCATCATAACCATTATCACCAAATTCGATATGACTTTTCTTCTTTTTTTTTTTCCTGTGTCAGCCTTCCTTATTGCATTCATTCGAAATATGACATTGTTACTGGCAACGACATGGAATGGCGGTGCTTCCACCAATTCGACTTCATGCAAAATAGTTGGTGTTCTTCGGATACTTGTTGCATCGATTCACTGGCGATGGCTCGTTTTGCTCATGATTCCATTATTGGCATTCGTTTGCAGTTTTATGGTGGGTGGGGTGAATTACACCCAGGCGGTCGGTGGAGAGTTTGTTTAATAATTTGGAGGATTTTCATTCGTTTGAAAATATGTTGCACAGGTGCAATAGATTTGTGCTTTTTATTATGTTATGAGGCTTGGTGGTTTAAAAACGACATTACATTTAATGCCGTTTAAAACTGAAAATGAGAATTGGGTTACGCTGGCGTATGATTACTTTTTTTAAGTTTTTTCTTTTAATTTCGGAATAAAAGGATTTCCTATAAAATATGTTGCGGTTTCATTGGGTTATTTTTTAACTTAGCTTGTTGGTGCCCAATGCCCGTAGTTTAGCGGTAAGCATGTCTGCCTGTTGCGAATCTCAGAAACATAAAATTGGTTTTGCACTATGGTATCGCCTTTCGCGAGTAGTCTGCGAGTAATCCGGGAGTCGAAAGATTAAGTCTACAATTTTATGCTGGTTTCGAGCAACTTTGTTAAAAAAAGGCTTTTGATTGCGGTTTGTAATTTACTCTTGGACTAATTGTCAATTTCCCACGAAAGACGTTACCCGTGATTTTCTTGTATTCGAACCACGTAACAGGCTAACACGATTATGCCACGGGCACCACTTTAAAATTAGCATTTCTATCGAAATTTTGGAGTCTTAAAATTACATACTCACATTTATTAACGTAATTATGCGTAACGAACTATTTCGCATAATTAGCGTAACCAACGCACATTTCTTTATTGACATACAAAATAAACGATTCGTTCCACAATGAAGATGAAAAATGTTGGGCTTTTCACTGTACAGGGTGCACAAGAATAAATTGTTTTTGAAAAACATAATATTTTTGGTGTGTTAATGGAAATTTCGTATACACTCTTTTAGAAAAGTGGGGAGACATCTGAAGGCCACAGTGACCGTATTAAGTACCGCCACATCTTGCCAAGGCTGTGGCTGTGGTCCTTTTTTTGTGAGAACACCGAGTGCAGTTAATGACGTCACCACTTAAAAGTAAGAAGTGTTTGAGGGTTACCTGATGGATTTTATAAAAGGTCTTTTCTTTGAACGTTTGGTTTTCAATCTGGCAACACTTTTTTCAAAGTAGGTTTTGTTGACAGCTGTCATTTGATGTACGCTCAGTTTGGGTTACCATTTCACCGTGGTAGAATAGAAGGCGCACGACCACTGGTCACTGCGTACGTTCAGTAAATTGTCTCGAAACGAAATCGCTGTTGACTCCGGTTTTTACTTAATTTCAAGTTTTAAACCTTTGAGTTAAATCCAAGATCGGGTGATTGAACACAGGTGGATTATTTTCTGTTGGGTTATGTGGAATTGCTTGTCTACGCAGATAAGTGCGAGACTATTGACACGATGGAAGCGAATATTCGGCGCATTTTTGCTTACCCCAAAAAATGCTGCAAAAGTGATCGAAAATCAGGCCTCTCAACTGGAATTTATTCGAGCCAGCCTCGATGTGGTACTTGGCCGAAATCATTTTTAAAACAAACCCTTATCTTTATACTCAAGCTAAATTCTTGGCTATAACGTTAAATTCTATGCGTTTTATTACTTCTTGAAAGCCACACGTCTTAAAAAACACACTTTATTATATCTCTCGTGCATTCTAACTTAGTAAAAATGTTGAGTAAAGCACCTGAAGTATACCAGCAGATGAACTCAATGATTTTGCCATCTTCTAGAGTTACAGAGTCAATCAGTTAGTCGTTTACCAAAAATTCTATGTTGCGAAGATCGAAGACTAACTGAGAAAGCGCCTGCCATGGCAATGTAAATACACTCAAGAAACTTATCAATTCCTTGCTATGGGTGATTCTCATTGAAAACCAATTGAATTTTTCAGGGATTTGAACCGCAAACTCCCACGTTACAGAGGCAGACATGCTAATCACTAAGCCATGGTTACTACATTTTAACGCAACTCTAAATGTTACATACAGAGAGGTAACGAATGAAACTTTTTTCGAGACATTTCAAAAAAGATTGATTTCTACGCCGCACCCTGTACCTACGTGCTTTCGGAGTTTATCAACACTATAATACATCTTAAAAGCTCCACATACTTGTATTATCATACTTTACATGGAGCACGTGTTCGGTAGTCAACAAAAGAAGTTGTTTATTGATTTAGAATAAATATACTCCGATAAGCACAGCTTCAAAATAAATTAACTTACAAACATCCGCTCCAATCTGCTTTTAAGAACCATACCCGTTTTGGGTGTTTACCTTTAAACAAAGTTATTTTCAAATCCAATTTAACGAAAATGTAACACTGACTCTTACCTACGAGTTTTTAGATCTGTAGTTTGTTTTCCTCAACTTTGTCAATGAGATAAATAAACGAATACCATTACGCAACCCATAACATAATTCAGACAGAGTCTGTTTTTAGCCGACTTAGCGATGTAATTAGAGCTGCAGAAACACACGTTATTCAAATATACAAATAATAATAAAACAAAGTAAAAAAAAAAAACAGTAAAAAGTGAAACACAGCATAAATTACTACCGCGCAATATATATGCCACCGCCGTGACGAAGGTTGTTCGGGGTCAAGGTAGTCAGTTGATAATGATTACATTTTTTTTTCTCGCCGTCTTTCTTTCAATTGCTCTTTCTTTAAATTTTCTTTTAACTTTTATTTCTTATTATGAACGCTTTGCTGTAGTTATAGAGTTAGCACAGAGCGTGGCAATAAATAAATGAAGAAAAATAAGACAAGAAAACCAAAGACAAAAAAAAAGAGTAACTTCACCAACCAAATCCGACTGAACCATTGAGACGTGGAAACAGTAACTCCACTGACAAAAAAAAACGGTGCCTTGTTACTATACTAATAATTACTGTGTGTGTAATGTTATGGTAGGTAACGGGTGCACTGTGCTTTGGTTTCCTTTTTGCTGCCTTTTTCGCCAATACACTCCTTCTGTATGCATTTTACCTTCTTTCTCTACCTCGTAGACATTGTGCCGCGACGACGCGCCGCGCCGGCCGTTGCCGCTGCCTGCTGACGCTGAGCTATTGAGTGTGCACATTATGCAATTTCAATAAATTTTTTTTAAATGTGCATTCGTTTCTTGATAAGAAAGCGCAAAGAGAGACTAATGAACCACCGACTGCCTGGTCTGTGAGTTATGGTTTGGTTTACGGATGATTCTGTATAACGCTTTTTTGGTACACATCTTCACTTTAGTTCGCACACTAATATTGTTTCTTGTGGTTTTTCTTAAACTTCTAATTGAGAAATGTATCTGTTCTTTCAAGGTTGATAGTGTCAAATTTGTACAAATGAGTTAAGCAAATACTTTTTTTTTTTGTTTTAGGGGTTAGTTAGCATTGATCAATTTGTTGTAACATTTTTGATGAACCTTTTCAATAATTCTGGTAATTATAGATAGGGTAAACGCACTAGTATCCTGACAGTGTTAGTATCCTGACACATTAACGAATAATAGATAAATCACACACAAACGTCAACAAACATAGGTCCTTCAATGTGTCCTATAGATGCATTCAAGGTTTCAGGCACTCGAAATGCGTATTTTAAGAACTACGCGTCATTTTGATTTGTTTAAGGTTTGAAGGTGCGGTCGCGCTGACGATTTGTGTAAAAAATAAATAGTGCGAACAGTTTTTAGTAGTAAGCAATTGAACAAGTAATAATTAATTTATTGTAATGGAAAGTCATTGGTTTCGTTGGAAATATGATTAACTAAAACAATTTGCAAAAAAAAACAAATTTAATAAAATCTTTGACATTATTTGTGGTGTCCGGACACTAAAACCAGAAATGAATATGTTTTTTAGTAAAAATGTGCGATTATCATGTATTTTTAGTATCCGGACAGGGCTTGTTTCTTAAAATGATTGTGTCCGGATACTAAAACAAAAGCGTCCGGATACTAAATTTTGGTGTCCGGATACTAGTAAGTAAGTAAGTAAGTTCATTTATTTAAACTTCAATATAAAAAATAGAATACAAAAATGAGTTTAAAAGCTATGACTAAGCCGTCAGCCTGGTTAGCAAATTTATAAATATTTATTTTGTAGTTAATTTAAGTAGGTTTTCAATAATTAACAAAAAGAGAAAAAAAAATTAAAGTTTCAAACGTATTCTAATATCAATAACATTCTATACTTGTAAACTGTTTTTAGGAAATCGCTTAGGGTTTTCCAATCACACTCGTTTAGAATCTGGATAGTTTCCTGCATAGTTAATGACTGTTTTCCAAAGAAAACTTGTCTTTGCGGTGCGAATATTGGGCATATATGTGTCCGGATACTAACGAAAACGGAACTTTTCTGAATTGTTATTTTAATCATTTTTACAATGATTTCTTTGCAATTTACTTGAACGCTATACTATTGAGAAATGTCTATATTCTTTCAATCAATATAAGTGTCCGCGATAGCATTTATGGTTACAAAATGGATCGCATTCAAAGTCTAGAAAAAAGTTAAGTGTCCGGAGACTAGTGCATTTACCCTATCTTAAGGATGGGAAAAATTAAAATTTATCTTTAAATAACTTCTAGCTGTTAGACAATTGTTTATGCTAATCAAAATGCGAGTTTTTATTTTACATTGAAATTGTTTCATAAAGCCTGGAACGAAAGATAACTTTACCTTTTTTTCTGCAAATTCCTTACGGATGTCCAATACTTTCAAAGCGTATCCATTTCGAATAATCTTACTACGCTTCAAGCTTGGACTCCAAATATTCATTAGAAATTACGCTCACTTGATCTGAGAGCCGACAATCGACTAAAATTTAGTAAAATATGGGATATGTACATTGTACATATGTATATAAATAAACTCTTTTTTTAGATGATCAATTGAAATCTGTACATTGTTTTGTATTAACAAAACTTCTCACTATGATTAAACACGAGCTTTAAAAAAGAAAACTATTTTCTTACAGCTTTTTTAAGCTGCCATTTCAAAATCTTCCAAAAAGCTTGTGTCTACTCGTAGTCGGATTAGTAAAAAGTAGAAAAATATGTTTGATTACATGGATTCAAGTGGATCGGAGCAAAATTGAGGACGTAATAAATATTGTCATACCTGCTCGGCCCAAGAGCGCTATTGTTACCTGGAAGCTTTAAATCGATTTTCCCACTTTAAATCGATTTTCCCACAAATCAATTTCTCAAAGTCGGTGCCCCTCGTAACTTTGAAATTTTGAACACTTTTTCTGTTCATAATTTACTAGGTAGTGATGAAGAGTTTTTCTAAATTTGTTGATAATTATTATGTTACAATAACAAACTAGCCGACTACGCGTTTTTCCCTTCAAAGAAGTGCAAAATTAAAATTTCAAAAAACCTCCTCGATATTATTTGGTAAACTGAATCTCAGTCTTTTCTTCCGCCTACCCGATCATTGTAGTGTGTTCCAAGCGGAAATTCTGGCGATAAAGGAGGTCCTGTCTTGGCTCAAAGAAAACGTCATATCCTCCACGGATATTCAAATCTTCTCGGACAGCCAAGCTGCCCTTAAAGCTCTTACCTCTGTCTCTACAAAATCCATCACGGTCCAAAATTGTCAGATGTCTCTGAGGGAGATGTCAAATCAGTTCAACATTCACCTTTCATGGGTGCCGGGGCACAGTGACATACCAGGCAACTGTATGGCAGACGAATTAGCCAAAAAGGGCACGACCACTTCCCTACGCTCAGAATGGAACAACATAGGTGTACCTATCGCTACATGTAAACTCCTACTTAGAGAAGACGCTTCAAGGATAACAAACACTAGATGGACTGAGAGTAACAACTGCCTTGCAACCAAAAAAGTTTGACCGTGTGTAGACACAAAACGCTCGAAGAGTTTGCTAGCCCTGAACCGCCTGTATCTAGGTTCTACCATAGGTGTTCTTACGGGAAAATGTCTAATAGGAAGACACGCCAAAAGACTTGGTGTGTTTTTCAATGATTTCTGCAGAAGCTGCATGGACGAGGAGGAGGAAGAAACCGTTCAACACCTTCTTTGCTCATGCCCTGCACTACTTCATAGGAGGAAAACTCATCTCGGTAAATTCTTCTTCGATGATACTAGCGACTTAACTTACATAGACCCTAAAAGTCTTTCGAAATACATTAAAAGTTCCGCGTAGTTCGACTAGCAGGTGATTAACCGTCTAGTCCCGTAATGGAAGATAAATGGGTGATCAACTCGTTAATCTTACATCGGGTTTCTGAGATCAGTAGGTGATTAACTTGCTGATCTCTGTAGTATTACAATGGACCCTTGCGGCCTAAGTGTGTCAGGCAATGTACTCATTGGCTGACAGCCACTTCCACCTAACCTAACCTAACTGGTGAAAACTATTATCTAACGAATGAACTTTAATTTTTTTGACTTCCGATGATCCAGCACCAACTTATGAGGCCTTTTTTCCGAGGCACGTCCGAATAATTGCTGTCATTGCCGTATTTTGAAATATTTCTTTGTGAAAATTTTACAAACATTCTTGAAATGTCACTATTGAATGTGTTATTGGTTTCAATAAAGAAATTTGAACTGGTTTCTCACAAAAAACTCTCAAAAACATGCCTTTTTGTGAAACGGTTGCATGAAAATAGCTTCCATATGTACATACACATAAAAGATATGGAAAATTGAATAAAATTTTGGTTGTAATACTTATGACCTCAAAGGTAGCGTCCTGATGAAGGGAGGTTGAGAGAAAAATAGATAACATTTGCGGAATATGAGCGCACTGGTACGTCATGTCAACTAAAAACTCTTCCACTACACCACAGCCGCTATTTCTAAGCTTTCTTGCTTTAATAGAAGTTGGTATAGCACAAATATGTACAAAAATGAAGTTTCTTTCGAAACACCGCAATTCGCAACGTTTCAGAAAAACCTCCTCTCCCCTGTATGCGTCGACTTGTCGATCCCTGTTTTATTTTTAAAAAACTCTATAAACATTCCAAATTCCAATTGTTCAAAGATGGTTTCAGTTAGTTGAAGTTAGTGAAGATACTCAATAGATGTGTTCAATGGCTTTTTCTTAGATCAGAACAGCACAGCACAGCACAGAAGCAGTGAAAAACGTCAGGCAAGTTAGAACAAGCAAACTTGTCGAAACAAGCAACAACAAAAACGAAAAAAAAAACAACCACCAATTTTTCTTTTTCTGATATCAATTTAATTTAGCGTATTTTCGTCACGATTAAGTAATTTTATTTTCAGCACAAGGTTAGGTGTTATTTTCCTGATTTTTAAATTTTTTTTTGAACTTTTCATAACAAATTAAAATTACAATGCACTTAAAAAACTACGAGCAAAAAGTCAAAAGCTGCTTTTGACAGTTTTCACCAAACTTGCACTTGCTCAAGAGGAGGTGCAGAAAATGCTGTGATAAACTGTTCTAGAACAGCTCATTGAACACAAAAAAGATCAGAAAAGAACAGAAAATTTCTCATTGAACACCAAAAGTCTGATCTTTTCTGTCTGAAACTGTTCTAGAACAGATCATTGAACACTCCTAATTAAGATCTATGTATAATTACGATGTAAGGTAGGAGCAGCAAATTTAAAAGTTTTAATAAATACTGATAAAGATAGAAAATACTTTGTGAAACATTCAGTTGTAATCTTTCAAAGCAACACAAAATACATGATAATCTATTACAAGCTTCAAGTTTGCATTGTAGTGCGTTTAAATGCACAACATTATTTGTTTTTCCTGCAAACAACATGTGCTTCAAGAAACGGAAAGCTTTGTCTGATCATGATCAAAAAGCAGTTCCTTTCATGTAAGAATTGAACTAAAATGCTTTCTTCGGTTCTTGTTAAAAACAATTTATTTCCTTTGATCTATAGAACTGTGTTGTACACACAAGTATGTTGTACTCTTTTACATTACATTTCAAAACTTTTGAGAAGAAATATTCCAATTTTGATTTAAGTTGTTGCCTCTTTTCTTTTTGAGATATAAAACAACACTTTTTATTTACTTCAAAGGTGATAACTTAATTTGTTGTAAAATTATGAATAAACTTTAATGGTAAAGCAACAAAATCAAACTTAATAACAAATTTCCATCAGTTAATTGGATAAAATCCAATAGATCCTGGATACCTACAGCTACACATGCACTTTCAGTTCCTGGAAACTTACAAACTAAGTTACTGTCAAAGTGGTATTGTTAGAACTGTTCATCCAGGTATTTTATTATATGCCTTCCATCATATATATTCATGGCTGAGTGTTACACATTTTATCGAGACTTACACCTGAGGGAAGGGCTTTGGATAAAAGAGGAAATAATAATGTGAGGCAAATCTTATTCTTCTTCCGAGAAGGTATCTATGCGATAAATAGATGTTGGTATGTTATGAATGCTTGTTAGTCAACCCAAGTGCATATTACGAAAAGTGTAAAGTTTGATATTCACTCACAAATGCACATGGACACGGACAGGAATTCAATTAAAGTCCTTCTCTTTCATGTCAAGTGCCGAGTGAGATTATGTTAGCAGTTTTTGTTTAGTTTTTTTTTTTTTTACTTTTTTGTGAGTGGCTGGTGGTTTGCCCTTGTTTTTTTAGTGTGCTTTTATACGTGTTAAAGTTAAATGATTTGCTTCGAGCCATTTTGTGTACAGCGGATGTAAAAGTTTTTGAGGCTTATGAGGGTTGTACAGTTTTCTTGGTCACAAATATTTTATTTTTGTTTGGTTCTGTTGGATTGCTTGCAGGTTCCTTTTTCCATGATTTTTTGATATTTCTGTGCGTTTTATGAATTAGTCATTACTCAGAATTGGCAACAAGTTCTTTTCGTGTCAATCAAGTTTCTCGGTTTATTTAAATATATGGATTGAGCCTTCATTAGTTAGAGACCCATTTGATTCTTTTAAGTCGGTCAAAAATCCAAAATCAATGCGGCGTATCCCACTAGCGGAATCAGTAATGTGAAGAAGTCAAATGGGAGAGATGTTAATCATTCTTGTTCGGGTGACGGACGGCTGGAAAAGGAAGAAGAGGCGGGAGTCGGTTCGACATATTATACATTTCACGATAAATATTCGAATCAAAAAAACAACTCAATTTATTTAATTTATTATTCATTTGTTTAATGTTGTTACTTCCTACATACTTATAAACAATTTAATAAATTCATTAATTTATAAATGTATTGATTTTTATTTGCGGATGTATAAAATCATTGTTATAAAAGAAGAGAAAAAAACTTCAGATTATATTTTTTTTTAATTCATAAATAGTTGATAGTTGATTGAAGATACACCATGCCATGCATTTATTGAATTTAATCCTTAGATGTCTATTTTTTAATATCATAAAAGAAATTCCGTAAGTAATGTTTGTATTTTTTTCTTCTCTTTTCCATAGGTAAGTCGGAACCAAAAGTCGAGAGTCTTCTAGAACAAATTATTTTTTTAATTAAATCGAATGGGCAGGTAACGTTGCTTAAATTTCTTTTGTTACTAAGTATTGATATTTAATAATATATTTACTATACTAACTTAATACATCTCAATTGAATAAAATTAAATACACGTTTTTCTTTAAGAAAGATAAAAATGTTCTAGACAATGTTCTTAAATCTAAGCTAACAAATCGGTTGGTCCGAACAACTAAGGCATTAATCGGACAGAAAAATAGCTTCGTTGGGCACGCGTGACCTGCGTAAATGCGTAAATAGCATCTACTATGATCTGTAAGTTGAAGAATTTTTACACGGCCAACGATTTTACTTTTTCGTCTGACCACTGTCCTAGATGAGGAGAGCGATGTGATGACTAGTGCCTAGGATCTTGTGAATCACTTTTTAGCCTTTAGTGCATTGTCTACATATTTTTTATCTTTAACCACCGCATAGTTTAAATAATTTGTTTTTTAATGTTTTAAGTTTTTAATTTTGTTTTCGTTTTCCAAAATAAAACCCGGAGTGAATTGGAGAGTTGGAGTGACGGATTTGACAGATAAACTCTCCAATTCAACCCAAAATGTTTTACAAAAAAACCGTTTTGCAGTGAAATTTGGGAGTTGTTTTTTTTAACTCCTGTTTCTATTTCGAGGCAAAGGAGTGAACATAAGTACATAAACAAACTTACATCTGACTGCTTGTCAAAACAAACCGCAGTTTCTATTTAATTTTTGTCAGCTCCAAAGTCCCGCTGATAGTAGGTGGTAAATAAATTTTCTTTTGAAAACCACAAAAATTCTTAGTTTTGCTTTGAGCGTTTAAATGAAAGAAGAAATCTAGAAATTTTGCCACAACAAACGCAATCACTCCAAATCTGTTGTTTTGAATTAAATCAATTCCAAAGGACGACGAAAGAGGAGGAGTGAAGAAAGTTCACACTGTTCGATTTGTTGAAACTTCGTGCGAATAAAACGACTGTTTTCTTGTCCTCCTTCTCTGTTACACCAATTTGTAGCGTCCATTCAATACATTGGTGTAACAGAGAAGGAAAACAATAAAACAGACGGTTTATTCGCACGAAGTTTCAACAAATCGACTAATGTGAACTTGGTCAAGGAGTGAAAATAATTTTGGAAAACGATATTAATCTACTTTACCAATGACGAAAAGATTGTGAAAAGAAAAATGAAGCTTCCATTTTATTAGCGGCCATATTAGATTTCCATTTTTTTTTTTTTTTTTTTTTTTTTTTTTTTTTTTTTTTTTTTTTTTTTAAATAGAAAGCACAATTATTCTAATCAAGCCTTTTCATTTCATTTATTCCCACATTGAGGAAGAGGTAAAAATTATGTAATCCGCCATTTTGTAGCCGCGGCCATCTTGAATTTACAGTGATACCCAATGTGTTGAATTTTATTATCATAAAATCTTAATATGCGTACCAATGCCAAATTTCATATCAAGCCGTCAACAGGACAGTGCTCAAATTTAAGGTATTAAATTTGGCACAAGATAAATAAATAATTTAACAAACAGGGCACACTAAATAAAACCGTCAAATAAAAGTAATTCGATCCGGATCCCTGTTTTGAAATTAAATGTTTTTTTTAGCTATCCGGTTCGAAATAGTGTGGGGATCTTTTATCAATCGGTAAATCAGGACCAATCTATGAAAGATCGACAAATGATTCTTCTTTCCTAATTCATAGCTCACATTAGAGAAGTTCTATAGTTATAATAATTTCCCATAGCTGTTAGATCATCAGCTCATGAGGCTTGGTTCTTCTTGATCTCCGAACATTGTCTCATGCATTTGAGGCGCCCTCCATTATGGAGTTGGTATGACCTTGCCGTCGCTGATTTGGTGTTACCGGGTATTTCTTGACCACTTCTGTAACTATTTCAATTTGAAGGCTCCATCCCGATGTAGTTTCGCTGTTTCTTATTTAACAAGTGGGCATTTTATTATTCCGCGAAGGACTTTGTTTTTGTAACTTTTGAATTTGCTCATCACTTGTTTTCATGAAGGCATCTAAGACACCTAAGAATACAGCCGAGCATTTTTTTTTTCTTTTTCTCAAGTGGCTTTTCCTCTAAATCCGTAACTCGAAGAACCTGGTCTGTGGAATGCTTCTTTCTGAAACCAAACTAATGGCTTAGAATCAAAAACTCAATATGATTATACATACTAACAAGAAAAGCTATTTATAAAGAATTTTAGGAAAGACTGCGATCCGTTCAATTGTAAAATACTCACGGTGGAATAAAATGAAAACTAAAAGGAAAGGCCGCTGGTATCAAGCACCCCACGGGGCCACAGCCCATGCTTGTTTTATATTAATGTTTACTCAATAATTTCATTTTATTTCTCATCCAAGCTTACCTGGATTTGAATTTAGTTGCAAGAAGTTGTCCTCTCAGAAAACTTAAAAAACTTCAGTGTCAATGTGTAGCTGCATATTCAAATTAAATATTTTATTAAAACTAAAGTTTAAAAAAAGGTCTAAGAGTGGAACCTTAAAGGAAGTCAGACAAAAGGAATTAGTAAATAGCTCGTAGGGCTTCAGAGAATATGGGGTTTCACATAGTGACGTAGAAAGACTTTATTTATATACCTACCAGTTCTTCTGTTTGTGACATTGATTGTTGTCTTTGTTGTCATTTGAAATTTTCATATACGATAGCTTTGGTAAAGTCGAGTTAGTTAAGGTCTGTATAAGCAGAGATTTAAGGATTATAAAAATTAGGCACAGTATAATTTTGAGTCATTTCAGAATTTAAGAAGAAAATTTTTGCTTAGAAATAATTATGCTTGCGATTAATGGCGTTCATCTGAATAGGAAAGTGAAGCGATTATTTTTACACACAAGTGATTTTTATATGTGTTAATGACCAGAGCGAAACTTCATAACTTTTTTTTTACAGTGAGTTGTTAATAGAGCATACAAAAATCGGTTTAGTAAGCTTAAAGGCGCTCCTAAACCAAAGATTGCAGTGGCAAATCCAGCTGTCGAATTATGTTTATGTTTGCGATAATATTTCAGAGAACCCACACTCGTGCGACAAAATGACCAGCGCCTTTCCATGAATTTTGTAGTTGTTGTTCTCACAAAGTTGCTTTAGTTTGGAAGAGTTTTAATTTTCTCCCAAAACAGTTTCTGCTGCATTCACGGCAGCAGCAGCTGAAAGCAGATTCTTGTCGTAGCGACAGGTACAAACTCATGGAAACGAGTTGTCGTTCTTGTTGCGTCAGTATGGGTACTCTCATATATCGCCATGCACAAATAATTTAACTGCTGAATATGTCTGCAACTTCAAAAACGCTTTGGTTTGGGTGAGTCTTTAGTCCTTATCCTTAGTCGCCTCTTGATTTCAAAGCAAATAATAGTTTCAAAGAAAGCCAAGTACTTTCTCTACAAATTGAAAAGAAAATCAATAGGCGTCTTCATCGGTTTATTAAATCTCTCAAAAGCGATCATTCATAAAGTTTCTAAAATCTTTCGAAAAAGACACCTAAAATCGCCCATACAAAACCCTTTAAGGTCGTTGGCATCATTAATCGGGCATTCCAATTCATGTACTAATCCCATCCGTATTCATGTCGACCATAGCAACTTCAAAAGACATAAAGCCCTTTTTCTCTCGACCCACCTCTCATATACAGTCATTCCTGTAATCCCAATTCGATTCGCCTTAAATGGCATCCAAAGTGCCGACTCATCGCTTTAGGCTCGCAAAACTTACAAAAAAAAACAACTAAGAATATCTAGAGAAACAGCCATCGGCAGTATAGGTGAATGAACACTACACTACGCACTTGGAATTGTTTATTACAAATTTAATTTCCACTTTTAGATACACAATAACGTACGGCAGTGTTACATACACGTCTGTAAGTTTTAAGTGAAATGGTAGGTCACTAGTTCAATAACACCAAACATATACCAAAATGTGTGCGTAAAATGTGTTAACATTCAGAAGTTTTTTTTTCGATGTTGGTTGCTGTCTGACTGACCGTAGGTGTGCCATTTTATTATAATTTTGACTTTTTTTGTGATTGGATTCGCCCCCGTACCAGTGTGTTACGATTACGCGACGATTGGATTATTCAAAATGTTTTCCAGTGAAACTACACAAAACCCTAACAATTATACCACAAACAGGACACTACTAGGGTGGCTGTCAATTTCAGATTTTGAATTAACCGCCAGTGTGATGCCCAGTGCAATAACCACAGATACTGGGCAAGCGAACAGTGCACAGAAATCCGCAGGCAGATGTTGTAATTCAGGTAATAAAATTACACAAATTGTATTAAAAAAAAAAATACGGGAATTTAAATATTTTTTTGTTTGGACATTGCGGGTGTAACATGTCGCAGTGTATTCAGAAAAATTGTGTTTTCGCTCTGGGGGGTACAATGTTTTACAATAAATGGCTACCTACGCTCACTAAAACACCGAAAGAGTAATTACAACAAATTTCGCATTTAATTGAGTTTTAATGTAATAATTTTTATGTGCCAATCTGTTTCAGTGTTTGGTTTGAATGAAGCCAAAGACGCAACTGTGTAAGGCCTTTGGTCTTTATATGCAGGTATTGGTTGACTACCTTAATTGAGCATTGATTCAATGTGTGTGCTGTGTATGGTTTAGCTCTACAGTATTCTCTTTTTTTTGGTTCTTTTTTGAAGTGCTATGGTTGATTGGTTAATTGATGTATATATTTTGTTTTAATTGAAGTTCTTTAATAAATTTTGCTTAGTCACATCGCGAGCCAATGAATCTAGTGTCATACTACCCAAGTGCCTTCGATGGTCGGATAGTTCATATGAAAAAAACACGTTGCTTGAAGCGAGTTTCTTGTGCTATTATAATTTCTAATCATGAATCATAAAGTTTATCTTATCCATTGGCTGCTCATAGCTGTCCATTTCGATGTCTACGCCTCCTACCGGCATTCAATTGAATAGCCCAGTTAACGGTTAATCTCTACGAAGTCTTTGGTTTAGTTCTACTATTATTATTGTTACGATTGATATCTTTGGTAGAGTCCTAACTCATAACTGCTTTAAATGATGCTTATGACTGATACACTGACTGATGCTGTAACGCTTGTGGCACGTTAGTTAGTTTCACTCTAAGTCTATTTTGTACTAAGATGATCACTTTTCAGATTATTGACATTCGGAACGAAAATAAACGGTTAGTTGAAAGAATTTCGGTCATATCTAACTCCCTGACTCGTTACAAGTTCAAATGAACCTCATAACTGACTCATTGACTGATACTATAACGCTTCTGACGCGTAGTTAGTTTTACTCGAAGTCTAACTCTAACAGTAACTCACTGACCGGTTACAGGGTCAAATGAAGCTCATGGGTGGCTCATTGTCTAGCACTGTAACGCTTGTGACTCGTTGTAAGTTTAATTCCAAGTATATTTTGAATTTAGATGATTCCTTCTAAGATCAATTGATCAGTGGCAATAAGAACGAAAATAAACCGAACACAGAACTCCGTTCATCACTTACTCATTTGACGAACTCTGATACGCGGTAAAATGATACAGATGTCTTAGACACTTAACAAGTAAGAACTTACCGAATAAAAATAATTAGGTTGGCGCCACAAAGTGGCGAGCTCTGGGCCCAGTACCATACCTTGTGAGAAAATTGATGGGACATACAATTTTTTGCCGATTCCGAAGAGCTAATCGAGAAAGCGTTTTTTATGGCATAGGAGAAGTTATCAATTCCTCGCGAAAGACCTCGAATCGTCCATGCAACAGGAGGACACGCTTACCATTCAACAACTTATTGGTCTGCCTTGAATTTTGTAGGCAGAAGCACAGTTTGAAACATTAAAGAAAATATTCTGCTTAGAAATATTTTTAAAATCAATGTTTGCTATCTTCAGGAATGTGGTCGTGAATAGCTTCTGATGTAATGGCGAAGCAATAGCAATCATCTGCACCACTGTGTTCTTCAGCCGTTCCTATCTTTGAATACATGCCCTATTTCCAAATTTTTCTAGTTTCTAATGAATCTTAAAGTTAAAATCACGTTCCAAAGAGTCGTAAAAAGATCAACATTTACTTCAAATGTCGTATTAATCTAACAGCGGCAGTATTTCTCTTTCCATTGAAATATTTCAAAGCTCATTCCCAAACAACACGATCTTTAAGATCCATAAACTTAATCTCAAGCCGACTGACAAATCAAAAAGAAATCTTCACTCATTCGAG
Source organism: Melanostoma scalare (assembly GCA_949752695.1). Taxonomy (NCBI): domain Eukaryota; kingdom Metazoa; phylum Arthropoda; class Insecta; order Diptera; family Syrphidae; genus Melanostoma; species Melanostoma scalare. The sequence continues at coordinate 182,016,298 of OX456985.1, forward strand.
ATATTCACTTCTAAAAGGTATTTAAAAAAAAAAAAAAAGAACAAAACCACTTAAAAGTCCGAATAAGGTTCAACCCACAGAGACCGAGCTAAAACAGTTCATTTAAAGCGCCCCAAGCAAACTCATGTATTCAGCTTACAACGATACTTGTTCAACAAGCGACGATAATTAGTCACACCCAGCAAAAAGAGTGAGGATACAAGAATGCTGTTCCCTTTTGCCTTCTTGTTTTTTTTTTTTTATCTCTCTCCTCTCGTTGCCTTTGATATAACTACACAGTTATTCAAACCTACATATGTCTTTTTTAACTTCTATTGGTTTCGACAAAATTCAGGGACGGGGGGTAACATCCAACGCCCCCGCACTGTGGTATTGCCAGTCAGTCATTCGGTCATTTGTGCACATTGGATCGTGATTTTTCAGCCCTGTTTCATGCCAATTTTAATGACTGTGCCAATACAAAATAGGGTATAGTTAGATCACCATGCCAATTGTGATTCTAATAGGTAACTACCTACCTACCTACCTATTCACAATATGACACTGTTTGGTAGGAATAGGGTGTTGTAAAAAAAAGACTTGTTGATATTTGTTTTAATAGCTTTGGCTTTTTTTTATAGTCAAGGCCTTTGAAACATTACGGCATTACCGTCTATTCTTATTTTTTAAATTGAATGAGTTAGGTTTCACGCGCTGTTTGAGGTGTGCACTAGAGAGAACCTAGTTGTAGAACTCTCAATATTAAAGTTCATAGCAGTAGGCAGTGAAGACAAAACAAAATTATGCCATATAAGTAGGTACACTAAGCTTCTCAACATAAATGCTCATACCTGGGTAGGGTAGTTACGAAATACTACGTGGCCCTACTACCTACAGTCACGAGTAGTAAATGTACTTACTCATACCTCATATAGAGTGCGAAATTGCATATTGATGTCAGGGAGTTTGACTTACCTTTTTTTCTTCTATTTTGTAAATAAAAGAACTGTCCGCACGCCCTGGCTGCGTTGTTGCACTTGAAATGAGATTCAAAAGTTTCACAATAGTTTATAGTGGAGGTAGCCACTGTGGTGTTTATTTTGCATGTTAAACACCCTCAACCACTGAATTCGTATTTGTTACTTCCACTGAACAACCGTTGCATGCAGAGTTCACTTTCAATTTGCGGTGTGGTGCCATCGTTGTTTTGACCATGGTTTGTATATGGGGGCGGAGTGCGCTGAGTTGTATCTGTTTTCAGTGCGCTTTAAGTCTCGGTGGTTGCGATTGTCCTGTGCGATAATTTTTTTTTCACTTTCTGGTGACGGTAGCTTTTGTAAATGGCAGATGTTGGCTTCACGAAACTATTAAAAATGACTGTAGAGCCTGGTTCTTTAAAAGGGTTGGTGTTTGAAGAAGTTAAATTGTAAATTTAAAGGGCAATGAAGAATATCTGGACATGTTTAATTTAATTAAATTTAATAATTTAATATCTACTAATTTAAAAAGTTGAAAAGTTTTTTTGTAAGAAGATATGTGCTTGCAGTTCCATTATTGTTGATGCTCTTCTTGCTAAAAACTGACTTTATCTGTGAAGGATTAAAAGAATTACAAAATATGTTATTGGAAGAATCGTATGAGCTCTTATGAGATCGTATTTTTTCCAAGTTCTTAAGCACTCGGCAACCCTTTAAATGGAGCTGTTTTTAGAAGTAAGTATACAAATTCAAAATGAATTAAAACACGTAAAATTAAGTTTCGTTATCTTGCTCCAAAACGATTTCGGACATAAAGGCACCACCTCTGACTCGAGTGAAGCGTAATCAGGAAGTCAAATTCCTGTGCAGTTTTTCGGACAATCTATGAGCATTGGCTTTGTTCTGAAGTATAATTCATTGTGAAACGGTAAAACGTACTGGAGCACAAATATACCTAGAATCGTCAAATTGACAATCACTAGAAACAGTGTTGCCAGTTCTAAAAACCAAACTTAAAAAAAAAAATCCTTTAGAATATGAAAACTTAGAGGCCAATACCAAAGAAATTGATCATTAAGATTCCATTTATCTTTTAGCTTTTGAATGTTTTTTTTATCAGTAACAAATACGTTCGATCCACTTCGTACGTAGACCTCATTGTAATATTAATCAGTAGAATTCCATTCTTCGAACCCCAATGTTGTTTTTAGTCGTTAAAACTAAAATGCTATCTGCCAATATTCTTGAATTGTGTCTAAATAAATGAACCCGAAAGTAATCGGCATGCGTGGAATGATGATATTAGTTTGAAAGAGTACTTCAAGTACTAAAAGTGCTCGAAAACGAAATCATTGTTTTAACACCCTGTTAAAGGAAGTAGTTTTCATTTCATCAAAAATGATATTTCTTGTTAAATTTAGTTTTTTTTTCTTAAACCTTGTGGAATGAAAATCTGTTAGTTTGCTTACTTCTGAAACGCCTAATTGACATCAATTTATAAATGGTAATTCATTTTGTGGTTTCAAGTTGGCAGCGCTAGCATTTAACACCTACCGAACTCAGCTGCTCCCGCTTTTTTGTTATGAGTGAAGCACACTTGTAGTGCAATTATTCTTCCTTGGTGACGGCTTGTGAGTAATCGTGCAATTGCAGAGATGCAAGGACAGTCATGTCTCTCTCTTTCTGTCTCTTTCTCTCTTTCTGTATGTCTCTCTTTCTGTATGTCTATCTTTCTGTATGTCTATCTTTCTGTATGTCTATCTTTCTGTATGTCTATCTTTCTGTATGTCTCTCTCTCTCTCTCTCTCTCTCTCTCTCTCTCTCTCTCCCTCTCTCTCTCTCTCTCTCTCTCTCGCTTTCTCCTTCTCTCTCTCTCCCTCTCTCTCTCTCTCTCTTTCTTTCTCTGACTCTCTCTCTCTCTCTCTCTCTTTCTCTCTCTCTATCTCTCTATCTCTCTCTCTCTCTCTCTCTCTCTCTCTATCTCTCTCTCCTTCTGTTTCTCTCTCTCCTTCTCTCTCTCTCCTTTTCTCTCTCTCTCCTTCTCTCTCTCCTTCTCTCTCTCCTTCTATCTGTCTCCTTCTCTCTCTCTCTCTCTCCTTCTCTCTCTTTCCTACTCTCTCTCTCTCCTTATCTCCCTCAGCCTCCTTCTCTTTTTTTCTCTCTGTCTCAATCTTTCTGTTTTTCTTTCTCTTTGTTTCTACTTCTATCTATCTATCCATTATTCTCTCCCTCTCCAAAAATAGAAGAAGAAATTCAAATAATTCAATTCAATTCTCACCCAAGCATATGCGGCACCTGATCAAAAATCTTTTCATTGCGGTGCGGTCTGAGGGGTTGAAGTTTGGATCGCCTCAATTATTGTCTTTTTGCTTTCAATTATTCGATGTGATGCTTCCAGATTCGGCGAATAATATTTATGTTTATGATCACCAGCCTCATAACTGTCTATGTAGTAGGGGTTTGGGGGTTATATCCAAACTCCGGCCGAAGCTCCCATTGGATGGAAATGACAGACTGCAAATAATGAGTAACCCAAGCCCTCTTTTTTACTAAATCTAAATACTTTCCTTGCAAATAAAAAAAACCGATTACTCCGAAAGAAGAAGAGTTATTCTGTTTTATTTTTAAATAAATTTGGGTGTCTTCAGGTTTATAAGTTCACACTTATTGTTTGCTATATTATTTCATTTAATAAAAAAAATAACATTGATAATTGAATTGAAAGGAAGAGGAATGGAAGGAATCTACAAATTTCCAGGCTTCATCGTTATGCAAGTGGTGAGCCGATGGATAAATAATAGTGAAGTGAAAATGCGGGATCCGAGCAATATTCAAAATTCTTTTTCGCGGGTGTTAATGTCGAAGCATTGGCAGGTCTTCCAGCAATGATACTGCCCAAAAAGGGTCTCTCGAAATAGCGGCCGAAATTTGTAACGTCATTTCCAATTTTTGTCCATTGCTGGGTCAAATTAAGCGTAATCGGGAAGTCCTACATATTTTCGACCACTCCAATTGCTCCAATTGCTGTGCCTGATCAACAAACAAAGGCGTACATGTGCAATCAAATTTGATTTGTTTTGAAAAATAAAAACAATAAAGCGTTTTTTTCAAGGGTTTGGTTTTTATATTGGCAACACTGTTTTAAATGAATATAGTTGCTTTATATTTGTAGTCAGTACGTTTTGCCATTTTTCCATTAATAGACTTACTTCAAAACAACGCATATAAAATGGTACAAATTCATTTTGAAAATCATGTCTCACGACTACGCTTATTTTTTTTTTTATAATTTGCGCGCACTTAAAACCCCGTACGAGCGTTAGGAAAAGAGGAGAGAGTTTGGAGGAAAATACCGTTGCACATTAGTTTTAAATTTCTGAAGATTGTTATGAGAGAGAAAATAGAGCTGGGCAATACATTCCACATTCGCTGAGTACGGCTGAAGAAGAAATTTCTGTATTTTACAATACGTTCGAAATCGGGCTCAATGGTAAACTGATACGCATTCCTAGAAGGGCTTATAACTATTTAAAGCCCATAAGAATTTAGACAACTCTACCGTCTTCTCTCGCTAGGAAACGCAAATATTTTATAATTATTCAGCATCTCTGCTTTTAACCTCATCAATAAATGTTTGGCGATTAGAAAGGTAATCGCATCGTCTTAATACCTTATTCACCACCAACAAAGTAAAAATAACATTCAGTAAGATTCATGCTCATTTTATAGGAGGTCATAAGTCGTATGCCTTGAAAAAACCAATATGAACAATACGTTAGATGTTAAAAGAAAACATTGAAGACTAAAGAAGCAGTTAAGTGAAAGAGCTGTGATCATATCCAGACCACAATGCTCGTAACGTCGATAAAGAAGAAGAAGAAGATCAGGCTGACTAAGGAAGATGATAAGCACATGCAATCAACGAACTCTTTGACGAAATTCGAGCTGCTTCAATTGTAATCCAAGAAATGTTTTGTTAAATGTGTTTCATGTTCTCATTAATTGTTCTTACGTTCGTTACAAGGAAGGAAAACTATTTTTTGGTCAAAAAGCTTAAGAGTTTTGAGGAATATCTCGAATGTAGTTCCCACTAAGTTAAACCTTGTGGTAAAATAAAACTGACTTCGTCTTACTTTTTAAATAAAAACTGTCTTACACCTTCGAAATAAGAAAAGAAAATGTCAAAATAATCAAAACAGCTTCAAGTATACCTCAACCTAGATACTTTATAAGTTGTAGAATATCAAAACTAATTGAGTAACATGACATGGTAAAGATCACGTTCATTTAAAGCTAAGTAAACCCTTCTGCGATTTTATTGCTTTCACGTCTCACCCACGTTACCTAACTTGTAAGAGGCAAAGCAATAAACTATATTTCTTCGACTCAGTTACCACGCATATCAATAAATACTTGCTGTGTGCGTATAGTCTGCCCACACTAACTCAATGGGACCTAAATCTAAGTACCCGCAAATTGCTTACTTAAGCTTTTTTTTATCTTCCGAAGATAACCCATCTACAGAGAGCGACTCGAGAAAAGTAAGAAACCCTTATACAAACAAATCACGCATTTAACACACAATTGCGCTCTCTCGGGGTTGTATCTTTTGCAATATGCTCTCTCTATCGTGCAAAATACGCGACCAGACTTTTTAGCTTTCAGCACTTTGTACCCGCCTAGCAAAAAAAAAAAACCGACGTTTTTTTTTTTCTTTCTAATGCTGTCCTAATTTTTCGTTACTACACTTACACTTGCAAACAAAAATAATAAAGAAAAAAAAACGTAGGTATTATGAGAGGAATGCTGGGTTTAATTCATTTTTGTTTTTTTTATTATTATTTGTTTTTTTTATACATATATAAATATATATATTATTTAGTGCCTCATTCTTGTTGCGATATTTTATTCGCCAAAAACGAGCACACAACTATTTAGTTGCAGACAGACATCTGACGACGGTTTGCTAACATAAGCTTTTTTGCCATTATTACTTTTTATTGTAATTTCTCGTTTATATATATATTTTTTTTTTTTTCAAAGCTGGCAAGCCAAAAAAAAAAGTTGTAGGTACCCGAGACTCAAAATTCACATAGATACATATACGTTTAGTGCCATGCTTATTGGTGGGTCGTCGTTGTCGTCGTCGTCGGGTGCGGAGAGTTGACCTTCAAAAAATAATTAAATAGAGAGAAGCGAAAAAATTCGCAGAGTTGCTTGTGCGAATTTTTGTGCACAAGTTTTATGTGTTTGAACGACGAAGAAAAAAAATAAAATTCGCTCGTTGTATCTATTTTGCTTTTGATTTCGCTTCTTCTTCATCTTTTCGCTTAGTCTCAAATACATAGAAACAGAAAGACCTATCGTTTGTGCCGCCCTCCGCCACCACACCGCTTTCCCCCTACGGCCTCCGCCGCCGCCACTGCCGCAAACACCACCACCGCCGCCACCGCGCGACTCTACTACTTAACCAACACTGCTGCTGGGCTATTGGATCTGCTGTGAAATGTGTGCCGTAGTTGATTATGATCAGTATCAAGGTTCGGTGTTTTTTTCGCTTTTTCGCGTTCGCGTAGTTCCAAAATTTGCAAAGACACAAATTTGTTCATAAAACAAAGTTAAATATTAGCGTACCCCTGTTGTCTGCCTTGAAGATAATTTGCATGTCGATCACTTCCGTGCAAGTTGATAAATAAATCCTTCGCTTTGGTGGATTAATGGTGCCAGCTGTGATATAAAATGATCATGATTTTCATATGTTCTAATTAAGAAAAGAAGATTAAGAAAAAGTTAAAACTCCTCCTTATCCAATATTCTTTGCAAGGAATTACACTGTGCTAAAAATAGTATTTTGTTTTTTTGTTTTTTTTTTTCATTAAAATATCTAAAATTATAATAAAAAAAAAATTCTGTATAAAATTGTGATGACCGAATTACTTGCCAAAAAATTGATATTTATGTAACCAAATCAACAACCAACCATAGGAAGTACCTTTTCACATTTGGATTAATGAATATGTAAAATATATAAGTACCTGCAATAATCTTGGACACATAAAACTACACAAAAAGCTATAAGGTATGTCATCCAATTGAAGCTGAATTAAATGATTACTGCAAAATTTATTTAAAACTTAAAAAGGGTGTGGAATCTAATTTCGCGTTTTCTAATTGCCATCCGCGCTTGTAAATCATCATTCGTTGCAAATCAATCAATTGGAAAAAAGGGTGCGCGCGTGTAGTTTTCCTCTCCTTCTTCACCTGAGCTTTTTTCGTTTTTCGTATTTTTTTTTTTTGCTTCTTTTTTTTTCTTCATCATCCAAATCGTTTTTGCGTGCTTAGTAGAGCTGTTTTATATTTTAGCTTGACGATCGCCAATTTTTCGATTCAATTTTAAAAATAAAACTTTGTACAAAGCTTTTCACAACAAACACACAATTAGGGCCATTGTACTTTTTTGCTCAATGCTATGTGTCGTTTTTTTTTTTTTCATGTATATTATTGCCGCGCGCCCATATGTAGGTTGGTACGTTCCTATTTGACTGTTAGATACTTTTATTTCAATGTGTAGATTAGTTTATAAATATGTGGAACAGTTGTGAGTAGGGTTAGTTAGACGAATGTAAGTGTAAATAGAAAATTGAGTTGATTGTGTAAGTACGCATGGGCTAGTTCAAAAACCATGCAAATTTCAAACTGTCAGAAAGTTTCTGCAAAGACGTGTTTCAAATCTTAATGCATCTCGTCTAAAGCCTTGTCAAAGTAAATTTTAATTCGAAAAGAGAGAACTATTGACATTTTTGAATCGGCTGATTTTTAGTGCATATTTGCTGGCTTGACTTCCTGTCCTTGCATTGATATAAAGGAATTTCCAACTACCTTGTGTCAAACAACAAATATTTCCAGTCTTTTTTAGTTAAGAAATATTTTGGAGAAAATGATCCAAGGTAATCTTACTGCTAAAATTAAAATCTTAGGATAGGTAATGTTAGTGACTATTTGTCTTATAAAAGTGAGGCATATAAATTCAAAGTGATATAAAACACGTATCATGGTTTCGATCTTAAATAAAAAATATTCCTATAAAAAGGATGAAAAACAACGATAAATCTCTATTATTAACTATTTATATTTCGGTGAATTCCAACCGCAGAAAGTTCTCTGATATATCATTTAAAAGAAAATTTTATTTACTTTCTTTTTTATGGAGCAATGTCTATACCTAACTGCAACCAGAAAGAAATGCCATTAAATAAACTGACAAAACTCAAAGACTGGACAATTTTGAATTTTTTTTTTGTCGGGAATTATAATTTTTTGGATAGAAAACTTTTTTAACAATTATTCAAAAGATGCTATTTGATGGGAAAATTTGCTCTCTACAAAAAAACGTCTTGGAATTGCATCAAAATTTCGCTTCGCTTTCGAGATATATTGAAAAAACGAATGAAGATGGTTTTGAACCCATATCTCAGATTTGCACCCTCTAATTTAATAGCACTTTCGGTTTTTTCTCCAAAATTAGGCCATTAATTGATTCATGCATTAAAAATCCGCCCTTTTTCGAGTTCGTTAAGAAATCACATAATCAATAGACTATACCGCCAGTTGTCGAATTGACAATCACAAGAAGTGTTCCCAATTTAAAAACTAAACCTGTAACACCCATTATTTCATTATAAAAAGAAATAGTGATCTTCATTTTTAAAAATACAAATATTTGTTTTATCTGAAACTCTTTATAATACTACACAAACTTGACTAAAGTTGGCCTAGACCCGCTTTTCTGAATTAAGCTATAACCTTTATAACTTTTTTTTTTAAAGAGTTTTAAATTGATACTTTTAGGTCAATGAGAACAAAATGCATGACATTTGATGCGGTGATTGAACAGGCACGTAACCCCTTAATCATCTGAACGCTTAAAATATAATACAGAGCACCTTTAGGATGCTGTCTGTCTTTGCTGTTTTTTTTTTTTTTTTTTTTGGCCATACGTCGCTTAGAGTTGCCGCTCAGCCACTAGCCGCTCAGCCGCTTACTGCGTAGGCGAGGCCTTAGACCATTTTACCTATGAAAAAAAAACATCAAAATCCGTTGCGTAGTTTTAGTGATCTAAGAATACATAGGGTCAGACATCGGAAAGCAATTTCGTTTTATACTATGTAAGGATGCAATAAAATAAAAGATTAATTGGTAAGATCAAATTTTTCTATTGATTTTGGAACACAACGCGCTACTCAAGTGACTGCCTCGGCTGGCCTCATTAGTAGCGCAATCTGTCACTTCAATTTTCCAACTCCAATTTTTTTTTTATGATTTCGCACCGTAGATGTCACCATGACGACAGATAAAACGATTTGAAAATTCGGTACCCAAATCAGTTGAGGCTTGAGCTATGTTGCATGGCGCTTCATTCTGCATGAACAGGTGAACAGTTGATGTCATCCAAATCCATGTCATAGACTTCAGTAAAAAGAAAGTCGTTTAACATGGCTTTGTGACGCCTACCTTTGACCGTTGACCGAATCGTATTTCTCAGCCCAAGAAAAATGTTTCAATGATACCACCAAAGTGTCGCTCTCCGTGGATCCATTGGCAATAACGTACGTGTTTTCCATGCTTAAAATCCGGCAATGTGTTAACGTAAACGTCGAGATGAGAAGATGATTTTTCGCCTAAAGTCGCCCAGCCAAATGCACTAGGTCCCTAAGCTGAGAACGGATGGTCATACGACTTTTAACTATTTAGTTAATTGGACCTTGTAAGCGAATAATCATGCCCGTATCTGTCTGTTACGTTGGAGGTTCTAGGCTCGAAATCCAACCGAAAGCGCAATAATTTTTTCCCATGGGTATCGCCTTTCGAGAGTAATTGGCAAGTCCTCCGTTAATTCATTGCCATGAAAAGCGCTTTCTCGATTAGCCGTTCGGAATAGGAAGAAAATTGTAGGTAGCCTCCATGCTCAACGTTTTGTCCATGACCGTTTTTGTTAGCATGCCAGCCTCACGAATTTTTTGGCATAAACTTGCGTACAGAAGACGCAGTGGGTGCCTCATTTTGACCAACACTTATTTTCAAAAAAAAAAAACACAGTATGAGCTATACTTACCTTGGAATTAAGTTTTCCATATTTTTCCCAACGGCGTTTAAGTGTAAAGCGACTCATTTCATTCTCCGGAGGTATAATACTTCCTATCAAGATTTCAAACGAAAAACAGCTGTCAAAATAACTATTATAATTATAAATAAACACAAGATGGACCACTCTGTACTTCTTTTTGATTTTTAATCATAGTCGATTTTCTACCGAATCATTTTTTCGGGTGTTAACTTTTGAAACTGTCGGTAAAATCTCTGTTGGCACTTTAACAATCGACAAAATCTACATTTGTTCAAAGGATTTGAAAGCAATAGTGTGGGTGGATCCTATTTTTTTGTGTTCACTTCGTTGCGAGAGTCCTAAAAGATTTAAATCACATAAATTTGTTGATTTGAATGGTGGAATCTATCCTCATCGTTGTTCTTAAAAGGTGTTCTTTCTTTTTGAAAGTTCAAGATCAAATTCACAAATGCATCTTTGCAGGGCCAGCCCCAGCTAAACAAGCGCCCTATACAAGAGTTGTAGAAATTGTCCTTTTTCTATTGCTTGATTCTATTTGGATTTGCAAATTTGCAAGTATAATGTGAACTAATGTTCAAATAGTAATTCAACACAGGTGTGATGAATGTTGTCTTTTGGGAATTACTTTAATTTTTTTTTTTTAAATGGTTCGTACAAGATAAAACATTGTTAATAATTTTTTTTTCTTTTTTTTAACAATACGCCCTTAGAATTTAGAGTTCTGTACATTTGTTCATCTTGCATATATATATTAGTTCCGGCCCTGCATCTGTGACAAGTTCTGATTCAGTGCTTCAGATATTAAAGTGAATAGTACGCGCCTTTTTATGCTAAACTGGCAACCACGACTCATCAAATCCTCAAAGTCATGTTCGTCCCTAAAATGAAAAAATTTGCTTTGAAATTTCCAACTGAAAATGATCGAACTAGTGTAAAATTAGAGAAGTTGGAAATCGCCTTACTTTTTGCAAAGCAGGATTCTTTCAGCGAAATATATTTTTTTTTTTTTATAATTAACGCGCACCTCAAGGGGCTATGACTAACCTTTTAATGTTATAAAACACAGTGCGAGCATTTTGGAAAATAGGAGAGGATTTGAAAGAAGACACCGATGCACGTTGCTCTTGAACCTTTGTGAATCGTATTGCAGGGGAAATACAGAGCCAGGTAAAGCATTCCACATTCGGGTGGTGCGACTGAAATACGAATCTCTATACTTGACTCTACGTCCGAAGTTGGGCTTAAGGTAAAACTGATGAGCATTCCTTGCAAGGGTGTTGCGTCTAAATTGTTTCAGGGGAGGAATGCAACTGGCTATTTCACTAGAGCACTGTTTGTGAAAAAAGCGATAAAAGAGAGTGAGACAGGTGACGACATTGAACTATCACCTATCAATTTTAACGCTCTAGTTTGCACCCTATCGAGTAGGCGCAAAGATGTTTGAGGAGCACCTGACCAGATATGGGAGTTATACTCCAGTTTTGGGCGGATGAAGGCCTCAAAGGCCTTAATGTATAAAGTTTATTGACGAGTGACGAACTGGAAATGGATTTCCACCGACCAATTGTTTTCTTCTCTTTGATATGACTTGATGAAATATTTGTGATAGAAGTATTCCAATTTTGTGAACATTTATGCATCTAAACATACTCGTATGTTTATGGTACACTTTACATGTGAACAAATTTGGGTATCGCTTTGTAAAATCAAACAACGAAAATGTTGTTTTAGACCTAATTCTTTGGTAAACATTGTACATAAATATACCAATTTTAGTAAGCCTTGAGTCTTCAAGTAAAAGCAAAGAGTGCTGAATTATCTTTTAGGCTTTATTGAGATCTGGCACCAGAGAAAAATGGTAAATTTGAAATTACTTTATGCCTAACTATGCAAATATGCAAATAGGAAAAGCACATATCTGCTATAAAGCAGCTGTGTAAAGTTTAAAAAAAAAATATATCAAATTTTTCCATCAAAAACTGAACTATATTTATTTACCAAGTAAGTTCAGGGTGGGGTTGTTTTTACATACTTCGTTCGGCTTTTTATTTTTTCATTCATTACCGAAATGACCTAATTTGAAAATAAAACAAAACAATGTATTGGTAAACAAGTTTTTGAGTTAATTGTAAATATTCCAAAAATTAGATGACAGGCCTGCAACCTACTTAAAAACCATATACAACTGAACTAATAACTAAAAACTAAAAGAAAAAAATAACTCGGCTTATTCTATTCGTAAGATTTTTGCAGAAACAGAAAAAAAAAAATTACTGACATCTTTCATTCTGCGTGTTTCTTTATTTTTCCGGTACTATAATTTAATGCGTTTTGGCATTTATACACACGCCATTAATTGGCACTTTATGATGTCATCTTTTAGTGCATTGCTGTACAGTGTACATGAAACAAGAAAACAACAAAAAAATACAAAATTAATGTTCATCTTCTTCTTTTTCTTTTATCAAACGTATGGCACATGTTAATTATTTAGAAGTTAGAAGACTAACATATTGGCACTTTTAGTTATAAATTGTTTGTGTTTTTCAACTACGTGCTTTATGAATGAACGTACTTAGCTTCTGTACAAGTGCATCTATTTCAAATGCTTCACATATTCTTAATTGTTTTGAAAAATTATAAGATATGCAACAAGACAGAGAAGAGAAGATCTTAGAAATTTGTTTATCTTGGCTATTGACTGTGGTACATTAAGTATTACGTTTAATTATATTGATGATGATTTAGCAAAATATTTTGACAGTTCTATTATGCTTGCCAATTATTTGAGTGAAATATTGCTCACAAAATTGAAGAATATAAAAAAAATAGATGGCAATTTCGGTGACAGCATTTTGATTTGAGAGCTTTGTCTATGTGACGTCTGATCTGAATCCAAATCATCCTTCAAATATCGGTATTGGCAGCAAATGTTTTTTAAGCCATAAATTGATAAAATGAATTTTTGTTTTTGTGATGTGGAGCCCGTGGCGTGGCGGGAGGTTCGTGGTTCGAATCCCAACACTTTTTTGATTCAAGCTGTAAAGATGTGATTAGGGATCGAGAAAGTAGTTTTCGAAAATTTAAAGATAACCCTACTGTAGAAAACCGAAATTTGTTCAAACGGTCCAGAAATCTCTGTAATGCTCAAATACAAAGGGCTAAGTTTTTACATGACCAAAAAGTAAGGCAAAAATACTATTGTGTCCAAAAGGAAGTAAAAACTTTTGGTCTTTTGTCAAGAACATTAAGAACTCGACCACGTCATCGGTCCCAACGCTCGTCTTCAATGACTCTCCGTATGTCAGCTCCATCGACAAAGCCAATTTGCTGGCAGCTCAATTTGCTGCCAACTCGACACATCCTTATAGCATATTGGCTCCACCTGAGCTAGAGTCTGCAAATTCTTGGATGAAGCAGATATTTTTTCGAACTCGCTCGGTTGCGAGAGTCCTTAAAGATCTCAACATACATAAATCCGCTGGTCCAGATGGTATCCCCGCCGTTATTCTGAAGAGTAATTTTTTCCATCTTTCCTATTCTGCTGGGATTTTTCCGAGCAGATGGAAAACTGCATTTGTCCAGCCGGTCCCTAAAAAAGGCGAATCTTCCTCCCCTTCCAATTACCGTCCAATTGCACTCACGTCCCTTCTTTCCAAGGTTATGGCAACGTTGATAAACCGTCAACTTATGAAATATCTTGAAGAACGAAAGCTTCTTAATGACCGTCAGTACGGCTTTCGTAGCAAACGGTCCACTGGTGATTTGATGGCTTATCTCACCGAAAAGTGGAACCAATCTTTACATTGTTTTGGAGAAAGTACGATTATTGCGCTTGATATTTCTAAAGCATTTGATAGAGTTTGGCACCAGGCTCTTTTATCGAAAATGCGTGCTTTTGGTATCGATGAGTCTCTTCTTCGTTGGATTAGAAATTACCTTTCCGACCGTTCAATACAAGTTGTGTTGGATGGCTTCAAGTCTGATACCCACTTCATAAATGCTGGTGTGCCCCAGGGCTCCGTTTTGTCTCCGACTCTCTTCCTCATTTTTATTAATGATCTCTTTTCTGAAACTTCTAATCCGCTTAACTGTTTTGCTGACGACTCGACCCTCAGCTTTTCATATTCGTTTCCAAATTCACGTCCCTGCTCTTCGGATGTGGAACTGGAACGGTTGCGTATGATAAGCTCATTGAATTCTGACCTTGACAGCATTGTTTCATGGAGTCTTATGAACCGAGTAGAATTCAATGCTTCGAAAACTCAATGCTGTCTCTTGTCGTTGAAGCTTAACATTCCCCCATTGCCATTATCCATGAATGGTACCTGCATCGAAGAAACCGAAAAGCTGTCAATGTGTGTAAGCGATGATCTTCGTTGGAATGACCACATATTTGAAGTCGCCAAAACGCTGCTAAATGCTTAGGTTTCTTAAGACGATGCAGGAAGTTCTTCACCCCTTCTGATCTGGCTACAATTTATAAGGCCTTTGTCCGCCCAAAACTGGAGTATAACTCCCATATCTTGTCAGGTGCTTCTCAAACATCTACGCGGCTACTTGATAAGTTACAAAACATTGCATTAAGACTGATAGGTGATAGTTCAATCGTAGAATCGATTGATTCTCTTGAACATCGTCGAAACGTCACCTGTCTCACTCTTTTTTATCGCTTTTTTAACAAACAGTGCTCTAGTGAAGTAGCCAGTTGCATTCCTCCCCTGAAACAATTCAGCCGCAATACCCGCCTCGCTAGGAATGCTCATCAGTTTTATCTTGAGCCCAACCTCGGACGTAGAGTCAAGTATAGAGATTCGTATTTCAGTCGCATCACACGAATGTGGAGTGCTTTACCTGGCTCTGTATTTCCCCTGCATTACGATTCACAAAAGTTCAAAAGCGACGTGCTTTCTCAATTAGCCGTTTGGAACCAGCAGAAAATTGTATGTCCCCCCATTCCCTCACAAGGCTAGGCCCGGGGCTCTCCGCTCCGTTGCACTACCCTATGTGTGTATGTAATTTTTAATTTCTGTCTGTTCGAGAAATGTTGATGTGTTTTACTTAAGCAAATAGAGGTGTCTGCTACGTAAGGTAGGATGGCATGTCTGCCTTTCACCAAGGAGTTTGAGGTTCGAATCCCAGTAAATTGTTTCTCCACGGGTATTAGGAATAGGCAATTCCTTGGAGAGTAATAACAGTTTTGTGATATGAAAAGCGCTTTATCAATTATTCGGTCGGAATCAACTGTAGGTCCCTTACATTCCCTCATAAGGTATTGCTAAGAGATATGCACTAAGCCCTGAGGCTACCCGGGCTCTGCTGTGTTTTTTTTTTATTTCTGTGGAAGTAGTTTTTTTTTCATTCTACTTAACGTCAAGGAGATATCGTCAGTTAAAATGCAAGATCCTTGTAGGTATTTTTAGCATGTTTTGCAGAAACCGCATAAAGCGCAT
The DNA here is from genome assembly GCA_949752695.1 of Melanostoma scalare. Lineage (NCBI taxonomy): Eukaryota > Metazoa > Arthropoda > Insecta > Diptera > Syrphidae > Melanostoma > Melanostoma scalare. Next base: position 182,031,831 of record OX456985.1, read on the forward strand.
AAAGCGCAGACCGGCAGCACCTGGTATGAATGATAAATGTTTTATACTTTTTTCTTTTCTACGAAATGCTTGGAACATTATTAGTACTTTAAAAATGTGGATCTTTTTACTTGACGTATACGTCTCAAATACGGCTCAAGGTAAAACTGATGAGCATTTCTAGCGAAACGAATGTTGCAGCTAAATTGTTTCAGGGGAATAATTCACCTTTCTTTAGAGCACTGTTTGTGAGAAAAGTGGTGAAATATAGTGAGACTGGTAACGTTTCGACGACGTTTAAGAAAATCAATCGATTCTGCAATTGAACTATCACCTATCAATCTTAATGCTTTGTTTTGTAACTTATCAAGTAGCCGCATAGATGTTTGAGAAGCACTTGAACAGATATGGAAATTATACTCCCGTTTTAGACCGATGCAGGCTTTATAAGTTGTTGCCAGATGCGATGCGAATTTGTGAAAAAATTCATCTTACCATCATCTTAAAAAGTCCTAAGCATTTTTCATTATTTTCGGTGACTTCACATCTGTGGTCATTCCAACGAAGATCATCGTTTGCAGTCAAACTAAGTTCTGACAGGTTTTCGGTTTCATTGATGCAGGTACCATTCATTGATAGTGTTAAGTTTTACGACAAAGACAGCATTGGGTTTTAAAATCATTGAATCCTAACCGGTTTTTAGTCCCCAATGAAAGAATGCTGTCAAGGCCTGAATTCAATAAGCTATCAAACGTAACCGTTCCATTTCAATGTGGAAGATCAGGGACGTGAATTTGAAATTAGAAGCTCATAATTGAGTCTTCAGCAATACGGTTAGGAGGACTAGAAGTTTCTGCAAGAGATAATTTATGAAAAGAAAGAGAGATAGAGACGAAACGGAACCCTGTGGGCATATCAGCGTTTGTGAGTATCCGACTTAAAATCGGCCAGCAAAAATTGTAATGCATGATGGGAAAGGTAACTTCTAATTCAACTAAGAAGAAACTCATCGATACTGATAGCACGCATTTTCGACAAAAAAGCATGCCAAGCTCTCTGAATCAACTGCCGTAGAAATAACAATATGAGAATAGTCTTAGGTAAGGTTGGGTTAAAGTGGCTGTTAGCTCGGCTAACACACTTAGGCCCGTTGGGCCCATTGTGATATCACAGTGGATCTAATGTATCCTTTTCCTTATGAAACCTTTTCGAACTTACCATGAAGCGGGAGAGACACAAGGAGTTGATGTGAGTAAGATCACAAGCTTCATCCACCTCTTAATCCATATAGCTTCTGCAAATATCGTTTGAGACGACTCCTAGCCTTGCGGCATGTCTTTCAATAAAACAGTGCCCTGTGATGACACCTATCGTCACACTAATGTGTTTTCTTTTTAGAGAGACCAAGCCGTTCGACCGCTTAAGATCTATCTTGGCCCAGATCTGTTTCGTTGATGAATAATTTTACTTTTTCCAAAATATTCTAAAGATTGGTTTCACTTTTCGGTTAGATAAGTCATCAGATCACTAGTGGGCTACGGAAGCCGTACTGTCGAGTATTAAGAATTTTTCGTTCTACAAGGCTTTAGGCATAAGTTGACTTTTTATCAACGTTTCCATGACCTGGGAAAGAAGAGGTGTCAGTGTAATTTGCCGTTAAATGGATGGAAAAAAAGATTCGCTTATTTTCGAGACAAGCTGTACAATTGCTGCTTTCCATCTACACGGAAAGAGCCAAGAAGAATAAAAAAAAAAAAATAGGGTGGCGCTACAGAGCGAAGAGCCCCTGGGCCTAGCGCATTTCTCACAACCATGCCTTGTGAGGGAATGGAGGGGACCTACAATTTTCTGCCGGTTCCGAACGGCTAATAGAGAATGCGCTTTTCATGGCAATGAATACTAACGGAGGATTTGCCAATTCCTCGCGAAAGGCGATACCCGTGGAAAAAACATTTTTGCCTCTGTTGGAGCCAAGAAGAATAGGGTAGATAAAAAAGCAACGCATTTTTTTTGTCAGTGTTGAGAAACAACTCTTCAGATAAATGGCGGGGATACATCAGTTGACAGCTTATGTCAACAAGTGTCAGATTAAAAAGAAATGTTTCGACTTTTTTGCAAAAGTTCGCTGTGTTGCCAGACATCTGTCATTTGCAAAAAAAGTTTTAAGGCTTTTTTTTTTGTTTAACAACTGTCATTTGCACACACCCTAAATGTCTGAAATGGATCAGTTGCTTTAGATTCGCCCAAGCCTATTTGAGTTGAACTTTGAGCGATACCAAAGATCTGTGCTCATTTTAGAAACAGATTGTGTACCAACTTATTTCCTCAAATGAAATTTGCAAAGCGACGCGACGCTATTCATTTTATTTACATAATTTAAACAAAATCTGACGTGTGTGCTGATAAATTTTATTCGCTATACATTTTCCAGTGTTTTGATAAAAAACAAATGCTTATGAAATCCAAAGCCGTAGAGCTTTAAGTGACGAAAAATTATTCAAACCAACCAGAAGCCATATGTTTGTGTTTTTTTTAAATAACTTCGTAGAATTTTGTATCAAAGACTTGGTTCTTCAAATTTCATAGTCATTGTCTCATAATTTGAAACAAAAACATTCTCATCATCGAACCTATCAAAACTTAAAGCTTTGCCTGTTACCTTTTAGGGCTTACAAAGTACGCAACCTTATCTGGTTTTTCTTTGTTCGCTCAACTGTTTTTTTTTTTAAATAGATCAAGCCCACGAGATACAAATTGACGGTTCGACATTCTATTCTGTATACAACACGAACAGTGATGTCCACATGTGCGTTTCATGGTTTGAAAACATGTAAAACAACAACAATACTGAAATGACATCAGCTTTTTATCATATCTACACCTATTTCCCTTGAGCAAAAACCAAAAAAAGAAAAATTCAAAACCTGGCTGAAATATGTAAGGTATTGAATTTTTGACTTTGGCTAGAGAGACACATAGAACACTTGCTTCATGTAAAAAAACAGCACGTCGCAGAAAAAAAATCATACACAAGTGGGTACCTATGTGAACTTAACAAACCTCCTATACACTTACGCATAAACTAGCAGATAAAATACAAATATTTTTAAGAGCAAAAAAAACTCGCACGCACGCACAATTGATGCCCCTTCATATTTTTAGATAAAAATCGTTTGGTTATATGTATAGTTATTGTTGTTCTTACGCACAACGCACACCTACGTTTAAATTAGCTTTTTATATGAGCATGTATAGACGAAAATTTATATCAACGAAACCGCTGCCTACCTCAACTAGGCCATTAGATACATTTCACAAAGCGAGAGTTCATTGACCGCAGACTCTGTCGCTGCCGCTGCCGTTGCCGTCGCCGCGCCGCCGCCGCACCGGCCATACGCTGCTGCTCTTCTGAATAATATTAGTAATTTACTGTTTAATATTTTCGTGTTATGAATGTGATTCTCACGCGCTGCCCCTTTTACTTTTCATTTCATTTCATTTCTGTTCTGTTTGGATGTCTTTTTCGATTATGTCAATTATTGTGCGTGTTTGCACCTGGTCTATGCCGTTGCTGTTGCCGATTCACTCATTTTCACCATCAACAATAATCTCCCACTATATTATTTGTTTGTTTGTTTGATGTTCTTTTATCGGTCGATATTGTACACGTGTTTTAATGTTTGCAGGCATGCATTTTACCTATACATTGTTTGCACTAGAAATTGGGGAATTATGTAGATGAAAAGTGCTAAAGAATGACCTACTATTATAGTTGGGCTTTGTGTATATTTATTGATTTAGATTTTGATTCTGGGTTGAGAAAACATACACAAGAAGCGATTGAACAGGGGAGACATTTTGGTGCTGTTCATTTGCTTATTTTAATTGAAAAGTTGAATTAGCAGAAGGTCTTGGAATTTAACTCAACTCACATTTAATGACATTTAGAGTTATGTCGGACCTGAAGTTTTGACAGACTCCAGTCTCCAGTCGGCATTTTTTGAACAATTTTAAATGTAAAGGGTTTTCTAAAAGTGACTTGACAACTTTGAATTTGATTTGTGAACACATCCTTTCACTCATCATCGAACTATCATTGTCGTTAATGTGCTCAGTAAACTCCACATTTTAATCACTCGAACGAGCAATGTCTGCAAATTATGTAAAAATTGATTACCGAAATTCGGAGTCGTTGACCGAAACTTTAAGGGAGCTAAGTTCAGTTCTCGGTCGTAATTCTGGCTCTAGAAGGCTGGCAATAACTAGTTAAGTGCAAAAATTTGGGTTGCCGTGTCAGTGAACCAGCGGGCTGGTCGTGTCGAAAATATCGCTGCCATTCTGGCGCCCGCACCCTTATCAAACGATCCAAATCAGTCGCCTTACCTGCAGGCGTCCAATTGGGTCTTACGAATCGACCGCTGCAACATTCCCGTTGTGGCGATATAAAGGAAGTCGAGTTCTGAAATGTATCTCAATAAGTTTATAAATATTGGAAATAAGTGTTCTAATACCCACAATTCCTCCTCCATACTTTTTAAAGCATTATAGCCTATTCAAAATTAATGCCACTTCCAAAACGAGATTCATTTGAGTAAACATTTTCAGCTAATCAGACCAAGTGGTTACAGGTTTTCGTTTGACATCTCTAACGCAAATTGACGGCAATTTCAAAACTATTCGAGATTATAGTAAAGAATAAAATCGAGTTTTTGATAAAAGAAGGCTTATCTGAATATCAGCACGGCTTCGTTTCTGGTCGTTCTACTGTCACAAATCTGGCTGTTTTTTCAAGCTATGTTATAAATGCGTTGGAGAATAAATGTCAAGTTGATGTCGTGTACACTGACTTCAGCAAAGCCTTTGATTCAGTTGACCACGACATTCTTATAAGAAAACTTAAAAACTTTGGTTTTCTTTCAAATATATTAGATTGGATTTTTTCATATCTTGCTAATAGAACCCAACGTGTATTAATCGACAATAAACTTTCAAGGACTATTAGTTGTACTTCTGGCGTCCCTCAAGGTAGTCATTTGGGCCCATTGCTGTTTAACATTTATATTAATGGTATTGTCAAAACAATAGAAAACTGTAACTATTTGTTCTATGCTGATGACCTCAAGCTGTTTTTGAAAATCGAGTGTTTTGACGATTGCAACAAAATCCAATCAGATTTAAATCGTATCTCTCACTGGTGTCTCCAGAATAATTTGAATCTCAATATCAAAAAGTGTAATTCTATATCTTTCAGTAGAAGCTCTAATGTTTTTCCATTTCCCTACCAAATTAATTCTGATAAACTAACTAATGTTAATAAAGTGTAGGATCTTGGTATCTTCTTTGATTCTACATTTTCGACAAAGATCCATGTTGATCAATGATCATATAGTTGCAAAAGCAAATTCAATGGTAGGATTCATTAAAAGGAATACTAAAGATTTCACTGGCCCACATGTGTTATTAACGTTGTTCAACTCGCTGATGGTAAGATCTATTATTGAATATGCAGATGTTATTTGGAATCCTTATTATAATGCCCATTCTGATAGGTTAGAACGAGTTCAAATACGATTTACAAAATTCGTTTTTTATAAAATAGGCTGGAACTATGTTCCCAACTATAAAGCTAGATGCCAATTATTAGGTTTTAAATCCATGGAATCACGCAGAAAAACGCATGATATAATGTTTGTCAGGGATATTTTGTGTTATCATATAACAAGCCCTTTTTTGCTTTCTTTAGTTCCTATTTACATTCCTTCAAGATACTTAAGGCCATGAAGTTTCCTTTTTCATCAACCACATAGAACTAATTACGGAAGAAATGTAATTGTAAATGCAATTTCCTCATTCAATGAAGTAAGCAATGTTTTTGACTTACATCTAAGTCGAGATATATTTAAAAACAAGTTGTTTTACATTTTAGTATTTTAAGTACTGCTTTATATTATATTTGCAAAATTATTATTTATAATTGTCACCAGTATGCAATCTGTTAAACGTTAGATAATAAGAAAAAAAAAAAAAACCACTTTTGCACCCTTTTTTGAGAAAAATTACTTATTTGTATTGCTTCATTTATTTATTGTATCATTAAATACTTAAAAACTTCTGCTTGAAGTAAAGGGAACACATTTGTTATAGCGGGAGTTTTGGGTGAACGACTTCAGTGCACAAAGTAACGTCTATCCTGTACAACCACCGTTCGCTATGCTATGGGTTTTATTATAATCGACTTGAAAACGTCTTGTTTATGAAAACATTCGGTTTAAGTAAATGTGTATGAAAACTTGTTACATATTAGGAATTTGTGCGAAGTGCGCGTTTTTCATCCAATTTAAATAGGCTATTAGAATCAATTGAAAGACTTGAATAAAACTCAGAAGCCTTAGTCGAAAACAGTTCAAAAAATTGATAATCGATCGTTTATAGAATTATTCGGAAAGCATATATGTAAGTCATTTGAAGTCAAATGAGAAAACAATCACTACCAACTAGTTCACTTCACCGACAACAGCGCCTAAGTTTTGAGATTGAAAAAAAGGCGGATGTGTTTATATGCACGGAGCCTAGCGCATTTTTCACCACCATGCCTTATAAGGGAATAGAGGGGACCTACAATTTTCTGCCGATTCCGAAAAGCTAATCCAGAAAGCGTCTTTCATGGCAATGAATTTACCATGTAGGACTTGCCAATTCCTCGCGAAAGGCGATGCCTGTGGAAAAACATTTTTTGCTTCTATTGGAATCCGAACTACGAACCTCTCGGTTAACAGGCAAACATGCTAACCATCACGCCACAAGTACCACCCGCCATGTGGGTCTTGTTATTTTGTGAAACACGACCAAGTGGGTGCGTGAATTTTAAGCCAATATTTTGTATTTAAGAAGTAAACTAGTTTTGACTTTTCATCCTGGTGACAAAACTAACATCATCTTAAAATTCACGTGAAGTCTGGCAACACCATTAGATTTTCAACTGAAACAACTACAATGCGTTCAATTTGTACTGACCATTAGGAAACCTTTTCCATTAGAAATAACTAAGCTTAAACGAACCAACCCTAGCTGAACCATGAGGTTTTCAAGTCAAACGACCTAACCGCAACTACCTTTTATCAGAAACGACAGTGGTTTCGTTTTAAACGAACTAGCACGAAATGCCCGATTTATTGTTTCGCCTGAGCTAATCAAAAAGGTCGTGTTATCAAATAAAGAAGAGTTAAATGACCCTTTCTTCTTCTCAAATAGCTTATGGAAGCACGTTTTGGATGCATATAGACACTTCCTGTGTAATAAACAATGGAATCAAGTATAGTCTTTTTGGATGAAAAGATGTTAGTTTAGTTGTTTCTGACAGATGCAATTTCTGTTTTCTTGTAGTTAAATGAACTGAAATTACTCCGGATTGAAGACGTAGCAAAAGAAAAGACTTAATGTTATTGAGTGAGTAATCTATTGTGACACAACGGAAAGCTATAACTCCGCTCGTGCCTTTCCCAAGCTGCGCGAGCTGTTTGATGGTCAGCAACATGGTGCTCTATGCTATCGGAGTTACAAAAGCATGCTTTCAAGGTCAAATTGTTGAACTTTTGCCTTGGCCGTAATACTCTTAACATAAACGTAAAACAGCGAAGTTAAAATTCCATAACTGTGCTTGGTGTGTTTATTATGCTGTGAATTTGTAACCTGCCTCAGGCATTTCAAAGATTTATGAAATTTATACTATGCACTTTTTTCTTCACTTAGGATATGAGTAATATAGCCCTTAAGGCCGAGTTTCTCCTGGTTTTTCTTGCTTTCGATTAGATCAATAAGAAATTTGTTTTTCTTTTCAACCTTTAATCTTTTTCTGATGTAAAGCTCACTAAACAGGATATAAAGAGTCTTTGGTGAACTAGCCTAAGGCTGATAGTTCTGAATTTAGTTTTTTTTTTTTTTTTGAATCCCAAAATCGAAACTTATAAAATATCCTTCTCCCCACGTTTATTTAGTGAATGTAACCTGTAAAAGGTTATACAAATTTCGTATGTTTCAGGCTTTCTAACTGATTCTTGCTCCCGCTTAAAAAGTTTTTAACCTTTAACTCTCATCGCATTGGACTTGTTTTCCAAGTATCAACTAAAAATAAACTAAATTAGCAGTTTAAGAATCTCATAAGCTCAGTGAAAACCATCTTGCTTTTTTTTTTTAGTTTCCATTTCAAACATCCGAACTCATCCCTGTTGGGCTAGTTGCCAAAATAAGTTTTAACTTATTTGTTTACCTTAAAACTGCTTTTCATCCCACTGACGAATGAATTGTTTGTACTTCGATCATCATTCTACTTCAAACAGCTTGTGTACAAATCATTCAAAGTACTAAGCCGTCAACTGCAGGCAATATTAGTTCCATTTCCTGCTTTGATGGCGCTTACTTACCAGTTTACAACGAATATATCCATTTTTAAACTTCATGTGACATTCAATTGATTTGAGTGACTCTGTTCTATTGGCTTTATTTAACCACATGTACTTCCTCTTTTCCGTTTGCATGTTAGTTAAGCTAACCAAATGCTTCGTCAAATTTAGGTTTTATATTCTGATGTGTTAAGTCCTCTGATGGATGAGAAAAAGGTGTGTTAGTGTTGTGTTGAAGTGACTTCCTGCAAAAACAACTCTCAGTTTTGGTATTAAGTTATTGGTAGACGAAAGTAGAAGCAATGAGGCTATGAGGGGGTCACCTTGAGGAATTAAGGGTTAGTTACAAAAAATTCATTCTTGAAAATTCAATTACTCTTTTACATATGTATATAATTCTTCGAACTTGTACAAAAAAGATTCAAACTCGCATTTGGCTAATTACTGTTGATTCTTTGACTTGGTGTCAACGTAATGTTTCTCAGTTATCTCAATACAGTTGTTTAATATCCATACCCTACCCTCGGTGGGGTTGTTTCAAAATAAACATGTGAAGTCAGTCGTCAGCGACATATATTTTTAAGGAAGCGTTCTCGGAAGCAGCTTGAAAACTACTCTCTTTAATTTAATTCACTTCTTTAATTTTAATCACTTTTTACTTATGGATCCGTGAACGTATAGTGCCTTAGTGTGAAAATGGTAATGCAGTGCAAATATCTCATTTTCGAACACAGCCTTCATCATTCCTTGAACATATCCAATTTCTAAGCGTGTTTTTAATAAAAAAAAAAGTTTTTTAAAACGGAATGTATCTTTTTTTCTCTATGTTCATTATTTGGGATTTGGCGTACCCCACAGGCGGATCACTAGTGTGAAGCAGAAAAGTGGGAGAGTTGTGATCGCTTCAAGATCACTACTCGTAACGCCGGAAATGAAGAAGAAGAAGAAGTTCATTATTTGGGATTTAAAAATATGGTACACGTCAAACATAACTAACATCATTTGATTTCTTGTAAAACACTATGTGCCAAAAATTTGTTCAACAAACATTTTAATCAAAACTAAAAAAAATCACAGTGCAAAAGAAGTGCGGTGACGTGATCACTTGATATTTAAAAACAAAAAATCTGAAAAAAAGATCATTTGCTTATTCTTCAAGTGTATAATAGTTGATAAGCTTTGAAATTACATCAGATACAAACAAAACGCAAAATCTCAGTTCACTTTCGCTTAAAATTTGTCCGATAACAGCAGAACGTCCCGCTTTTTCGCCTGAATATAAAAAAATAATAATAAATACATGCATATGTATGTAGAGAGTGAGAGCAACAAAAAAAAAAGCTCTTGTTGTCGTTGCTTCGAACGAAAATTCGTGCGAGATAACATGAACGAATACACATTGCTGCCGGTCACAAATACAAAAGTATTTTGCGCGCTGTGATAGAAAACTTTCGCTCCCAGCGCCACCGACCGTCTTCGATCGTTCATACGAGGGACAGGGAAGGTGCGAAAATCTAAATTTAAAACCACTCACATGTTATACAATGTTCGCTTTATTATTATTATTTATTTGGTTAGAGTAGCGATTAAATTTTTTTATTTTTATAATTTTTTGTTTTTTTTTGTTTTTGCAAAGATGTTATTGTAAAATGTGCGAGTGTGGGCTGTTGATGTCGATGTAGTTGAATGGCATTCTGTTGTATGGATGTCAAAATGACGTAGTCGCATGGTCATCAGAACGCCAGATCAGTTTCACTTTCAATATTGCAGTCAATGTGCATTTTATTAAAGCATGTGAATGTGATTGAACTATTCATTTAGCAGTGTTTACTCAATTATACGGATATTTATTAGATGAGTTAATAAAGAGGTTTTTTTTTGTATTGCGGAGTTGAAGCTAGAGAGTGGTTGAGTAATAATGGGGTAGATAGGTAATTATTGCACTTTATGAAAATACAACAATTTTATTGGCTCTTATGCTATAGGTAGCTCTCATGCAAATAGAATAAGTTGACTTAGGTTAGGAATTTGAGAATTGTGTGACGTTTTGTGTATTGGGGCTTGAGGCTTTTTATTTCTTATGGAATATGAGTGTGATATGCAAATAATATAATACCGTTAAAAGGAATGCTTGAAACTGGAACTTTGATGAATGTTTTATTCGATGTTTGTAGGTACTTGTTTTGAGGCGTTCTATTTAAAGTTCAAAAAATTTTAAAAGGAAAGGGTTGGCTTTGTCTTGCTCAAAAAGCCTTCCTTCTCAAATGTTCTCATTTTAATAAAAGAAAGATCATTAGCCCCTTAGAGACATGGGGACCAGAAATGGATGGGGTTCTTAAGTTACTAAGAATCAATGGTAACAAACCAAAAGTTTCACTTTTTACATAAAAGGAACAAAGTCGCATTACTATGAAAAACAAAAGTCCCTTTTTCAGTAGACTATAAATTAAACCATCTCCAGGTACGATAGAAGCCGACCGACTCACTATGAGACGAAATGAGCTTTAGCGTCTCATAAATGGTTTTGAAAAATTTTACAATTCGAAAAATCTAAAGATGAGGCCTTAGACTAGAAAACCAGCTCTTTTCAAAACAGTAATTGTTTAATTACTAATAATTAATTAATTTTTTTATTTTTAGTACTTAAATTGTTTATCAAACCTATCACATTAATTTGATTATAATTACTTGGTAAAGAATACAAAGTTTGAAGTGAAATATTTTGTAGCTTCCTGAATATACATAAGTACATAATTGATGTTATATATTTCTGGAAAGGTCGTTGTTTTTTCTTTACAAAACAGTTATTTTCATTGAGATTAAGTTCAACAATTAATTTAAAGTAAGAAAAGAAAAAAGAACTTTTCTTGTGCTTTGCGATATTTTCAATTAAGGTTTTCTTCCTTAGCTCCACCTGCCTCCACCTTGGGACCGATTTTTTTGTATTTGTTTGTTATTGTAGATTTAAAATCAAAAATAACCCTCGTCATACGTCCGCCATATTTTTTATAAGCAAAAATGTGTAAAAAGTGATTTTTTTTTCTTTATGATTTTGACTTTGTTGCTCTTTAATTTTTATTACAATGGTAGAAAATATTGGAATTCTGCTCATGCTTACTACCTAATCAATAAAATCAAATAACGGTTAAAAAAATTATACATAATAGCTCTCTCCTTACACCATACAAGTCAAGTGACATGTGTAATTGTTATCAAATTTCATAATAGTTTTTTTTGACATGGTTACTCCAAACCCAAAGCGAAATAATTTTTAATAAATAGATTGAAGTATCACCTTCCCATAATAATAACCTCCTTTCAACTTCGTATGAATATGCGTAAGATAACCATAGGGTGTCCCTTATTTTAGAGGGTTTTCTGACCAGATGCTTTGATTCTTTTTCATTTGAAAACAGTAGTTATTACTGAATAACTGAGTCTGAGATTATTTAGAGAAAACATTTAACTGTCAGAAACCACTATGGTTTCCGTTCGAAATGTGGTAAGTTGCCATCTACCGAGAAATGTTCAAAAATATTTTTCGGTGCGAAGTCGGCACGGGTTGCCGTCATCGTAGCAAAGTGAAATTTGGTATACAAGTAGGGCAGGGAGTTTTTTATGAATTGAGATGGTATGCGTTTCAACATTCTTGGTTGTATGTTAAGTACCAAGTACCGCTGTGACACTTTTGTCATACTAGTACTCTCTACGTGTGTGATACTGAACATACAAACTAATATATGGAAACACATACCCTCTCAGTTCATAAGAAACTCCATGCCCTACTTGTATACCAAATTTCACTTTGCTACGATGACGGCAACCCGTGTCGACTTCGTTCCGAAAAATATTTTTATACATTTATCGGTCGATGGTAGCCTGGCTTAACTTAAATAATCTCAAACTGAGTGTTTTTAGAAATAACTACTTATTTCGCATGAAATAGAATCAAAACAACTGTTGAGAAAACCTAAAAAATCTGGGACATCCTACTACGTACATTAAATTTTCTTGTTTAAAATTGTTGGTTTATGGAACTAAAATAAAAAGGAGATCGAAAATGACTCTTGAAACGTAACGAAGAATATTTATATATACCCCTGGGTTCAAAGGCCGAAGAATTTACATTTTGCCAACAGTTTTTTTTTTTTTAACCAAAAAAAATCAAAAGGAAGCTGTGGCAACCCTACCACATCTAATTTTTTTTTGCTTAATTAATATTAATACTGCTTAAAAAATAAATAAAAGGCTGTTTTTTAAGTTTATATTATAAGTTTGTTTAAGATTTAAATATAAAAATTATATTTTATCATTTTTAGAATTGATTTTTAGCTCATGACATTGGCGAATCTCATAAAACTATGTAAATTTATATTTATATTCAGGATAATGTGTTTAAAGTTTCACTTAATTCGATAAAGAAACAAAAAAGTTACAGATTTATGAGACACTCAACCTCATTTCGTCCCATAGTGCGACGCCCACGGAAGAAAAAGTGATTCGTGGGGCCTTATGCTTATTTTCCTCCATAGAATGAATTGATAAATGGAGATTTATGATTTGTACTGTTCTTATACCTTTTAATTGCGTAGAATCTTATTGTTTTTATACTGCCCCATTTGGCCTCGTTTCTTTGTTTTCACTGTATTAAAAGGCTCCTTACCGGTGGTGGGGAGTCTAGTAAAATGAATCGTATGACTTAAATATGGAACGTAAATAGTCTCACAGATACCACTTTTTTCCACAGAACTTTGTAAGAACTTTTCTAGGATCAAAAAACTTCCCAAAATATTTTCATTAAGTTCAGTTTTTTTTGGAAAAAAGACTCTATGATCAACATCAATAATTATTGATTAGTTTCATACCATAAGCGGTTTTTAATTTTTTTTTTTTTTTTGTATTGAAATTCAGTTTGTGACACTGTTTGCAAGGTGGCTACTAGACTAGTCCATTAATTGTCCATTCAAAATTGAAGAGACGGCAAAGTACGCCTTTCAACAAATATTTAAAAAATTAATAGGGTGTCGCAACGGATCGAGGCGCCCCAGGGCCAGGCGCACAACCATGCCTTGTGAGGGAATGAGAGGGACCTACAATTTTCTACCGGTCCCGAACGGCTAATCGTTAAAGAGCTTTTCATGGCAAAGAATATACTATCGGAGGACTTGCCAATTCCTAGCGAAAGGCGATACACGGCGAAAAGATTTTTTTGCTTCTGTCGGGATTTGAACCAAGATTATCCCAGTTAACAGGCAGACATGCTAACCAGTACGCCTTGCTCACTATTATCAAGTTGGCAACTTTTCTACTCGATTATGTATACATTCAAAACTGAGAAAATGCCTTGCGAAAATCAATGATTGTTTGACGTTAAAAGCCTACCTATTCAAAAACAATCGGCCGTTAAATTAGTACTTTGGTAACAATGCAATGGTCCCCAAATATACCAGTTACAATCAGACATACTTGTGTACATAAAACAATCTTACTTTATAACATCAATCTCTGCTCATAAGCTAACCATGCTTCAATCTAGTCACTCTAATCAAAAGTTTAAGTTTCAAATAATAGCTTGTATAATTTTCAGCAAACGAATAGGCAATGATTGGTAATTGATTGTAATGAGATAATAATGATTTGTGATTAACATGCTTATATCTAAAAGCAAAAGAAATCTTGCTTGTTCTTACTACCTTATCGTCCTAAGCAACATTCAAATCGCGTGACTGCAGCTCATTGACTACTGTGGAAGAAGACAAAGTTTTATAAAAGAATGTGACAGCAAGTGAGGCGTTAAATTGAGTTTAATTGTGTGTTTATTTGTTGAATGAATGATTAGTTGAATTTCACAAGTTGTGAAGTGAGAAAGATTTGACCTAGTTGCGAACATATTTCTTTTAAGTAGTACTCGTATGGTGTAGGTCTACTGAGACTATTGAAATGATTGTTTTTTGATTAATTAAGCAGGTTGGCTTGAATTTAAAAATATTTAGAGCTTTCGAGTTGTTTGTGTTTTTAATCGAAAGACAAAAACTTCATAGTTAGTTCTGCCATAACGCGGTGTCTGAAGAAATTATCCTTTGTAAAATTTGAACTTGTGTGCTCTTAGCAAAAAACATGTAAACTAGATGTCGAGTGAAGAAGTATTGAATAATAATTGATTTTAGGTACCTACCTTCATCTATGACTTTAAATGAAAATACTCAAGCAAACAGAAAAGGAGCACTAAAAGAAGCGATTCCCATCTCAAGATGGTAAATTATGATTCTCTTTAAGAGAATAAAGGCAACCAAATCGACACAAATTACAAGACCTTACTAATCCAGAAGTTACTTCCAAGAAATTTATTTCATCCATGTTTAAATATTTGCATGCATGCATAATGTTCCTTGCAATTGCACAGCATACTTGGGTCTTTTTAAACAGAAAACAAAGAATAGAACGGTATGTAAATGGAGGATAAACTTTCAATGCACCTTCACCTATGGGGCTTACTGTCTTAAAAGTTGATCAGTTGAATATTTCCTAAACAGAGAATGTAGCATAACAAACTACACTCGCTCGCTTTGGCAAATTTGGAGAGCAAATCTTACTGTGAATCGGAGTTAGTTTTTGTAACTCTCAAATAAGTAGTTTCGACATAACATTTGCATAATATATTCCTTTTCTAAGCATTGAAGTTCGACATTAAAGTTTGCCATTATTTATCGTAAACTTTTACTGAAAGGTAGAACAATGGTGATGCTTTTCGCGAACCTACCGAATTTGTATATCTGCAACTAGTTAGGTTTTGTTATTGATGTATTTTAAATCATAATATTTACATTCGATTTGGATTATTGTTGTGACAGCAGTGGGTGTTTTTAAGTAGGACTCTATTGTAGAGAGGTGGAAAAAAATTTCGTGGGACAAAAATGTTGCCTTTTTTTCTCCCTTACTGACTTTTTAAATCAACTGTTACCGACTGAAAGGAGTTTAATGTTCAAGAAATAAACAAATTACAACTACTTCTGGTTTACTTTTTTCTTTTTTTCTTTTTTTTGTTGATTTTGCATGTAGAGATGGAAGCTTTCTCTTCCTAACCATTATTAATAATAATAAATAATAATAATAATAATAATTCTTTATTCAGGTATATGTACTACATAATTCAAAAAGCTTACAATTAAAGCAAAACAATTCATGAAATTAGTACACAATGAATAGTTAGTGACATCTATATTTAACAAAAAATAGAGTTGATGTCACATTTGGTTAAATTCAAACAATGTATTGTGGGGTGAAAGAAAATTAAGAAGCAAGTTAAAAAAATATTTAAAAGAAAGCAAAATTTAAAAAGACAAAAGAGAATAAATAAGAAAGAATAAATTCATAGCAAACAATGGCAGAATACTAGCGCAATATCAAACGGCTGGCAGATAATTTTTTTTCTATTATTTAGGGTTGAACATAGATATAACTTTTTCTACCGCATCGCGGAATCACTAAATGGAGTTGGGTAGCTATCGTTGAGTGTCTTCTTATTGTGTAGGTGCATTAAATTACTGCTCAACTCTAAATATTTTTAGCCAACGCAGTTGTGTTCATGATGCTACTACTCTACACTAGAGGGCGCAAGTACTTCAAAGCCAACGAATGCTTTTCATAAGTTGTAAATAAATGCATATATATCTTATCATTTGGCTAATGGTCAGCCAGGAACTAGTGCATTGTTTCCTTAAGAATTCTAGCTGATTTCATTCGATTAAATTTTAACTGGTTCAAAGTCTTGTAATATAAATAGGGTGGCGCAACAAAGCATGCTCAGCGAGCATGTTCGTCGTTTAGGACTAGCTTAAGTGAAGTGTCGTTCAATCAGTATTTGTTTTATATAGACGGCAGTGTTAGCCGTTTGTTTTTGAATTTTTCTTAACGATATTTGGTTTTAAAAAGTTTATCAAAATCAGCACTATGTCTATATTTCAAAAAGAATAACCAAACAACTAAAGTCTTTCACGAATTTCGTTCAAACTTTTTGTAATGAAAGGTGTCCCTTCATAGCGTTCTTTTTGAAAGCTTTTCATTCTTGGTATTGCAAGAAGCTAAACTGCTGAGACTCTGAATTCACTAATGGCAAAAGCATTAAAGTGGAAATTTCACAAAATTTTGAAACGATCTCCGCCAAAATCTCAAATTTTCGGTAGTGGATTTTTGAAAACTACATTTGACTTAAGAAACCTCCACATAAAAGTATAATGGGGTCAAATCAAATCTCGATTTCCAGTTAACATTAACTCCACGTTAGTTGACTAATCCCTCAAATCGCTTGAGCCAAATATTCAATATGGCTTAAGCGGTGTATTTCGTAGGGCCGCCATCCCGCCATGCTGTTGAACTCACATCCTGTTTGTGTCCAGATTATCGAATACGGTCATATGAAGATGGTAATCATAATCATGTATATATGTATGTGCCTTAAGTACTCGCCGTTGACAGCGATGCTCTGGCCAACGTCGTTTTCAAAGGTATATTGTCCGACAAGGCCGCCATCACAAAGTCATCAGTCCCAAAAGTCATACCACTCAGTGAATTTTACATACATACATACATTAAATTTCATGTCGGGTGGTATCGTTCTAATTTTAACAATTTTATGTTTGTTCTCTGACATAACTGAAATAAAATTCATCGCTAAGTGTGATCTTTCAAGGAAAATTATTGTTAGTTGTCAACTGCTCCAAAGTCCATTTAGCAAAGACACGCCGCGCCGTTGTCTATAATCGTTTACCTTCAGTTACAGGGTCAGTTGAATTTTGAACGGGTGCAGGCCCAAGTTACGACTCAAAATTCACCAAAAACTCCTGTTTCAAACCCTGAAAACTTGCCAAAATTTGTAGGACGATAGTAAAATAGCTTTCCAGCAACCACTGAAAGCAAGATTATATGAAACAGTCTTTTGAGGATGCAATCTACGATTGAACGATAATCTTCTGAAAAGTTACGGAATGACTCGCCAGAACACCCAATTTAATAAAACATTTTACTATCTGCATGAGTTTTGTTAAATTCTAGATCTCCATGGTGATTTGACAAAGCTGACTGAATAAGTGACAGCTAGTTTGACAGATGTAGCATCAACAAGGTGGTCTTTATCAACTGTCGAAGTTCGGAAGTCCCTGTTGGAAGACCTTATAAAGTTATTGAGCATTTTTAAATGTATGATAAGCTTAAATATAAATGATGCTATGCGGTGTACTTGTAAACACGACTTTATGTCCATTGCGTTATATTACTCCTCTTTCCTCAGCATTCCAATTTGCTGAGGAAAGAACGATGAACAGTGCGTCGTGTGAACAGATACTACACCTGCCATAAATCCAATTGCAAATCCAATCAAAGACCGACTTTTATCTACTCTACTTGAAAATTCATAGCCATAAATCCTTATTGGTAGAGCTGTTTAATTAATTCAAAGTTTCTTATCGTCGAATTAAAATTCACCCGCCACCTAGCTTACACTTAGGTATGAATAAAAGAGTTTACCCAATAAGTGTAAATTTGTCTAACATTTGACAAGCTCTTACATGGGGGACATAAGATATGAATTACAAATCTTAGATACCTTTCCTATTCAAACAGCAAGTACACGGATTCCGACATTGAATATCCATTAATTATTTACAAAAACATTTCGTGTTATCAGGAGTGACATTAACTGTCGTTATATTTATGCACTCATACAAGTAGCATATACAAAGTATTGAACAGACTTAACGAGGGACTGTATGAATATACACTTATTGCACAATTTGTTTTCATCAAACGCAGCTTTATTCTTAGTATGCTGGCGTTGAGAAACAAATTGCGGTGTAGCTAATTATTAAATTTTAATCCTCAAAGCAATGGATGTGGAAATCGAAATCGTAAAGCAGCTATGATTTGCAAGTGAATTAATTTTTAAATAGAACTTAAATTCTATCAACATCTTAAGTTTCTTTATTTTAGTTTCTTTATTTTTGAAATATCCTCTAAAGATGATTTTTTTGTCCATAGGTACAACACTGACCAGGGAGCTATGGACCAGCAATTCTGTCTACGCTGGAACAATCATCCGACTAATCTTACTGGTGTGCTAACCTCCCTGCTGCAGAGGGAGGCGTTATGCGATGTCACACTAGCTTGTGACGGTGAAACGGTGAAGGTAAACTAAACTTATACCTATTACTCGAATTTGGTTTGATTTATATAAATAACTAGTAATTAGTGGTTGAACTTTAAACAGCTACAATCGTTTTTAAAATACCAAACAATGGAGTTGTGATAGTCAAAAGTTTAACTATAGAAGTCACTTCTAATTTAAGGGGAGGAAAATCAAATCTTACATATGAAAGGTGGTTTTTTAAGAGGTTTGGTTTTTAAAACTGGTAACACTGTATCTGTGGTACCCGTGGTGTGATGGATAGCATGTCCGCCTGTTAATCCAGAGGTTCAAGTTCGAATCCCAACAGAGGCAAAAATGTTTTTTCCACGGGTATCGCCTTTCGCGAGGAATTGGCAAGTCCTCCGTTAGTATTCATTGCCATGAAAAGCGCTTTCTCGATTAGCCGTTCGGAACCGGCAGAAAATTGTAGGTCCCCTCCATTCCCTCACAAGGCATGGTTGTTAGAAATGCGCTAGGCCCAGGGGCTTCATGCTCTGTTGCGCCACCCTATTTATTTATTTTATTTTTTAACACTGTATCTGGTAATAAGCGGTATATTTGTGTTCAGTACGTTTTGCCGGCGCAATTTCAAAAATTAGCCCAATTTCTTGCCGCCATATTGTTCAGTTTCAAATATCAAATAAAAGAAAAAACTTCGTTTACAATTGGAATTGTCTTAGTTTCCCAACATTGTTGGTTCTCCATTTTGTACTCTCACCAAAAAAAATCTCAGAAGGATTCACATAGATCTGCCTTCTTACAGGTTGAGATATAAATGGAAAGGAAAGTGTTAAATGATTCTGAACGTGTCCACAACTTGTTAAAATACAAACAAAATAAATACAAGAGCTAAAAGGTGTTAGTCAAATATCTCACGTAACCAACCCTTGCCACATCAAATTCAAATTTTTGTGGAAACAGATGCAGTTGTTGGGCATTTCCTTTTTATATTACAAATACCATTTTGTTCTTTCACTTTATCATTTTTGGCGTTCATAATTTTGTCACAAGTGTAAAAGAAGCTGCAGTAAAAATTAAATACGTGAGAGTAGTTTGTCTTCTTGTGCTTTTACACAAACCTCGCCTCTACCTTTTGCGTCAGCAATAAGAGTTTGCATTTCCATTAGGCATGAAATGTTTGTCATTCTTTTCGTGGACATAAGCAATATTAACCTTTTTACTTGTGATTATAGAAAATATAAATGCAGTTAAGCATTCAAACTGATAAAAAGTTTTGAGAACACAGAGGAGTCGAAAAAGTGGGTGTCACTATTCAATATGTCTGCCCATATGTGATCCAACAGCCTGAACGCTTTGGTAGACTTTCTCTAGACTTTGTATCTGCATTCTGCAGATCAACCTTCTTCTATTATTTGGAAATGAGATTCTAAAAAATAAACAAGTGAATAGCCACCAATAGCAAGCTGGACAAGGGCTGGAGCCTGTCTCATATTTCTCATATTCGTAAAGGTGTCCACAATTTTTTGCCGATTCTGAAAAACTTAGAGCTTGTGCTGTGAAACTTTAATCAGAGGACTTGTCAACAGCTCACCTTAACTTCGGTTTTTATATTTTGAGAAAATCGTTTCTAAAAGTATTTCATACAAATATTTCCCAATTTCATAATTTCGAAGTGGTTGGCAACCCTAGACTACAAAAAAAACTAGTAGAAGACTTTGCGTCGATTCCCTAGTTTTGAATTTAATAAACAGGCGACCCAGTCCTGCATATTGCTAAAAATATTAATTAATTTATTTTTTATTATTTCAGGCGCATCAGACAATTCTATCAGCATGCAGCCCATATTTCGAAACAATTTTCCTGCAGAACCACCACCCACATCCCATAATTTATTTAAAAGATGTCAGATACTCAGAGATGCGATCGCTCCTCGACTTTATGTACAAAGGCGAGGTGAACGTTGGGCAAAGTTCGTTGCCGACGTTTTTAAAAACAGCTGAAAGCTTACAGGTATTTTGAAATGAAATTCCTTCACTGTTACATCTAAATTATATCTATTATTTGAATTTTTAGGTTCGAGGATTAACAGACAACAACAATCTGAACTATCGAACCGATTGTGACAAGCTAAGAGAAGCGGCGACAACATCGCCCTCTAACAAAATGCATTTTGATCGAGAATCAAGAGAACGTGAACGAGAACGGGAACGAGAGCGAGAACGTGAACGTGAACGAGACCGTGATCGAGAGCGTGAATTACATCATCGCAGCAGTAGTAGTCTAAGCTGTGGTGGTGGCATCCGTGAGGGTGTTAGTGGTAGCAGTGCTACTGCCATTGTTGGAAATAGTGGTGCAGTAAATGCCAGCCTTCAATCGGCCGCAGCTGCTGCCTTAGGCTTAAGCGAAAGATCTCCTAGTGTTGGGCCTGGCGTAGGTGAAAGTGGCAGTGGAACAGCGATAGTTTCTGGCAGTGGTAGTAATAATGCTGGTGGTATAATAAGCAGTGAGCGAGAGCGAGAACGGGCCGATAGCCGTGATGAATTAATGCAGCTAGACTATAGTAAAGATAGAGATCGTGATAGAGAAATGTCTACCACACCGGTAGACCATAATA
Organism: Melanostoma scalare; assembly: GCA_949752695.1. Classification (NCBI taxonomy): domain Eukaryota; kingdom Metazoa; phylum Arthropoda; class Insecta; order Diptera; family Syrphidae; genus Melanostoma; species Melanostoma scalare. The sequence continues at coordinate 182,052,964 of OX456985.1, forward strand.
TTAGTAGTAATAAGAGAAGACGTAAGAACTCATCCAACTGTGATAATTCGTTAACCTCGACGCATAACGCAAATGTACAGGACAGGCATTACACTCAGGATTCTCAGGTAAATATTTGTATTGTTATTTGTATGTTACTTGTTTAACAAAGTCTGCTCTCTAATCAAATCATTGGGACCCAATGAATAATCACCTAAGTACAACGCTTCAGTGCTTTGTTTTTTTTTTTCAAAAGCGATAGAGGCAAAGCCAATTCAGATTAGCACCCCTAATACAGATGACAACCCAACTGAAAATTGGGTTGTGTGCCCGTGTTATATATATGAGAAGACAACCCAATTTCAGTTGAGTTGTCATCCATAATAGGGGTATAGATTTAAACGACGCGAGATATGACTCAATACCAATCTTAGCATGCGTTGGAGTTGTTATATGGCTCGTTCGTTGAGCTCTAAGTTTGCTCTGAAATCGCTCTAGGGAAAACCCTCAACTGGCCCTGACATGCAAACTACGCCTGTTTTAGGTCTCCTCTCAATTTGCGCTAAACTTACTCTAGGTTTTTGCAGGTTCGAATTCCAGCTGTCACACGGAATGTATTATTATTCGGGCTTTGGTGTAGCTCCGTAATTGAGTGTTTTTTAAGAACCGAAAAATAATGGGTTGTCTAGGAATCCTGAGTCAACCCGTCGCAAAATTCAATGAACATACCTATGTTTGAAACTGTCAAATGGAGGAATGTGTTTCGGGTTTCAGGCATTGAATTTTGATCTGAAAAATTTTGTACAGTAGGTATGTAGTTGGAAATTTTCATTTTACATATTGAACCTAATACACTTTTCTCGTGAAGTGGACATCTCACAGTGAAGACGTTTGAATTCTTGACATTTCTCTCCGGTACCACTTGTAAATGTTTTTTGAAGGCATGAAGTTTAAGTTTTTTTTTTTATTCTGGAGTTAGAAATTATCACAACCAAGAAACAAACGCGGTGCTTATGCATATTAACATTTTTTTTTACTTTTGTAATCGAAGTATTAAAGCTTCACTTAATGAATGCAAGTGTTCCCACGTCAATAAAGCGGCGTTCGCATGTCTGTCAATGAAATTACATTTTTACTTTTTCCTTGTACTTGTTTCCGTTAAAGAGAAAACAATTTGTCTATGCTGTGCATTCTAGCCCGTGGCATTTCTAATGTCACGCCTTCATCCGCCCAAAACTGGAATATAACTCCCATATCTGGTCAGGTGCTCCTCAAACATCTTTGCGCCTACTTTATAGGGTACAAAATAGAGCGTTAAAATTGATAGGTGATAGTTCAATTGTAGAATCGATTGATTCTCTTGAACATCGTCGAAACGTTACCTGTCTCACTCTGTTTTATCGCTTTTTTCATAAGCAGTGCTCTAGTGAAATAGCCAGTTGCATTCCTCCCTTGAAACAATTTAGCCGCAACAGTCGCCTCGCTAGGAATGCTCATCAGTTCTACCTTGAGCCCAGCTTCGGGCGTACAGTCAAGTATAGAGATTCTTATTTTAGTCGCACCACCCGAATGTGGAATGCTTTACCTGGCTCTGTATTTCCCATGCATTACGATTCACAAAGGTTCAAAAGCAATGTGCATCGGTGTCTCCTATAAAATCCTCTCCTATTTTCCTAAATGCTCACACTGTGTTCTATAACATTATAAGGGTATTCATAACCTCTTGATGTGCGCGCTAGTTATAAAAAAAAAAAAAAAAAAGTGAAAGCTGTGAAATGCTTGCAATTTTGTTTGCACTTTTTTTTACTTTACGAACAGACTCCTGAGAACTTTAAGAGGGAACCTCGAAGAAACAACTCCATTTTATTCTATTCTGAAGTTGTTTTTCTAGACAATTTATTTCTAACTTGTCTTGACTTTGTTTATTTTAATAATTGTAAGTAACACTACCTTTGAAAGATGCTGCCCGTGGCTTAATGGTTAGCGGCTCTGCCTGTAAACTGGGAGTTTGTGTTCCGAATCGCAAGAAGAAAATGTTTTTCACAGGTATCGGAAAGCTCGCGGGGAATTAGCAAGTCCTCCAAAAGAGTAATTGAATATTGAATGAAATTGCTTTGTTATGCCATTTTTTTTTCTGTTGGAGGTTTTTAAAATACCAAATGGAACACTCAGACCTAAATACCGGTCCATTGTACTACCAGTTAGCAACCTTCTATTTGTTATAGCTTTCCAGATGTTCGGAGAAAAGCCAAAAGACGCTGCCATGATAAGAAGAATAAGCCTAAGTTACCAGCTCTCACCATGTCTGCGCCGAGTATCTTTAACCTCATGCAAGAAAAAGCATTACATTCGCAGAGGAAGAGCTCTGCGGTGTTCTCATCTTCTCCACAAGATTCACAGAGTCTGGTATCACTTAAGCCTAACACGTTTAAATGCTTGGCAAAAGAGAAGTGCCGCTGGCAACACCAATAAGCTTTCTACAGTCTTTTCTGCTACGAGCTAGCAAAAATGTTGCAGTCTTCTTATTTACGTTGGGGAGCATACGTTTGGTTTGTCTGTATCCAATAGAGGCATGCCATCTACGGTTGTGCTCTTCACAGATCCAATGTTGATTGAAGCCCTCACTGAGGACGCTGTCAGACCAAGCGACGCGACGGTTCAGATCCTGAAAAGCTGTCTGAGATCCTTGCCTAGCAAGTTTTTCGGCGATCTCATTTCCAGTTATGCCGTGATGGCCCGGAACCCAAATGAGACTCAAGGAATTTAATCTTCCGATCGCATTCAGAGAGCTCTTGCATTCCTGGATCACTTTCGAAGTGGTTAGAGGGTTGAGAAGGGCCTTAAGCACAGCTTGGCTGTCGCTGCAAACAAAAATACTTCTCCCTATCCATATCCATTGTTCGTAATGTGGCTCAATTCCATAAGGATAGCATAAGCCTCCGCTTGGAAAACGTATGCGTATGATTCCAAAGATGTGTGCAGTCGTATGTCGTCGTTCTCCACAAAGGCACCAGCACCAGAACCCTCGTCGGTTTTGGAGCCATCTGTGAAGATACGATAACAGTTCTTTCCAGGCTCAGATTTTGGAGCGAACCAGTCCTGACCCGAAGAAAAGTTGACTGAGTAATTTTGACGCAGTTTGAGCCTTGGGATCATCGTGTCAGACGGCATATCCATTAGACGTGAGTTAAAAGATATGCCATCCTATTTATTTTAACTTTGAACGGTTAAAACCAAGATATCGCCGATGCGTTTTTATTTTGGTAGATGTTCCGTTTCTTATATTTTGGTATTTCTTCAGAATACCGCTTTTTCTTGGCCAAGTTAATATGAGTATGACCACTGAATCGTTTTGTTGATGTTAAAGTGCTGGCCGAACTTCAGAGTCGCTAAACCGTGTATCCACACGATTTGAATTCAAAGCAGAAAATGGCAGCTGAAGCCATGAGGCCAAGCATAGCACCGGTAATACTTTTTTGTCTGGCTATTGTGATTGTTTGGTGTAATGGTAAGGGTGTCTGACTATTACGAGAATGGTTCAAGGTTCAAATCCCAGTAAATCAAAGAAAAAATGTTTGTCCACGGGTATCGAGTTTGACGAGGAATTGGGAATTTCTTCGATAGTAATTTCATGCCATAAAAGGCGTTTCCTCAATGAGCCATTCAGAATCATCAAAAAACTGTTGGTCCGTTCCATTCCCTTACAATATAGGTGAGGGTAGTATGCTAGACTCCGGTTTGTTGCGCCCCCCTATTCTTTTTAACGCATGCTTTTTGATCTACCGAAAATCGCAACAAAGTAGTAAAAAATTAAATACAAAAACATTCTTGTCTTAAAGGTTCCTTTAGACAGTCTGCAGCAACATGAGTAAAGATGCTGCAATGCTTTTTGCGTTCGATATGTAAAGGCTGGCTTAATAGCATTGCAATATGATTGAACTGAGCTACTGTTTAGTTCGCTTAGTATATCAAGTTCCATTCCTGGAAGAAGTTCCCTTTTCCAAAGTTTGGTTATGTTATATTTTTTATTAGCGGCGTAACTTAGATACTTTTAAAGGAAAAAACTACTTCAATTACCATATCATTGGGTGCCTAAAGCGCCTAAAAACTGATTAGGAGTCTTTGTAAATTTAAAGTTAATCCTATCCTCTAATACTCAGTTATCTTATTTTTTTATTCCTTTGTTTGTGTTTTGAATTGTTTCGAATATGAAAGGTAGGTAGTGTAATCCCTATCGCAATTGAGAAATGTTTTGCAAATGAAATTAAGTTATTGTTCCAATAAAAACAATCCAATTTATTTTCAACTTCCATATCCATTTACAATGCCCGATGAATGTGTAAACATCAAAATAAATATGAAATGAGTAAAATCACCAACTGAACTTCGTAAATGAACTCATCAAAAAACCATTGTAAAGGGCATGTCATAAATAAATTACTTCAATTCTTCTTTTTTTTTTAATTCTGATTGCATATTTATTGTTGTTATTATTATGCCGGTTACGGTTTTTGCCACTGCCACCACTACCCATCCCACATTCAATTCAAACTTCAATTTACAAATTTACAAATTCATTCATAGGTCTGATGAAATTTCCATAAATTCAGCAAACAACAATTGCATAGTAAGGACTTACACAAACATAACGATGCTCTGAATGGGGATCCATAAATTTACAATGTTCGTGCTTAAAAGGATTGCGTTTTATGTCAAATTGTGAAAGTATTTAAATCACTATTAAAACAAATTAAACAAACGCGCTTAAGTGACTAGAGGATTAGAGATTCAATCACACATTTTAGACATTATGTATATATATTTTAATCGTGGGATTGCAAATAACACTTAACAAGAAATTAAACATCCTTGCTATGGTTGGAGGCATAATTATGGAGCTTTTTTGTCCATAATTACCACTGTCAAAGCACTTCATCAACATGCTGTGCTGTTGGTCATAATGACGCTTATGATAGTGAAGTTGTATCGAAATGCTGATAAATGATTTAATATGCTAATTGTTATGTAATAGCTGCGTGTCGTGGGGGCGTTCAAAATCACCTAAAAGATTCACTGATTGGTCTGTTTATGTCACTGGTCAGACTCTATGGGGGGCTTGTTTTCATGAGGTTTGAATAATTTATGCAAGCTCATTGCAGCAAGTATCGTAAATGTAACCAGATTGATACAACATCCTGTATCACTAGTGAACATAATTCAGATCCTGTTACATATGTACATTCATATGTGTGTGTCTATGTTTTCTTTTTCATTTCAGAACTTTAAGCGCAAATGATTTAATTGATCCAAAGTAATTAGAAAGCAATACTCGACTCAATTGAGTGATGTTTGCTTATCCATTGATACCCTACCATTTGTGGTAGAGGAAACTTCATATTATTTGAGCGTCTAACAAAAACCATTCACTGACGATGTTTGAATTATTTTACAGGGTAGGTATATTAGAATTGGCAATGTGATGATATAACGTCGTCAAAGCTTCTCGTTTAGGCTTCTTTGAAAGTTGGACTCTTGGTAAGAAAAACTGGAACAAAGCAAAAAACAAATCTTACCTTAACCTGTTTGCATTTGAGGACGAGATTCTACCAACTTCCTCGTTGTTCGACTGTTGAGCAAAGCAAAAATCTAACACATTTACGATGTTTGTCAATAAGCGGACTAAGTTCTATCGACATTGGAAAAGCTTTTTATAAATTTTGAGACTGCTACTTTTTAAGTTTACTTTTTAAGTAAAAAATTTCACTGAACGCAGCTAATTATACGACTAACTTTGAGTGACATCCTGTTTGAGATGCCATTTGCATACGAAAAAGGGCAAAACCGAGCATAACAGATATAGACCCAGTTTAAGTGTAAGATCTTTACATTGACATAGAACTCTGCAAACGGAACGGTGTTTTCCATTCCCTATCTTGTGGCTGAGGACAAAATTTCTGATTTAAACTCAATTTTTCAATGGAACGATGCCACTCTAGGTGCAACCAATCCAATGAAAGCAAGTTTTATTACTTCATTCATATCTTCTGCTCTCATTGAGGGCGACGGCATTCCTATTGATTCCTTGGAGGCAGCGGAACTACTTAACGTAGCCACTCATCAATCCTTGAACAGGGTTCAACAACGATATCACAACCCTTCCAAAAGTTTCGAAGATAAGTAATGGAAGCTAGAGAAAAGGCCAAACATGTTGTCCCGAAGAGGATTCGTACTGAATCATTTTCATTCGGACACTAAAAGTGCCAAAAAAGCTAAAATCTATATTTCTTCTTAGCAGAGGTATGATGATGCCGCTTCCATGTCAAAAATACCTCAACCCCAACCCAACTTTTAGCAACTAACTTTAAAACAAGTGCTGGAGAGTTTCAAAGTAAGTAGTTTCACCTCTGACTTCACGGAAACGCTGCTTCAAAACTCCCAAATGTCAGCTATACAAAATGGCTTAAATAATCGCAATGATGGCCTTTCAATGTAAGATCAGAAACAGCAGGAATCTCTAAGTATTACGACAGTAAATATAAATATGAGCTAAAATTAAAGGTGTGATTTCTTTTAGTAAACGCTAATGAAAAATGCATAAACATAACATAAGGCCTACCGCGACCGAAAATCAAGAGTCCTCTTTAAAAATGGAAACATTAAAACAAAAACAGAACTTAAATAACAAAAATTTATTAGTTGATCTGTTAGAAAAAAAAAAGAAAAAAATTGTATAAAGCTTATGAATTCAAATGCGGGAGTCCGAACCATTCTTGTATAATCATTTTCAGATAAAAGTTCTTTCGAGGTCATGATGGCCACAACCGTTTCCATTTCCAGTCTATTAGATTTTTTAAAGTTTTCATTGAGTGCGGTTCTTAAAATGTCCTCTTGGAAGCTTTGGCACTTCACACATTATTTTTTTTTTCGATCGCTGGTGTTGTTTACACGGCTTTATTTGAATTCAGATTGAAATTTTTTACTTTGTTGGTTTTTTATAATTTAAACACATTTGAATAAAATAAACGATTGTAAAAAAATAGTCCTTTTCAAAACAAAATGTGTCCCCCAATATAATAAAAAAATTCACCCCATTAATTGTTGTCTAGTGGCAACGCTGGCTAGAAAGCTTGGCACAACTGTCAAATTACAAAATGTGCTCATTTTCCTAAATAAAACTCAGTTTCGATTAAATTGAAGAAATAGGAAACCAAACAATTCCCCATCAACAATTTGTTTCAATTTGAAAAAGCTTCCATTCCACATTTATCTCAAGGGGTTAGGGGTAGTCAGAATTTTCAAAAAATCGATTTTTTTATCTTAAAGTATAATATCTTAAAAATATTCTCTGAAAGTTTGAAGTGAATCCGACAAATATCTTTCGAGTTATTCAGCGAAGAATGAGAGGCTCTCGAGCGTTCTGGTATGGATTGTAAAACTTTAAATGCGTTTTTCTCAAAACTATGTTTTATAAACTGGTGACCACTGTAACTCATAAACCGCTCGATAGATTTGAATGAAATTTATATAGCTTTTAGCAAACATAAAAAGCTAGTGCTAGTTTTTTTTCGTTATAAGACAACTTTCTCCAGGTAATAACACGAGGTTTTTTTGCAATTTTGAGATTTTGGTGACAATTTGAAGTGAAGAGTCGTTTTTTTGCCTAAAAATGCCGTCTATTAATAGCTGTCAATTCCGGAAAAATGAAAATTTTTTAAAATCCTCGTGATATTACCTCTAAAAATATATCGTAAAGAAGTGTGCAAGGTTTCAGAAGGATCGGTGCAACAGTCGCCGAGATATTTTGCACACCGCCTTTATAAATACTAGTTTCGAGATAATCGCTTTTAAAGATAAACGCGAAAAACAGCACACTGAATCAAAAATATTCCGTTAGAGGTGTCGTTAGAGTGAGCTCCCCTTCCCTGAACACAAAAGAAGACCTCGAGCTACCTGGAACCAGCCATAAAAGGAGCAAAGATGCTGCGCGGCCAGGATTATTGTCCGTCAGCCAGCCCCCCTCTATTCGCTCGCCGCTCATACCTGCTCTAAAATCACTGTAACTTTTCGAATTCAACTCGGAATGACTTGAAATTTTTTGAAAATGCCCAGGTTTTACCCCTCCCTTAAATACAATCTTTTGTTTAATATCTCGTATCTGTCCTTGTCACTTGTCCAGAAATTAATCTAGCAGATGCTTAAAACAATAAATAAAGAATGTGTTACGTAATCTTCCCTTCTTTTTCTTAAATATTAATTGTTAATGAACATTTTCTGTTATTTTGATTTTTAATTTTGGAACACTCTCCGAAAATAAAATCAACCGCTCTTTTGTATGATTTTCAAGTAACGAACTTTTCTATGCAAGAAGCAATTGTCTATATAGGAAAACTATTACATTTTTATAATTTTAAAATATTCTCATAAATGGCATTCAATTCATAAAAACAGTACATGTTCATATTTTTTTTTGAATTCCATACAAATTGAATTTGAGTTTAAAGCTCACCTATCATCAATCACCAAAATACTATTATACTTTTATTATTTTCTTCTTTTTAAGTCATCGAAACCGGATGATGTGCCCGCTGAACTACAGCAGGCTTCGAGGCTTTTTATAACATTATTAAAGGTAATCTATGCATAAGAATGTTTTACCTTAAAAGTTAAAAATATTTTCAAAACAATCAGGGCTTTTTCGAAGAGTATAGCGATTCTATATTAATTTTTTCATGTTTTCATATTCATCCATTTGGTTAGCGTACAGTTAACTATGAGGAACTTTTTTATCCTACTTCACTCTCAGAAATTATTTTTTACGAAATCAAAGAAGGGGCTCCCCTTTTTTAGTAAGATGTTATACTAGTTAAATCGGTTCAGTAGTTCACCATTATCTTATGACCATGATAAACCAAATTAGTTATCATTTCGATAAGAAAGTTTGGCCAAATGCAAGTTTCTTTTATATAAAATGAACAAAACTATGTGGGGTTCCAACACGGGTGACAAACGCGATACATCACATGGCATATTCACGTGGCAGAAACTGCATAGAACAAATGGCTACAGGAGGTGGTTATGCGTAATGACGGGCCATCTTTCTCGGGATGTAGCTTACCGCTTACGGATTGCTGGTTTGATATTGGCCTTAAGTGCTTGAATCGTTTCCGTATTTTTTCATAACATCCATCCGTCACTGCTCACCGCAAGATAAATCCAAAGGGATAAAATCACAGCTTCGAGGCGGCCAATTCACATTGGCAAGATGGCGGATAGAACCATTAGGAAATTTATTGAGCAAAAGATCGATAATGGCATTGGCTTTGAGGTATGACTTACCGTCCTGCGTGTACCTGAGGTCGTTCATCCTTATAATTAATTTCTTATTTGAAAAAAGTCGGTAAACAAGGCTTTGTAATGTCCAACGATGACCGAAAAGTAATTCCCAAACTCATTTTCGAAGGAAAATGGTCAAATGATGCCCCCTCTGGCTTTTTACAATAATTTGCGGGCTTGCCAATGGTACCAAATGGGGTAATTTTCTGATAAACGTAGATATGAAACGCGCGTCATCAGAGAAGATGAAACACGTTTGTGCGCATTTTTTGAAGACGAAGACCATTAGGGTTGTCTACTAGCATGATGTCAGTCGCAGTGGGTGCTTCATTTAGGCGAAAACTTCCATTCAAAAAACGCCCTGCTTCACTTTAGAAATAAGTTTTCTATATTTCCCAACGTTGTTCAAGCTTAAATCGACTTATTTTGATCCGCAGAGATGAAACTGACTCTGTCAAGATTTGGAACTCCAAACTGCTGTCATTTTAAACTAATTTGATAATGTGACAAAAATAATGTAGTGACTATGAACTATGAAACTTTGTATTTAAAAGCTTTCAAGAAAATGCTGCTACAGTAAATTGATATAAGTAAGTAGGGTAGAACAGTAAAGCTCTTAGAGCCTCGAGCCTGACTCATTCCAGGAATCTAAAATTTTTTTGGCTTTTGAGAACGACTATGTGAGATAGCGCTTTTTTTGGCGGTGTATTTTAATTCCTTGCGAGAGGCGATACCAGTGAAAAAATATTAAATTCTTCTGGGTTTCGAACGTGCAACTTACTTCACCTCACCACAATATTCATTAACTTTTACCATTTGATTTTTTAAATATTTTATTAGTCTGATTACTTTCAATATTTCTTTATCATTTGCTCGAAAGCAGTCATGTTATCATTACATAGTATGAAACAAAGTCGCTTTCAGCTGTCTGCCTGTTCCTGTACTTAGATCTTAAAAACTACTCAACGGATTTTGATGCGGTTTTTTTTTAATAGATGGAATGATCCAAGAGAAAGGTTTCAATGTAAATCTCATTCCCATATTCCCACGGGAACGGGATCAGGAATATGCATAGGAATTTACATGGGAACTGCTTGGCCGACTTCAAAATTCTTTCACCGTTAGAGTGCTATTCATTCCCATATTCGCAAGGGCACGAGAACGTAAACGAGAGCTAAGTGCTTGTATTTTCAATAGGCTACAAAATAACTGACTCAATTTTAATGAGATTTGGAAAATATGGTTTCTAGAACCTGAGAAGGGACATATTCTATATTTCCTTTTCAAATTCCCTCGGGAACAGAATCATAAACGAGAACTTGGAAAACACTTGACCGATTCCTAAAATTCTTTCAACGTTAGAGTGTTTTAATGCCCCTGAGTAACACAGACTCAATTTCACCCTCATTTTCCCACTAGAATCGAAATTTGAAAAGTACTTTACTACGTAGGACCTGAGCTACGCCGGTTATATTTTAAAGGTTTTCTCCACCACAAATTTGACTCAAAAAAATCATTCACCTTTCGATTTTTCAATTACAAGCCCTCTAAAAAAGGACGAAAATAGCCCCCTATTACCTCGAACAAAATTGGATGCCTGAGGCGATTGCAAAATAATTGTACGATTGTCAGTAAAACTGCATTCTGTAGTTAATTAACCGTCACATTGAGAGTAAATACTTACGAATGAGTCCATATAAAAAAAATACAACTCAGATAAATTACTATAACATTGACTAATATATTTCTTTCTTTTTACAGGCATCCTCCCATAGTAATTACAAATCGAGTCCCGCGCCAAAAACAGGAAACAATTCAGAATCAGAGGACACGGGTGGTCGTCGAGATTCCCCTTTATCAGGGAGTCAAGGAGTTGGTCTCAGTCAGTCGCTTAGTATTAAACAGGAACTAATAGATGCTCAGCAACAACAGCAACATCACGCATCATTACCTCCCGAATTGTTGCCGGTAAGTTATTTGTTTTCTTCCTATTTGATGTATCATTATTATCCCCAATCGAAAACAACTTCAGAAAAAAATTTCAATCTCAATGAAACAAAAAACGTTGTCCTTTAGTTTTGTTAAGGTTTTTTCTTTGGACCGGTTCGATGGTTCCAATTTTTTTTTTTAATTCCTTTTGTTTTTTTTTTAATAATTTTTATTTAATAATTTATTGCATTTATTGTTCTTATAAACATTTCAAGAATATAAACCATTGGAAATATGTAAAAAAAAAAAAATTACAATTTAACCGAAAATCTGAAAATGAAAAAAACATAAAACAAGAGGGGCGAAGGATTATTGAGATAAACATGCATGTGATCGGCCGAGAAAAAGAAAAAATCTAAACAAAAATAATGTTTTGTTTTTAAATTAGCGCTATGTGAATGTGTTCTATGTTTAATTTGTTTCGTTTTTTTCTTTTTAATTATTTTTTTAAATTTAAATCTGAACTAGCAAAATGCACTCGAATCTCTTAAAACAAAAATATAATCCTTCTCCTTCTTTTGTTGTTTTTATCTTTTTCTAAGTTATTTTTTTTTTTTACTTTTATTTCCTTTTACGTTTCGTCGAAATTTTGAAAATTAAAAAAACACAGAAAACTGTTATTCTCGATAATCCTCGACTCGATATAATTATACCATCGATAACAATGTTGACAACATCAACGACATTATCCTCAAATCAACATCAGTCACATGTGCAAGCCTCAGTACAGCCGCAAACGGCACAGCAGTCAGCTTCGTCTCAGTTCTACTATCATCAGCCCAGATATACCCATCATTCTCCTCAATCTGCTTTGTATCATCTCCACCAACCTTCGTCTTCGTCGCAAGACCAGCATTTCTATAATTCAAGGCATCCAACGACAAGTGAGATGCAAACCTTCCAGAGTCATTTGAAAGATTTTCAAAATCAACAGAAACATAACTTAAAAACCTGGATGCCCGCAGAACAAAGTTCAATGTCTCCACCGGATTCAGACTCCTCTTTGCGATGCTATCTGCGGCACAGAGATCATCAGCAACATTTATCATGCCCTTCTGCACCAGCTGTTGCCTCAGAGGGTATTTTATATACAACAAATCTACCAAAAACTTCATCAAACTACTCCTACATGATAAGTGGAAGTAATTTAGGCAGCATGGCACCACAATCGATTCCTAGCAATAATCTTACACACCCCATTCCAGCGCCTGCACCAGTAACAACTCCATCAAGAAAAAGTGGACGATTTAGATCAAATTGGTTGTACCAATTTGACTGGTTGCAATATGACGAAACTGCAAATACTATGTTTTGTAAATTTTGCCGAAAATGGTCAAACGATATACCAGACATTCGAACTTCTTTCGTCGAAGGCAATTCGAATTTTCGCTTGGAAATTGTCAATCACCACAATAAATGCAAATCTCATCGTTTGTGTCATGAGAGGGAATTGCTTGATGTTGATGAAAAGAAACAAAAAGCCGACGAATCAACCAAATTATTGTCGTCGTTGAAACAGACACGAGATGACTCTGGGAGTATCCAAAACGATATAGAATCACCAAATGATAAAACTAAAAATGAAGAGAAAAGTGCAAATGTTGGTTGTGTTATTAATTTAGATTAAAAAAAATCAAAAAAGCATTTTATATATTGCGTACAAAATTAAGTACTAAAAACTACCTATTATTTTTAAATGTAAAATTAAAGTGAATTTTTTGAAAATTTAAATCGAAAGGTGTTTGAATTAAGAGAATTCTTCTAAAACAAAAACGAAAGCCTAATGAAATAGTGCTTTTCGTCAAAATCAGGGAGAAACCAGCTCGAAAACGCTAAGGATATATTCGTTAAACTTATTTTCTGAAATGGTAACCATTCTATAAATACCACTGTCGAAATATATGCCAAAGGACTAACAAAACAAAAGGAAGGAAAACCTAGTATAATGAAAAAAAGACCGTAATAAAAATAACCACTTTTCTCTACTAATTACTAGTTTTTTAAGGTATAGAATAAGAGCCCCTCATAAGTTAAATGTTCGACCATTTTTTCTAGCAACTAGCAAGCGTTGTTCTGTAGTAAGTCTATTCATTGTGTAATTAAATAAAAAAATAAATAGGGTGGCCCAACAGAGCGAGGGGTCCCTAGGCCCAGTGCATTTCTCACAACCATGCCTTGTGAGGGAATGGAGGGGACCTACAATTTTCTGCCGACTTGCCTATTCCTCGCGAAATGCGATACCCATGGAAAAACATTTCTGCCTCTGCTAGGATCCGAACCTCGAACCTCTGGGTTAGCATGTGGACATGCTAACCATCACGCCACGGGTACCATTGTGTAATTACAAAACGTATTAACCTTGAAAATACAGCCAGTTGTAAAAATGACAATCAGTGTTGCCAATTTAAAAATCAAACTTCTTAAGAAGCACCCCTAGAAGCGTCACCAAAAAGTTCATAATAATTCGTAAGATTTGAATGCGTTGCTCTGAATTAAGTCCATTCATTGTGAAATGGCGAAGCGTAATGACGACAAATAAAGCTACAATTTTCAATTTGTCAACCAGTAGAAACAGTGCTGCCAATTTAAAAACCACAACTCTAGAAAAAGGTCCCTAAAAACTCACTTATTTCTAGTTAGCATTCTCCGGCAATAGCAAATTTCTCTCCAGTGAAGAAAGTATGACAATTAAGTTGTAAAATTATTTTCTCAGCTATGTCAAATCTGTTGAAAAGGGTATTACCTGCAGCGACTGTGATCGCTCTTGTTTAACCCTCAAAAAGTGAACGAAACTTTATTCAGCAAAGCTGGCCTTCATTACGGCTATGTTATGGGGAGGTGTGTATTTCCTCTGTCTGTCTGCCATTTAAGATGATTAAGCTTGCTCTTGTCATTTATGGTGGAGCCTTAACGTTGAATCAAGCTGATAAGTATTTTTTTTTTAGTATACTCCATAGTTCTTCAAAGTTTTGGTTTTGTATTTGTTGTTGGTTCGATTCCTGCCGTGAGTAGTTTCCTTTACTTGTAATTCAATGTAATCGCTTGTTGAGAGAACAAAAAATACGAGAGCAGCAAATTATTTATTCTTCCATTGTGTGCATTCGTAAGGCACAAACAAATTTTTGTTAAAATAAGCTTATAACTTGTCTAAAACATTAACAGCCGTATTTATAATCGCATTTTAAACTCCGCAAAACTTTAAAACACGCTTATTTATGGATTAAAACGAAAATCGTATTTATAATCAATTTCCGTCTGTGAATAAGGGCTGAATAGCTTAAACGCCGATATGCGTGGTTTAAGCGTGTTTTAGGGGATAAATGTCATTTGATTTTGAGTATTGAGTTTTCATTCAGTGGTTTATTTACAACTTTGAGAATTTTAAAACTAAAAAAATGGAAATGTACTCAAATTACATTAACTTTATACATAATTTGGATGTAGTAAATCGGCCCTATCGAGGTAACCGTCGGAGCGGAATTCTCTCCGATTCGGAGACATTTCGCTTCGTGGTAGTTCTCCGATCGGCCGCTCTGAAGTCCTCCGATAAGTTTAAGTTGTGGAAAGTTTTAGTTTTGGGAATGCAATGCGTTGCAGCATTTGTGAAAATTTCTTACGATGACAAATACTTTGCAGCAAAATTGAATCTCCGAAAAAGAATGCGTTGCGGAGAAATCTCCGCTCCGACGGTTACCTCGTTAGGACAGGATGTGTTATGATTGTGTATTACATAGTAAATGTAAATTACATAGTAAACTGAACACAGATTCAGGAAATGAATAGTTATCTCTGTTCGTTAATAAGCTTTAAGGCACCGCCAGCTTCATGAAATGTCTGCTTTTCGTTCCTGGAAGCAAGGCAGGATTAGAAAAATAGAAATCGCAAAACTAGCTATTGCAAATAAACCATACATACCTTATCTGTGGAATCCCAGTTTTCAGTCCGGGTCCGTTTCCTTTTCAATTGATCCATTTTCCAAAGCCATATGTATTTGCAGTTTTACACAATCAGACCGAACACCGAATGACTTTTGTCATTTTGACCATAGAGAAACCAAAATTGGAGAGTTTCTTTATGATTTTCACATAAGTTATGAATAACTACAATGGCTGATAAAAAGGATTATAAATAACGATTTTTTATTCACTGAATAAAGTCTTAGTAAGTTCTTTTTCACTGCATAACTATTCAGCGTTTTAATCGTTTAGCGAAATCTAATAAATACGGTTGTAAGTATATACATGAAAATCATGCTGTGCACTCCTTCTTCCTAGTATCTTTCTAATAATACAAATTTCATGAAGACACATTTCCTTTGAGACAAATATGAGGGGTTCAATTATTTTTGCGAAACCTTTTGAAAGAAATGGGACGGTACTGAAAATGTAAACTGTGGACGCACCTTATAAAACCGCTGTATGGTTCTCTTCAAAACCATAAATCAAATATGAATAGTTTTTTGAATGTCAACGAAACATTCGAATTACGAAACAACGAAAACAACAGCTTAAGTACACATGGTTCCTAAAAGTTTACTTTTATTAGTTTTTTTTTTTTTTCAAAAAGCAGGATACTGATACACAGTTTTATCTCATTTAACGTTGTTTTTAGTTACTATTTAAGTTTTTGAATGTTTTTCTCAACTGACTGTGAACTCATACATCTGCAAAGAAATAAAAGAAAGCCCGGTGGCTCTTAACAAATTGAATGATAAAATTCGACATGGATTACAGCAAAGAAACCCGAACGTCAACATCATAAATAAACGTTTTCAAGTGAAGTGAACGCAGGCAAAAGAACAATTTTTTTTTCGTTATTAATTTTGATAAAAACCAATTTCTTCATTTAGAGCAAACATTTTTTTTTTATTTAATTTGGCAACAAAACTCGTTCAACCCCCCTGTCTTACAAAATTGGAATCATCGAACAGTTTTAGTTTATTTAAAAGAAAAATCTTTAACTTATCTAGAAACCCCCACATCTATCTTAAATGATCCGCTAACAAAAACAAAACTCTTTCTTCGTCCTAATGAATATTTGTTATAGTCTGGTGGTATGAAATTACATCCTGAAGACATGTCAAGTTTGTTATCGACGCATGGCCTTCAATCAGACTCAAGAGAAGACCAAAATGATGTCAAGCAAATGCAACTGGACCAATCGGACAACATTGATGGTGAGTACATTACTTCCTTTTATCATAAACAAAAATTAATTAAACGATAACAATAATATTCATACATATCTTATTAGTTTTATTATTTTATAAAAGCATTTAGAGTGCAAGAAAATATAACATAAATATAAATATCCTCCTTATTTGGTTTTTAGGTAGAATGATTTTTAGTTTGATTTTAGTATGATTTTCTAGTCACGAAGCAATTTTTTTTTTTTTTTTGTGTACGTATTCCTTTTTATTTTGTTGTTTGTAAAATCGCGATATTAAATTTATAATTTTTTGTGGAAACAATACCATCGGTATGTCGGTTTAATGTCAAAGCATAAATTGCACAAATATAGTGAAATGCTATTCAGATGGATTCTTAAAATAGTTTTTTATTTTATACTCATATTGTTCACCAAGGAGACAATTATAGCGATCAAATGATTTTGCTATTGGACAAATGGATTATTTATCGTGATTTAAGTCGATTTGACCCATAACCTCTGCATGTTGTATATTAACAGTGCTTGTGTTTAAATATCTGGTGAAAAATAATAGTTTCTATTTGACGATTAGGTCAAACAAAACAAAGCAACTCGCTCCAATATATATTTTGTATACATTGGATATTCGACAATTGTAAAGCACAGTCGCCATCTTATAGTTGTTCAGAGTAAATCGATCAGTCAATGACGATTGAAAATATATCTAGTATTATTTTGACAACTGGACTTCGCTTTTGATTCACATTATTGATCACCCTGTGGATCAATCGAGTTTTGAGAATTAATTACCTGCCCATAATTCGTTAATCACCATAACGCGATATCGCGATTGTCAAACATTTTGCTTTAAACTAGCAGAATTTAGAATTGTTGCTTGTTTTCGTAGGAAACTGTAAAACGACTAAATACCTGTCTTAAAGTATAAATAGGGCGGTAGAATATAGCTCCAGGAGCGCCGGGGCCTAGCGTATTCCGGCACATTTTTGCCGATCCCGAACGGATACTAGATAGCGCTTTTCTCGGACAACTTGCCAATTCCTCGCGAATTGTGTTAAGCCACGGGCACAACTACCTAGGCCCGTATAGCGACTAACGATAATAGCAAAAACCCTTCGTTCTTTTGCCCCCGTTCTCACGACGTTATAAAGTCCATATTCTTAAATTTGATCGTTTTCTCTTTTGAATTCACTAAGCAACGAGTGAGATTATGCCATGAGTAATTTGACATAATTTCTTTGAGTACTGAAGCTTCAGAATTTCCAAGATCAAGTAATTGTAGCTAATAGTTCTCAAAGATGTCAAAAACAGCCACTGTCAAACACAGCCACTGTCAAACACTGCCACTGTCAAACACTGCCACTGTCAAATACTGCCACTGTCAAACACTGCCACTGTCAAATACTGCCACTGTCAAATACTGCCACTGTCAAACACTGCCACTGTCAAACACTGCCACTGTCAAACACAGCCACTGTCAAACACTTTTAAACAAGTGGCCTCGTCCTTTCAGATGTTTCACTTCTTCAAGCTTTCTTTCTTGGTTCTCTTCAAAAATATCGGTATTCGTATTACCTACATCAATTAATTGGAAACTATCAGTCGTATTTATAAAATTTGCTGAGAATACAGAAAATTGCAAAAGCCTTACTTCAGTTTTAATCCAACTACGTGTACAAACATATTCCAACAGTTGCCTAAATAAGCCCTCAAATTTTCACAGACGTACCTGGATTCTGTCGATTTTGAATCAATAGGTGTGTTTCTTTACTGAAAATTCGCACGAAATGCACCGAAATTCGGCGAAAGTCAGTCTAATCCCGTTCCAGCACAGCGATTTTTCGTAGCAGTGCACAAAAGAGAGTGCTCACCAGAGAGTAAAAAATTTCCCCACCCTGCGAATTTGTGCCACCAAAATTTCTGTGGACAGAAACAGACGTTTTTCCAAACGTTGCTGCGAATGTTTTGTTCAACGCGTTTCTTTACTTTTAAGACAATTATGCTCTTTCAGAGAGTTTCTGAGAGAATTTTACCCCCACTCCTTAAAATATGAAAGATTGAATTTCTGTGCACAATGTAAAGAAAGAGACCTTATAAGTCAATGGTGGCGTTCACGATGTAGCCCTACAATTCCATTAACTGTGTTTTGATAAAGGAATACAGAAACTAAAACCATTTGAACCAGTGTGGCAAAAGACTTGAACTAGACCAATGCAATGTTTGACATGGACATAATTTTTGCAAGCTTCACAAATTGATCAAATTTGGGTAGTTTATAAATGAAGTTTTTAAAAATAATATTTTCGCACCTCAAACTATTTAGTTTCTTCATCTTGACACTCTCAATGTTGACAACTAAAATATTGTTTGTTGCATAAAACGTCACTTTAGCCATATTAGACAAAACTTCCGGTGTCTAAAGTTTAGTTTGCTAAGTACACAGGTACAGCAAGCATAATATTTTGAACTACTTTATCCTTTAGTTTGGCAGTACTTGATTCACATTCACACCATCTGTGAAGCATTTCACTTTAACCGTACTAAAGACAATAACGATAAGTTAACTCTTTACATATTTCCAAAAATAAAATATTTCAAAATGCATTTTCTTATCGTGTAGCGAGAGTTTTAATCACTAGCTAAAATTTTTAATTTCTTGTTTTAAATTAGAAAGTCAAATGTAAATAATTATAATCGAACAAAAGAAAATACAAAGCAAAGAGTATGACAATTTATTAGTTAGATACATACATTAATCTATTGTATTTATTTTATTAATTTTTTCTTTTTTTTTTTCATACAAAAAAACTTAAGCTTTAAAAAACTATTAAATCCAGTAATAATAATGGGGTGGTTTTGACTTGTTCTCCCTTTTGTTTGCTAATAAATAATTTTTTTCCGAATTAATTTGCATGCAAAGATTTTATTATGGTCTTCTTCTCTTATTTAAAATATTACTCCAATAAATATTATATACATATTTTAACTTAGAATAAATACTACAATTTATATAATTGAAAGTTTAATGTAAGTATACAAATGAAAATATTTGAAAAAAAAAAAAATAGAAATACAATTATATACCATCGCTTTGATAGTAATTTGAAAAATACAAATGCATTTATATATAGAATTCCGAAATGAACAAAAAATAAAACAGATCAACACCTCTCCTTCTATAAGAATGTGCATGCTGCATGTGTATAGATGATATAAATATTTTTTTATTTATTTCTCAAACAAATAGTTTGACCTTCAATAGAAAGAATGTATGTTTCGTAGTCCAGCTTAAAACCCTACTTTAAGAATAGTTAGTTTTTATATTTATTTTTTTCTTTATTCTTTTAAATTAATTTTGGTTTGATTTTCCTGATGAGTTAAGTTTTGTTTATTTTCAATTATTCTTACACATGAAATATTTCGTTTGGTTTATATTATTTATATATTGTTTCGAAATGATAATTGTCCTACTGATGCAAAATACAAAAATGTTGACAAGCCCTTCATTGAAAATCAAAAAAAAATAAATTATGTATCTCAGTTGTTCTTACCCTTTCTGTTTGAAAATTCGCAAATTTTAAGTTCCCATCAGATTGGGATTCTAACTTCGGCAAAACTATATTGGATTGACTTAAGTGTAACTTTGCACCCTAATTTCATTTGACATTTTTATTAGAAGTAAAAAAATCAATTGGAAATATCTCGCTTTATTGTGATGATGCAAAAATCCTTCAAAATCATAGCAAAAGGACTTAAGTACAATCCAGAAAAAAATAACCAAAATTTACTAAGTCTGACTTTACACCGGTGTAGATAAGAAGAAGACACATGCGTGTATTAAAAAAAAAACACACACACACTCTGCAATCAATAATCATGGCTTAAGAACCTTCAATTATTTTATCTCATTTCCTTTCATTTTGATTTATTTACTTTTTCTTTTTGTTTTTGTTTCAAAAATAAAAATAATAGTACAAAAAAATATGTTTACTACTTTTGTCTTTAATGTTGCAACTTATATATCACAAACATATGTATACGAAACTTTAACTCATAATTGGAATTGGTATTATTATTAATATTGTTCTATAAGCAATTAAATTTTTACTTTTTTCAAGTACTGATTTATCAATGGTCGTACGAACATTATCTTCTTATTGAAATCGGTTTAACTGTTGTGAGATAAGTGTTTTGTGGTGGAAAATTTAAAAAGGGTATACTATCTACTTAATTTACTATTCGGCAGTTTTTTTTTTAATAAACAAACGATCGTAACAATCGTAGTAATTTGCAAAAAATAAATGAACAATCTAACACTGAAAACTAATTAAACCGAAGTTTGAATTCAATTTAAGTTTGAGTTTTTATTCCAAATCTTTGTATTTATTTTTTTACTTTATTTGACTTTTCTAAAAAAAAAAAAAAATTAAATAAAGCACTTTAATTTTGTTTCCTTATAAATCAGACAACTATTTAACTCAACTAATATTACTTTTAAAGGTATTTTCTTTATTCGTAATCTTTTTATTACTTTCTTAACCACTAACATAATTAAAGTACATAATATCTCTCGCTTTTCTCGTAGGTATTAACTACAATTAATTATTATTATTGTGTTGTTAAATTTTTTTAAATTATTATTTCAAAAAAAAATTAATAAAACTCTCTTTTACTTTCGTAATTCTTTTTGCATTACTTTTTTCTAATAATGTTACTGCGCACATTAAATTATATTACCAACTCTTAACAATACAAAAAAGAAGCAAAAAATACTTTTTTTCTTACAAGACCTAAATTTTTAATAAATGCTTAAAACCTTATCACCAAAAAAAAGCTTTTATTGGTAGGTGGAATAAAAAGAACTGGAGATTTAATTTATACTTTTAATATATTGAAGAAAAATCAGATATATTTAAAAGTTGTGTTTCATACTTAAGACTCATTTATATAAATGAAACAAATAAACAAAAGAACAAAACAAATGGTTGCAACATTCAAAGACTTTAAAACTGAACACTGTGATACCATTCGATCTTAACTAAAAACTAATAAACTTTATAAAAAAAGGCAATGATTTTTATGTACAATTTTGAATAAAGAAAACAAAAAACAAATAGTTTTTGTTATTATTATTTTAATTTTTATTTCTAAGAACTTTTATGTAAAAATTTATTTTTAATTTTATGGTCCCGAAATTTTGGATTTTTTGTTAATAAATTAAGTTTTCATCCCCATCGTGTTGATATACTAAGCTTTTCCAAAAATATACAAATATCCTATAATATCTACTACTCGAACAATGAAACCAACATGTTGGTACTTAATTTTATTTTTATTACATTATTTTACTTTTTGATTTTTGTTTTAAGTTTTTTCCATTGTTTTATTTTGTTTTCTCTTATTTTTAAGAAGTTGTTGTTTTGTGTTTTTGATTCTTTTGCAAATTTTTTACTTTTTACTATCCCAAATCGTTTTCACATTGTTTTCAATGATTATGTATGAACAAGCAGTTTTTACCTTTATCATTTGAGTTTGTTATTCTTAGATAAACCACTAGTTGAAATATTAAAAGTATATTCATATAAAATTTATATATACATACATTAAAGTGTAGATGTCTGTTGTTAATAAAAATATATACATATATATTTATATAATACAGTTTTATTTTTATTTTATTTTTCATAGAAAACCAAAACGATTAAATAAAGAAAAGTACATACAATTTATAGAAACGTTAAAAGAAATGAAATTAAAAAGAGTGAAGTATATAGTTTGTATAAGAAATCAAACAAAGAACATTGAACATCTCATAGACTTATTCAAAATTTGTTGCCAACTTATAGGCTATTTGGAAAAAATTTTCTATGGCTTAGGTTAATACTTTTTTATACAGATTGATATACGAAAAAAAGATATTGACAGAAATTCATTTAACGTATTAGTGCATCCCCGTATTGTTTGATTACATTTATTTGACAGCGTGGTTATCCAAAAGCTTTGCAAAGAATACCTTAGCTCATGATTAGATATATATAGGGATATTAGTACAAAACAAAGAAAGATTAAAATCTATTCCGTCTAAAATAAAAGTTAGAAGCCTTGAGCAAAATCTTCTAAAGTAACTTCAACCTTCTGAAGTTATTTGCCGAAAAACCTTCTGCGAAAACTATCACTTTGGTATTCCTCTTTTCTGACGTTCTTCCCTGCTTTTCTCTATATCCACTAGGATCGAGGATGCGAATCGAATTGGAATGAAAGTTTTGATTCAGGTTTCTACTAGACCAGATAGAGTGATCCTGTATGGTTTCGATTAAATATAACTTGTATAGCTGAATTGAATCGAATCTGCTTATCAAGAAATACTCCGACGCTAATTGGACTTGGAGTATGATTCAATCCTGAGTGAAAACGGAGTATACAACTTCAAAACGATCAGTAAAAGATTCATTTGATGCTTGGTCAAAAATTTGTAATGATACGTTTCCTTTTTTGCATTAACCTAGAAGTCATTTGTCGTTCATTTTCTTAAATTAATATTAGAAATTTGATGTAACTTATATTAACACCCTGCCCGAGATCACTGATACCTACAATGTTCTAGTCAAGTCACAACTTTCCACTCAATACTCAAATTGATATGTGGCTCTTAGCAGGTCGCAATATTGTTCCTGGTTGTAACTAGTGATCTGGGCAGAATCGGGCAGAAACATCTGTATAGATGTTTCCTTATAAGACCACTGCAACTTGAGTATGTTTTGAAGCCTGTGTTTCAATATTTACTTATATTTTCTTATGCATAACAAGGATGAAATCGTTTATGTTGACGGTTCAAGGGTTGCACTTTTTAACTTCTCAGATAAGTTAGATGAAAACATCAAAAGTGTTGAAGAGCAATGCAACCAAATCGGATAAGCGGTCTGTAAAGAGTTGCGAGCTACTTGAAGATTTAATAACAAATAATTTGTTTCTTTCGAAAAGCGATAACACAAGTGGACAGTTTATTACATTGAGAGTGTTACCAGATGAATATTTTAATACCGTATAACAGAAACATCAGTGGTATAACATTATGTCAAACCAAGTCTGTCCGACAGTTTGCAGTTTTTTTTGACATTTCTTGTCGCACTTTTCGTAACTGGCTTTGCTATCAATATATTAAACATATTGAATATTTTTTTTGAGAAAATTTTAAATTCTCATAGCTATGTTTGTTGGTACTCATGGCGTGATGGTTAGCAAGTCTGCCTGTTAACCGGAAGGTTCGTGCTTCGAATCCCAACAGAGGCAAAAATGTTTTTCCACGGGTGTCGCCTTTCGTGAGGAATTGGCAAGTCCTCCGTTAGTAAAAATCTTTGCCCTGAAAAGCGCTTTTTCTATTAGCCATTTGGAACCGGCAGAAAATTGTAGGTCCCCTCCATTTCCTCACAAGGCATGGTTGTGAGAAATGCGCTAGGCTTCGGGGATCCTAGCTCTGATGCGCCACCCTATTTATTTATTATTTACAGTCATGTGTTAAGTCACTCTCAAACATGTTTACTTTTTGAACTTCTCGCTTGAAAAGTTGGATTTGTTTTATGTATATACTCTACAGACAAATGAAATATAGACAAAGTTCGGGGAACTAAGTAAACTTTTTACAAAAACATGGTCCTTTAGATTTGGTAGTCTCAGTCAGCCATTGGATAGCTGCGCTTTAACAATTCGTAGACACAATTGATAGTTTTGAACTAAAATAAAAATTTCATCTTTTGTTGATTTTTGTTGGAAAAATTTGGTTTGTTAATTTAAGTGATATGAATTGCAAGATGAAAAATATTTTTCCACCCAACGCCTATATTCAAAAATAAAATATTTAAATATTTTGCTACCCTGTTATTTTGATTTTCTGTTTTTTTTTTTATTATTTATTTTCTTGCTATATTACCTTTTGGTTTTATGTTTTAAATATATCCAATGCATACTTTATAAAAAAAAGCATAGACAAAAAATAACGTTTCGCGTCATTTTAATTTTTATTTTTTGTATAGGAATAGAAAACGCAATTGAAAAAAAAAAAAGCTAGAATATAATTTCCCTATTTTTGTGCTCATACAATTTACCTGTATAACAAGCAAAACCAAACCAAACTGTTTACAGGTGATGATATTAATGACGATGATGGCGATGACACAAACAACGATTATTGCCATTTGATAAAATGCAAACAACTGAACTTGGCGTTACGTTGTCACCAACAACAAAATATATCAATGCCAATGTCTGGCCGTAGCCTTATAAATACAAATGGCCAACTTCATGATTCCCCACCAACGGTTATAAATTTGACAAGCAACTCATGTGTTAGTGGAAGTAGCGGTGGCGGTGGCTGTATAAATAATAACATTGGAAGCAACAATGGGCCAACTCCTGGCGTTAGCACCCAACCGTCACCGGTCGATGGTAGTGTCATGACAGCAATGTCACCAACATCATCGGCCTCTTCAACATCGTTGCAACAGCAACATTTAAACCTGGTTATGCATCATCAACATGCTGCTGTAGCTGCCTACCAGCAGCAGCAACTTCAACATCAACAACAGCATATGAATCATCCTTTGACTTCATCAACATCATCCACATCGTCATCGATTTCTTCAACAGCGGCTGCAGCAGCAGCAGCAGCAGCATCAAATCGGCGAGACCATAACATTGATTATTCTACACTATTTGTACAATTGTCGGGCACTTTGCCCACCCTGTATCGATGTGTTAGCTGCAACAAGATAGTTTCCAATCGATGGCATCATGCTAACATACACAGGCCTCAGAGTCATGAGTGTCCGGTCTGCGGACAAAAGTTTACCCGTCGAGATAATATGAAAGCCCATTGTAAGATAAAACATGCTGATATTAAAGATAGATTTTTCAGTCATTATGTACATATGTGATCAATTTTTTATGTAGTTAATTAAACAAACAAAATGTTATCAAAATTAAAAAAAAAAAAACATAACCTGTATCTTAAAGAATACAGAAGAAAAAATGCAAAAAAAATGTTCAATTAAGTATACAAATAACAGAGTATTAAATATTAACAATAACTTAGAAGCAATTTAAATAATTAAGCTATGATGATAAGATATTGAGTAAGTTAATCAAAGAAAAGTAAAATTATTATTTAAATAATGTAATACGTTTAGTTTATAAAAAAAAAAGTTTAGGTGAATTTATTTTTTTAGTAAAAAAAAAAAAACCTTTAATTGTATGTATATATATTGTATGTAAGAAAATGTGACAATGAGTGATGATTGACTTTATGATTTTGCTTAAAAAAAGAAATATTTTTAGTCCAAATTGTTTCAGTTTATATTTATTCAATCAAATTAGTGCGATTGAGGTTTTTTTCCGAAAAATAACTATCATTGCCTTTTAACAAAGTAGATAATTAACAGGCACAACAAGTTCTTTACAAAGAATAAAAGTTTTCGATTCGGTATTCACTTGTTATGTTGAGTTGTGGACCATCCACAGTCAGTATTTCAGTAGAGTATTGGAGCCTTCAGTTCACCCTTTGTTCGCGGAGGAAGTGTAAATTTTTTAAAACTTTTGCATAAAAGTTTGAAAACTAGGTAAAATCTGTTTTGTTTTTATCATGACTTTAAGTACAATATTTACTGTGTTTTCACCCCGCAAAACCAATAGGAAGCAAGGGGTTGAACAAATTTTTTTGTTATTCAATTATTTCTTTTTCTGCTTTAAGAATACCTTTTTCATACATCATTTGAAAACCATGCATTAAATTAACTTTATCATTATGATTTAAATGATGTTTAAAGATAAACAAAGTCGCACTAATTTTTTTTATTTTTGTGTCTCTTATTAATTTGCTTATTATTATTTCAAATATTCTGAAAATGTGATTTAAAAAAAAACAAAAAAAGGCGTACCTATGTTTTTAATTGAATAGGATATTTTATCTGGCCTTTCTGATCGAAATACAGGGATCTCAAATTAAGTTTTTAAGATACAATTTGATTTCAAAGTCTTAATTCCTTGTGTTGATTGGCTTAATTGTTTGATTGAATTCATTCTAAAACCTGCGTTCTTGTTTCTATTTACCTAAAAAGATAAAATCAAAAAATATAAAACACATACCTACGTAATAAAAAGGGACCTTAAAGAATCAAATAACATGTACATTTAAAATCCAACTTTACATTAAACAAGAAACAAATGGGAAAAAAATATTTTGCAGAGCCTATTACATTAAATAATATAGAATAACAATAAAAAGGTTGTTAAGCTTGAGTGAAAAATATCACACGTATAATATATAAATCATGTAAATATATGTATTAAATCAAATATTAGTATTAAAATCCAACATAAAATATAAGCTCCCTTTTAGAAATATGATAAAATCAAAAATCATTACATATAAACAAGAGAATTAATAGCTCTACCGGAAACGCATACAAATAATATCAGCCGATTAAAAATATTGCTTATATCTACTTCTTCTTCTTCTTCTTCTCTTCCCTTTCAAATGACTTTTCAAAAATACATAGGTAATAATAAAAGTATACAAGAATAACCAATTTTCATGATAATAATAATAAAATAATATACCCATCTGACGTAGGTGCTTCAAAAGTAATATAATAAAATTTCATATTTATAGCAAACATACATACATATATACCGTTTCTGTTTGATAAATAAAACTATTTATTTTAATAAATAGTTTACTGAGTTGAACTTGAACGTTAAATTAAATTAAATTAAAAAAAAAAAAACTGAAAAATAACACGAAAGCAATTATTTATGTACAACATTAGTATCCTTTCATCTAAAATACAACAAACAAAAGATAATTGAAAATTATGTAAGCATTTTAATAAATGAAAACAACCAAACTTATAAACAAACGAAAATTAGTACAAACATTTTGTAGAATAATGCTATTAAAAATATGAGCAAAAAAAACTAAATTATCCAACGCAGTTCTTCAAACGAGGCTTAACCAAAAACTGAAACTTAAATCAGAAAATAGTGAAGAGAGTAAACTTTTTCTAAGAAATATTCAATACAAAATCAAATTTTCGTTTTTCTGATTTTATTTTGATATTTGTTCGTTTAGCAAACGTAAATCCTATGAATGTCATTTTTTTCAATGTCAACGTTGAAACTGTTTTACTGAATACTATAAACGATAGTGGACATATTAGGGGTGTTCTTACTTCGTTGTGAGGATGCATTTTGTAAAACGTCACGCGAGAGACGTTTCATGAGCACCCAAAAGAGATTCTTTTATAATTGCTATGTAAATCAATCAATTGCTTATCGTCTAATTTGTCACAGTTTTGTAATTGTTGAAGTTGAGATGAGTTTCCAGAGTAACTAACACAGAAAATCAACTCGTACCACATTTGCCTGAGCAACCTCATTTGTTTTCTTATCTGAAATCAAACGTAGCGTCTTATTTGAATTAATGGCAATATCCGGCTTAATATGAACTCCATTATTTTCATTTTTTATCAGTGTAGTTTTCACCACAAAGTAGATATTACAAAGAGTTAACTTTTGCCCCACTTGCCTGAACACCTTTAAAATTTTTCTTACTCAAAATTTAAGATAAAGTCTTATTTTAATCAATAACTATACCCGGCTGCATTATTTCCAATTTTATGAATGCAGTTTTCAACATTTTCAACTGTTACAAATTCAGAAATATCGAAAACACGTTCAATTTTTTAAATTGATTTTAAACCAACCGATAAAATAATTGCGACGATTGTTATCGGTCTTATTTAGGTTGAAACAAAATTACACTACCTTACCGCAGTTGACTCTCTGGTTCTACTCTGTGGTTTTCACTTTGACACCAAATAATTTTTATTATGTCAGTTTTGTTTCCTCTATTTTAAATTGATTTCAAAGCAACAGACAAAAAAACGCGACTAGGGCTCCCGACCGAACTTATGTCGTTTTTCAAAAATAAATCCGGAGTGAATTGGAGAGTTGGAGTGACGGATTTGACACATAAACTCTCCAATTCGCTGCAAAACGTTTTTCAAAAATCGATTCGGAGTGAAGTTTGGGAATGATTTTGTCACTCACATAAACACCGTTTCATCTGACAGCTTGTCAAAGCAAACTACAGTTTCGTCAGATCCAAATGCCCGCGATAGAAAACAAATTTTCTTTAAAAAGCCACAAAATAATTTTTAAAATTCAAGTGA
Organism: Melanostoma scalare; assembly: GCA_949752695.1. Taxonomy (NCBI): domain Eukaryota; kingdom Metazoa; phylum Arthropoda; class Insecta; order Diptera; family Syrphidae; genus Melanostoma; species Melanostoma scalare. Next base: position 182,081,655 of record OX456985.1, read on the forward strand.
ACGATTTTTAGTCTTGCTTTAAGCGTTTAAATGAAACAAGAAATCAAACTATTTTACCAATACAAACGCAATAACTCCAAATCTGTCAACTTCGCTTAAACGAATTCCAAAAGTTGTTTTCATCGAGGAGTGTAAAAATAATTTTGGAAAACGACTTTAGTGTGTAGGCAAAATGAACAGTTGGCTCTCTTGTTCTATTCTTTGAATTCATGTCTACGGATCGAATCCGTGTCACATTCTTACCATATCTGTGTAAAATATTTGACACATTTAATTTGACAGTTCTATGATATTTTTACCTCTGTGAAAATTGCTCCATTACTGTCTGTGTAATGTGTATTTAACTCTAGGTGTCCTTCACTTCAACCCAGCTTTATGAGCTAATCGAGGTCTCAATCGAAAGAATATGAAAAAATTGCTACAGAATTCTTCCCTTAAGTTTTTCCTACAACTTTTCAAAATGTTTTTCATCCGAATTCCGTCTTTCATGATATTCAACCAAAATTTGAAAAGCTCTTAAAACTATTCTTTTTTCAAAAACATTTACCCTACCAAATTTTTTTTTCTATTTCTATCTATTTCATTGTTTGTTTCTGAATAGTTTTCTTAAAGGCAATTATAAAAATAAACCTTAAATCCCACCGATACAGCATAAATTATTATTAAAATTACTAAGTTCATAATATGTCATTCTAGTCAACAGAGAAGTTTGCTCTTGAAAAAAATAAATAAACAAAGAAAAACATACTTGAATTTCACAATTCAAATACTGTCTAGTCATAAAAATATAAGACATTGAATTAATTTATATGATTATGAATTAAATATCTATAACCAAATAAAATCAAAACAAAAAAAATCACTGCATTTTCAGAATATTCAATATTTATATTTTGTTCTCAAAAAGCCCACCTTAAGTAAAATATTATATTGAATAATAATAAATAAATAAACAAAACAGAAAACCAACATATACTAATTTTGTAGGAAATGTTTATTAAAAAGCAATAGAAAAAGCGAAAGTTATATAAAGTATCATTAAAATCAAAGTATTATTTTAATCTTAAGTTCGAATCAAAAACACAGAAATGAAATGAGGAAAATGGTGATTTATCAAAATTATTGAGAAAAATTAAAATCCAAAAAAAAATTTAGGGAAAATACATAGTTCTAATTATTTAAAATATATATACACATAAAATATATATTTACATAAAGGAATTACATTTAAAAAGTGAAATAAAAATATATTAATTAAAACCTTTAAAACAGTCTTTTTGAATTACTTATAGTTTTTAGTTTATTTAATATAAAATACATTTATATTGTTGCAACTTTATTAAGACACCAGTTCTTTTTATTTCATTCGCTTTAGCCATAGCTATGTAAGAACTATAATTTCGTCGGTTTTTTTCTTATGTTTATCTTTTATTATTTATCTATAATCTTCTCAATTAAATTTAGGTTAAATAAGTACGCATACGCATCACATCATAATGTTCGCTTGATTCAATTACGCTGTACAAAAAAAAATGTTTCATAATATCGTTCATGTGTTTAGAAAAGAAAAGGAAGTCTCTTATCTCTTCAAGTGAATTGTATCTTATTGTCCAAACGATTTTTTGTCTCTATGTTGAATGTGTTTCGAGTTTGTTTAATCCATATTTTTGTGATAAAACTTCTATCTAACAGAAATCAACCGGTAAGTTCGTTCTTCTTCTATGTTAGTTTTTTTTATTAATACTTTTTTTTTGTTTTTTTTTTTTATATAGTAGGTTTATTTTGACTACACCATAAGATTGGTTAGTAAGGAATTATTTTTTTTCTTTTAAAAAAAAAAATTTTTTAAACAAAAATAATAGAAAGAATACGTCAAATCAAGGAAATGAATCAATCTTAAGTTTTATTATTATTGTTCTAATGAACATAATTTATAATTTTATTTGCTAGGAGCGCGTAATACCTTGAATATAGTTTATTTATTATTTATACAATTCGAAGACCCAGTTGAAATATAGCCATAGATGAATCTGAAACTTTCTACAGTTCATCATTACTGCTTTTTCATATATCATTATCCTCAGGGTATATGTATTTCGTATAATTTAACTTCATGTTTGATCTCATTATTGATATCCACGGTAATGTTAAATTGCATTACGATTGCACTCTTTCTATGATTTTTTTTTTCTCTCTTAATTTAAAATTGAATAATAAAAGTTAAACAATTTTTTATAAATATCTATATTTTGTTGGTGTATGTTTAATCTATTTGTATAAAATTATTGTTACCATTTCCGATGTAATTTTTCTTTTTTCTTAATATGTGTCAAAGCAGGTATACGTATTTAAGTATTTACTTTTTAATACTATTTTTTCTTGTAAAAATAAATGTTTTCTTATCCTGGGATATTAATATATTATTTTTTTTTTTTATCAAATATTTGAAAAGACCAAAGAAAAAACAGGAAGGAGGGGTGTTGAAAATCGATTTTTTACTTGAAAACTAAATATCTAGTACCTACATACCAAAATTTATAAAGATTGTTAAGAAAATATCAAAAATCAATAATTGGCACTCAAAGGCGATGTTGTTACTATGCTAATAGAAAAAAAAAACAACAGAAAAGTCGTACCTGTACAAAACATTGTGTACCCTAACCACAAACATAACAAAACATAATATGACTTTCTTCTTGGTGCGGGCTGGAACTGCTATTATAAATCCAATCACCGTATTTATTTATATTTTATTCAGTAAATAATTTTCATTAAAACTAAATAATAATTTTATAAAAAAAAAACTCCTTATAAATTCATCGTTTTGTTTATGAGAGCATTAATATTCAAACTCACAAATTAACAAATAAGAATAATTTGCATTTTATTGTAAGTCATATTAATACACTTTTTCTACGTTAATGGGGTCAAAAGTTCTGGAAGTTCTCTTTTCTTTTAACATTAAATTACGTTTAATTCCTAAGAATTATTATTTTGTATTATACTCTCCCTTTTTTTTATTCTATTCACTTTTCTGTCAAAAAATTTGTTAAAAGAAATATTTCTTCCCTTGTTCAAGTACATTACTACTTTTGTAAAAAAAGAAAAAAAAATATTTTTATGATGTTATTTTGTTTTAAGCACAATAACACAACAAGCCAAAAGACGATAAATAAGTTTTGTGTACATTTATATAATTAAATGAGACTCTCAAAGGCCATTTATTTTTTTTAAACTTCTACGAAATGATTTGAAATATTCCTTCCATGCTATAACGGGTCCTTAAACCTGGTACTAAAATGGGCGTATGAGCTAATTTGTGATTTGTCAGAAAGTGCTAATGTCAGAAAGTGTAGCTTCGTTCAGTTTTCGTTCACCTTATTGTACATTGACTGTAGGTGCGAAAATTTCTAAATGTAAAGTTTTTGGGATAACTAGTGAAAGGATCGTGAAAACTTTACTATTTCAAAGAACAAAACGAGAAATGAAAAGACACTCGATAAACAAACCAGAAACCACTATCATATCACAATTTCACTATCAAAGGGTTTCCCAACCATTAAATATTGTAAAGTGGATTAGAAGTTGTAATCTAGTACTTCTGATGAATCAAAATGAGGCACTCACAGATTTTGTATCCCCCTTTTTTTTAACTTCGCCAAATGTTTTTAGTACACTAAATGAACAGACCCAACTAATAAGGATAGACTGATGCTTTTATAGAAAACTAGCAAATCCGGCGAACTCCGTTTCTTTGCTATAAACCTCACGGTGCCCGAGAGCTTTCCAAAGAATGCAAAACCGTGGAAATCGGTTTGTGCGTTCTGGAGTTATCGTGTCAGGAAGGAAAACCCGACTTGTTTTTATATTATAGAATATAAAAGATATACTCCCTAAATCATAAATCTTTTGTTCGGGCGACTCTGCTTTTCAGACTATTTTGAACATATCTATATCGAAATACAGTACGAAATGTAGCATTTCATCTACATCGTTAGTAACTCGCCTTTTCTACTAAATCTTTTACTTTAGTTGATTCAAAATTTATAATGTCTCACCATGACGTATTTTGTGGTCACTTTAATTGCTGAGCAACTTGTATCTCAGCAATCATAGAACCGCACACATGAGAAAAACGATGGACCCGTATTACCTATAAATAACGATACTCGCAAAAACTTCTCGCTATCGTTGCGTTACGATAACGTTTCACAAAACTCGCTGTCTCTTACGACTGCTTTGGGCAGTCGTTTTGTTATCGTTCTAAGATTTTCAAGGATCCATTTTCGTAATTCATATTCGATCTATAATGTGGCGTAAACTTTACTTATATACAGTTACAGCGAGTACTTTTTATTTAGTCAATAAAATACAGAAAAAACGGTTATTGAAATGTTTTTGTTTTAACTACGAATCAAGCCATATGAGCCTGCTGTCAAACTTCAAATGGATTCCAGTTCCGGTTGTTTACTTTGTTGCTTTTGTAACTGATATCTCAACGATATTCGTATTAGCCCTGTTCACACTGTGCATTCAGTTGGACAGACTTCGTTTGATGGAAGTTGGATGGTCGGATGTATTTTGAGTTCACACTTATCAAGCTTGTCGTCCAACTTTATGTCACATACCCTTCCACTCCGTCCAACTTCTAAGTTTTCAAAAATATTTGAAAACCATCCAACAAGTTGGACAAGCGGTTGTCTGAAGGGTTCACACTATCAAGCATTGGTCGTTCAAGCCTAAGTCTGTCCAAATAATTGTACAGTGTGAACAGGGCTATTGAGCTGAAAATAAAGTTGTGTTTGTGAAGTCATCGCTTCTGGAAAGAAACCGTTACTTATGTAGGGCTTACCCTTGACCGAATGCAATAAAATATTTGCATGACAGATGACTCTGCACTAATGCTCTTGTCATTCTTTCCAATATAAGATTTGAGATTTCGCATTTCTATCGACAGTATAAACGTTCAACTCATTGGACTAAACAAATGTTTGCTTGTTAAACTGATCGCTACCACTCGCAAAAGAAAAGATGCCCGAATTTCAAAATGAGTTTTATTTATTTTTTCTCAAAGTATTGTGAAAACTGGTTAAAGAAATCAAAATAGTATGATCCATCCTGTCAGTATCGCACACTTAATTATGTCTTTTGGCAATGCAACTGATGCACAGATATGACAGGAATGTATTCTTCATTACAGTTGTGGTTTAGGTTAAGCATTCAGTTGTCAATTCAATATTTGGAAAAAATTGATACTTTTTTCAGTAGAAAGATTTTTTTGTTTATTGTTGAGAAAACCTTGTAAACTTACATTTATCAAATAAACATTCTTAAAGGCTTGGCGACTTTTAGTCGACTATCACAATTAGGTTTTCAAAACATAAGACTTGTACAAAATGTAGATATAACAAATGGCCATACTAAATTTTAAGCGAAACCCCATAGGGATACTTTCTAAAAATCTGACACAGTTTCTGGGTTAGTCTTATCAAGTGGCCCTCTAAATCTCTAACACCACTTTCTCAATTTCTCAATGCTTTGCCTTGAGCCAAATAATCACAATTTAAATATATATATAAAGCCAAATATTTCCCATCTTCCATTTGAAAACAAATAAACCGTGAATTACTTTACTTCTCTATAGTATCCTACATCATTTTTTTAAAACGCCGTTTTCATAACACAATACTTACAGCTTTCATGTGAAATCTAATTTTTTTAGTTTATTTAACCGATAAATTAATGTAGATAGTTCTTTCCTTTTGAATAAATAAATACAATTAACAAAATATTTCTTAAAACCAAAAATAAATTATTATATTAATATGTGAACAAACCAGCCCCCTTACTTTCAATATTAGTATAAACAAATAATTTTTCTTATTGTACTCTTAATTATAAAAATAAAAATAATAATAATAATACATAATTAACTTTTGTTTAATTAATTTAAGTATTTTTCTTTTATTATATTTTTCTGTGAAATCACCAACAAAAAAATATTTTTTTCTTTCATTTTCTTTTCGTGAATTGGATTTGATAAAATTCTTCTTCGCAATCCAATTTCCAAATAAAAAAAAAACACACACAAAACAAAAAACCATCAAAAAATAAAAACAAAACAAAACTTGTGTTGTAGGCTCTAAGGCGTGGCATATGCGCCTGACATTCGAGCGGTTATCCGGGGGATGCAATCTACATCGCTGCAAACTATGTGGCAAAGTTGTTACACATATACGAAATCATTATCATGTTCATTTTCCTGGGCGGTTTGAGTGTCCACTATGCCGTGCAACATACACACGCAGTGATAACCTGCGTACACATTGCAAATTCAAGCATCCTATGTATAATCCAGATACAAGAAAGTTTGATAACATACTATCCGCCGCCCAGTCACCAACGGCCACACAAATTGCCGCCGCTTCGCAAGCTGCAATGGCAGCAGCTGCTGCAGCTGCTGCTGCTAGTGCGTTTAACGCAGCTGCTGTACAACAACATCAACAACAACAGCAGCAGCAGCATCTTTTACAGCAACAACATCACCAACAGCATAGCAATTCAACATCCGAATGATATAGTCAGTATTTAGGCTGGAACTATTCAAATATATTGAGCTCATCAGCAAATTCATTTTTGTGGAATTTCGATGAACATCAGCATCAGCACTACCATGGCGGATTTCACAATTTAAATAATGGAAATATGAACGATAGCACCAACAACAACATTAATAGCAACAACACCCACAGTCTTACAACAAAAACTCAAAACATTTATCCAACGCAAGAACAAGAGATTCAACCAAATCGACACCAACAATTTGGTCACCAGATAAGCCATCATCAACAAAAAACTCATCAAAAACATTTGAATGAACAGCATCTGCCGGCAGATCGCTATTCGAATATTAACAATCATGAGAACATGTCAAACAATATTCATATTAATGAAGCTGCTTTTTTAAGAAATACAAATACAAACAATGGTATCAGCAAATCGAATTTTCAACATACGCCAACAACTACAACAACCACAACATCAACGATTTCACCAACAATAAGTTCTTTGACAGCTTCTTCTCCTTCTTCTAATTTGGCACCGGCTTCGTCGTCGTCGGCATCCTACAGCAAAATTAATAATAGCAATAATAATTATTGCAACAAAACCAGAACAAATTCTGTTTCCGAAAGTCCAACATCACCTTCAATGGAATCAACAGCCATTACCAACACCATTAGTCATTTAAGTGGAGTCCTCAGTCAACTGCAAGCATTAGAAAGGCATTAATCGCCTTAAGTTATTTAAAAGAATATATAATAATATATTTATATTTTGAAATGTAAGAAAACTACCAGTGCAATATTATGAAGATTTGAAGAAAAAAAAATATTGCAAAATATTTCTGAGCATGTCAAAACATCCACTCGACGTTTGTTGCATACTCTATTTTGATTTTCTGTTTTTTGTTTTTTTTTTTTTTTTCCACTTAGCAACCTTAGTTTTTTTGTTTAAACTTAACTTAACTGGTATTTTCCCTGCCGACATAACACTTGGTGGAATGTACTGTATCTTTTTTTATTTTTTAAAAGAATACATTTTTAAATGTTGATCAGTAACGACTTAAATCAAGTTAATAACGTTAATTTGTTGGTAGCTATGTTAATTGACTCATTTATTTTTACTTTCTGACCTCCAAATATCTAAGATTTAGCCAATAGGTGGCTCACCAAACCAAAAATGAAAACATGAGTTTTGGGAGACTATAAAAACGAAAATCCGGTAACTTCAAAGACAGATTTAAAAATTTTTTGTGGACCCAGTTTAAATTTTTTTTAATGCAACAATCTATTCTACTTCTATCAAAAGATGAGCTTTCCTGAAGTCAATTCAATAATGACTTACTAAAAAAAAAATAATTGATTCAATTGAAACTTCGCAATTATTCGCAATATACCTACGTGTTTTTTTAGTTGTTAGTCAGTGCACGGTTACCATTGGACTATAGCGCAAGAGTTTCAGTAACAGGACCATTAGCACCGTATATTTTTTTCAGTGAGTATGCGATAAATGGCTCCTAAAAGAAAAACATCTGAAAAGCGTTCACAACGAAAAAATAATAAAGTCGAGGTCCATTTCATTGCTGTTTTGAGTTCGACAAATGGCGAGTGGAAAGCATATTTTCATATTTAAAAAAAAAACACCTCCAAATCCTTACCCAAACTCATCACCCTTATTTCGTTAGAATCTTGAGATAAAACAAAAACATGCACAAACAGATTGAAAAATTCATCAAACCCAAAAGTTTACGGAGTAGACTAGAAAGCCAACAATTTATAAATGAGATTTAATATTCTACTTTATTTTTTTTTGAAAAATAAAAAAGATGTATGACAACATGCCAGGTTATGAATTAACTAGTATGTGTGAAATAATTTTGTTATTAAGTATGTACCTACGTATTATGTATAGGTTCATATAAATATTGTATATTTATTGTTGTTGTTCATTTAATAGAGAAACAAATGAATTAAAAAAGGGTATATAAAATATATCTGTATATTAGCGAAAAAATATTAAGTGAGTTTTAGGTATAAAATATTTTATAAATTTTTTTACTTCTTGTTTTTGCAGTTGAAATGAAATATAAGTTAAAAACAGAAAAAACAAGCATAGATGTAAATTACATAATTATATAACAGTAAATTAATTCTATTATAAAAACATGTACATTTACATATATCTTTATACTTATATTTATGTACACTGTTTTTTGTACAATTAAAACTTATTTTATTTCAATAAAAGATAATTTTTTGTTTCTTTTAAAAAACACACACAAAACACACAAACACACACGTACATCCATAAACACCCAAAACTCTCAAATAAAATAGAACGTCATATTTTTAAATATTAAATTATTTACTAATTAAAAAAAAAAAACAAACAAAAAGTAAGATTATATATTTATTATGAAAAATCTAATATGAAAATCAATATGAAATGCAACAACTAAATAGAAAATAGTTTTGAACAAAAAAAAAATCCGATTATTTACATTTAAATAAGTTTAGATAAAATTTAATATAAAAACATTTACATTAACTAGTTAATTAAATTTTCGAAAAAAAGCTACACATATTTATATTTGAAAAAAAAAAAATCTACGTGATCGATTTATCTTTAAACATATTCCTAAAATATATATTTTCTTAGAAAACTAACAAACAAAATATTTCATTTTTTTACATTAATATATTTAAACTAACAACTAACTCAAGAGAGTAACTGCAAGTTTTTATATACTTTTTTTTTATTAAATAGTTTGTATTACATTGCTTCATGAAAAAAAAGCTTGTTACTAATAGTTTCTGTATGCCTACATACTTTGTTGATAATGATGTAAATTAAATGCATTTTTGTTGTCCAATGGCATTGGAGAAGGGTTCAAGAATTTATGTTCGCTTGTTGCCCTTCTAACTGACTTTACTTTTATTTTAATTTGTTTTAAGACCTTTGCGGTTTTTTTTTCATGTAATTAAGAAGTGATTACATCTCAATTTGAGTTCACAGCTCTGTACTTTCGGTAAATAATAAATTTCTGCTAACAAAAAATCCAACTCCTTCGATTTCGGGAAATATTCATTTGCGTTTTTAATTGAAAGAAAAGTATCGATTCGCAAAAAATAAGTTAAATAAAATTTTTTTTTACGAAAAAGCCGTATACAAATAACGATATTTTGCCAAAATCCCTTCGTTATCGTTATACTGCGATTGCGTTTTATGATACTCGCTGTTATTTACGACAGTTTTTGCCGGTCGTTTATTTATCGTTTTGACATTTTCGCAGATCCGTTCTCGTTATTAATAATCGATCTATCGTTATTTTGGATTTCGTGTTTTGCCTCGCGTTTCGTAACTCGAAATACAAACCCAGTTTAGAAAGTACCTCCTCGCAAAATACTTTCCCATTTTAGCAACGAAAAAGTGAAGAATTATTTCACAAGTTTATTAAACTCACTTTACTGCCAAATGAATGATTTAACTTTCGTTAACACATCTTTAGATGTATATTTTTATATGTAAATGCATAGAATTTCTTTTAATCAAATATTTTAATGCAAACTATTTATTCACAAAGAAGTACCTTTTAACAATTTCTTCGCATACCTCCATTTTAATTTAAAAATAGTAAAGAACAAAAATAATAATCTGTGTGTCAAAAATGTCTTTCTTGATAAATCGAACATAAATCAATTTACAGTAAGAATATTTATATTGTTTACAAAGAGATTTGAATTTGTTTTTATATTTTTTTTTTTTATTTATTTTGAACACATTAATACAATTTTCCTCTGGTATTGTTTTAATTTCAATTTGTTTTGATTCATTATTAGTTTTGAGATGTTGTGAATGCTTTTGTTTTTTTTTTTTCTTTGGGAATTCAATGAATCTTAGATATTTTCTTTTCTCTGAGCGAATCTTTTCAAACAGTAAAATACATACGTATATGTTTATGCATGACATTTTTTTTAACTCTGTTTCAATATATACAGAAAATGAATATAATATTACCATTTTCTTTTATAAAACCCCGTTTTATATTTTTTATATAGAAAAAAAACATATATATTTTAGCCTTAAAAATTCGCCTTTTTTGTATCCATCCCACCGAATGTATAATTGTTTTCGTTCAGAGAAAAAAAAACGTGCAAAGATTTTTTGAAAAATAACTTGAACTGCCATTCGCACTTGAGGATAAAAGCTTTATAACATCGCATTTTTCTGGATTTGTTTCTATCAATTCTGATTTCTTTTTTTAAACAGCAGTATAATTCGATTCTTCTTTTTACAATTTGAATATGATTCAAATTTGATTTCATGATATGAAGATAAAAAGCACTAAAATAGTAATGAATTACGAGTAAAAATGAGAATACAAGGTTGTGTTAAAATAAAAAATAAAAAAACAAAAAGAAAACAATTTGGCCATATACCTATATTGAAAAAAAATGAAAAAATGTGTAAATATGATTTAGAAGTATTCAAAAAATCTATATTATGTATTTTAGGCTTTCAAAATTAAAAGCAAAATTGTTTGTAATCACATATATATATTATAAATATATATGGAATTTAAAAAAAAACTCAAAAGAAAAAATAATATTTACTTTTATATATTTTTTTTTTATGTAAAAAAGAATGTGATAAAACTGTACGGTTTGATGGTGCTAAATCCAAATATATATTAGATGAACGTTTTATTTAAAATTTGTTTTTTTTTTTCAAACACACAGAACAATACACAGACACAAATACTTAGAAAAAGAAGAAAATATAATTTTTTTTGTTAAATACAGAAAATTGCATTATTGAATATGAAAATAACTACACAACAACAAAACCAACGTAATAATAATTATTATTTAACCGAACGTGCAATATAACTAGTTATTTTGTTTTTACAGTGATTTTATTTTTAACAGTTTTATTTTTTATAAAGTTATTGAATATGTATTTTTTTTAAATAAGCAAACAACAAACTACATGAACTCTTGCTTATGTTTCATTTTAATTTAATATTTTGATGCAACTATATACTATATATATATATATATAAATATATTTATATATAATTTAAACTCATCTATTTTAATAGACTATAGTTGAACTCATTCCTAAAGAATATAACTAAATGATGTTATTTTATTTTGAAACACAAATATATTAAACTTACTAAAAAAAAAAATAGTAAACATTCTTGAAGATAAAAAAACGAGTTATCCTAACATCAAGTTAATAAATGAGTTTTAGAAAGGAAAATATTCAAGCAATAGTTTCACGAAACACTTGTTGTAATATTTAATGGGTGAATCCAAATATGGTATTTTTCATTTCTGAAAATCGAGATAAAAAAAATAAACAAACATTCAATAGCAAAAAGTGTACATAAAAACCCCTTTGTAACTCTAAGTATACTCCTTTTGATTTTCTTTATGCCTTTTTATTTATATGTATTGAGAAATCTTTTTTTACAAAAAGTTATATCTTTTTTTTTTTTAATATCATTTTTATTTCATCTTAGCACAACAAAATTTTAATGAAATATAACAAATTTAGCTTTAATTCTTAATTTAATTCATACTTTGCAAAGCATTTGTTACAATTTATTAAGAAAAACACACAATTTATTGAATATTAATGATATATGACTATAACTTATTAAGAATTTCTTTGTTTTAAAGAAATGTAAAATTTAAACTAACATGAAAAATAGAAAAACAAAAAATAATAAAAACTGATATTTTGAACAAAATAAAGATATCTTCTTATTTCATCTTCATCGAACTCATATAAGTGCAGACGCGACCAATATTTTTCTTTTATGTAACTAAACTTATATATTCATACATAAACAGATTTAAAATAAAAAAGAATCAAGATCTGGATTGATATTTATGTTTTCTTATAACTCTATGAATTGTGCTTCCAAATGTCCGACAGTAAAAAAAATTATATTTACTATATTCAATGCCTACAATCATCTCCGAAATTTTCAACCTCCGGCCCAATTTATCTTCCTGTTTTTTTTTTTTTTTTTTAATATTATCTACTATTGTTATTACTACTATTACTCTTATTTTTATTATTGTTATTATATTGGTTGTTAATGTTGTTACAGAACTATTAAGAAATTTATTTTAGGTATATTTTTTCTTATCTTATTTTTATGCTAAGACAAATTTATCATAAACTCAAACTATTCATGCAATAGCTTATATGACACATAACTTTCGTAGGAAAGATGTAATGTGTTTAAAAAAAATTTGAACTCTTCTCACAAGTCCTGCCTCCTGCGAGCTTATTCATGCTTTGAAGGTGCTTTCAAGCATACCTACATATCTCACAATTACACAGTTTAAGTTTTTTTTTTTAATTAAATCGTTTTCAGAACTACTATTTTTGAATTGTTTTGAGCTGGCGTTACATCTAAGGTTTTCACACGCATTACTCGTACATTTCTGAGCCGTGCTTTTTATGATGTGTTGTGTAGTTCCCCAAAGCAACTGTTCTATAAAAAGAATATTGTCAAATATCAAAAGATTTATCTTACGAGAAAATTACTGACCTTTTCACGATTTGTTTTTTTTTTTTAAGGCCAGACCACGTTTGAAGTGGAAAGTGAGAGAAAAGCAGAACTAGAACGAAATTTAAAGCTAAGAGACATCGCCAGACCAATCAAATCAGTTTTCAATTCTGTTTTGATATTCACTAGCTTGGCTTCCCAGTATCTTACTAGAGCTTCTGAAAACTTATACACTATTCAAATGTAACATCAAATTTCTTTTTATTTGAAAAGCTAATGGCCCTATGACAAGGCAATTTCAGACTACGAATGCCAAAAAGGAAGCGTCATAGATGGCATCGTAGTGAATGTTTTGCCACGTAGTTTGCTACTATTAATAAAACTATTAACAAGTTCTAAAAATTTGTTACTAAGCATTCATTACGAACATGTTTTTTTTAGTCCATTCTTTTTTACATTCGGAGTCCGAAATTGCTACGACGGGCCTTGTGATAGGGGTGAATTGTTATTCGATAGAAAAACTCATCAATACTGGCCTCTATCACAAGTCCCGCCGTTACAATTTCGCACTACTAATGGCAAAACTTACTGCAAAAATTACTGAAATTTATTTATAAATTTATTAACAACTTCTGTCGCAAAACATTCATAAGGAAGATGTTTTTAGTCTTTTCTTTTTAACATTCGTAGTCCGAATAATACGGGACTGTTTTAAGTATAACTTTTCCAATTGAGGAATCCGGTTTTCTGTTATTTTATCAGCTAGGATTGATTCCATTGGAAAACTTGTTGTTTTTTAAGAGCGGCAATATCGCCATTCTACTTATATTCAGAAAAAGTCCCTTTATCGGTTTCCAGCAGTTAAATTGATATGGTATTCTGTTCGATTTGGAAACCCTTGAAACTCTTCATTTTTTGTTTATTTTTAGGGCTAAACTTTTATACTTTTGCTCCGCGTATGACATACAACAACACTCACAAGGCACAAAACTTTAGATGTAAAGCTAGCCCTTGACTTTTCAGTTTCGAAGTGGGTATATCGTTTATTTGTTTTTGAATGTGGTCTTCTAATTTGTTTGACTAAAGTTTTGAAAACTTAAAGATTGTTGCATAATTAAAAACCGAATATATTTTTAATATTGGCTCAAAATATTTTAAATAGCCTTGCTGCTTACATTTAAAAAGTTTTAGTATAAATTTAGTACGAGTATTTTGATTGTGCCTACAAAAAACAAACGAAAGGTCAGACTTAAGAACTTTAGAATCAGGGCGTTTTTCTTGTATTGTCATTGACTTTTACGATTTTTTCAAATTTATTATAATACACAAAGCTATGTATGTATTATATATTTAAAAAAAACATATTAGCTTCTTGAATCTCTTATTTCATTGTGCAATCAAAATTTATATATTTTTGAATGGGTCTGTGAAACAAAAACCAGACTGTTTTTTTGATGTGGTTTGTTATTAAAAAAAAAAGAAATTTACTCAAATTTTTTTCTCTTATACTCGTAAGATAAGGAATAAGTTTATTTCTATTTTTTTTTTACTCGCTGCAACACCTTTGCAATGAATAAGAACAACTGAGATATACAATGAACGAAAATAAATAAATTACTTGAAAAATAAATAATACCTTACACATTTATTCGTAAAATATTGCACGCTGGAATGAAATACATATATAACAATATATATCTTATTAATAAAAATTAAAATAGTCTCTTTTATACTCTTTGCTAGTATATATACATAGCTTACTATTTTATTCACTTTTCTACTTTGAACTTTATGGAACATCAAAAAAAAAATACAAATACAATTTTACACTCAAAGAAACAAAAGTTTTAGCAGATAAATTTTATTACCTACCTGATAAACTAAAAGTTATTATAGTCAAATAAAATGAATACGTATACGTAATAAAAAATCTTTTTTTTTTAGATTAATTTTTTGTATGAACGCTAAAAATATATTTATTTTAAGGTTTCCGCCACAGTACTTGCAAAGCAAAAATATTTATCAATATACAATATATTTTACAACTTATAAAACCTATGCTTATTTCACAAAATAAACTATACCAAAAATTAATTGCTTGGAATGTCAAAACCACTTAATATAACTTAGTTAAAATATTAATTTAAAGTAGACAGTTTTTTTTTCTTCTGATTTCGAATATTTTACGCATAAAAGAATTTAGAATAATTAAAAAAAGGCTTTGTAAAAAGTCATGTCTTAATATTTTCGAAAAAAAATTAAAGTACAAAGCTCAACTATTGCACATTTGAAAATAAATTCTGAGTTATTTTAACAGCAAACTGAGTAAAATATTTTTTTCAATCTCTTAAGTTTAACTACTGCTTTTATTTAAAGAAATTAAATTTAAAAAAAAAAAACAAAATATGAATTTATTTGGCTATAAAGCTTTCAAATACATATCTTTTAAAACAAGTGAATGGATAGTTAAAATAGTGTTCATTTATATTTATCATTTATAATTACTATTTGTTGTTGTCGCTATTTTTTATTATTTTGATCCTTCTGTCTTCTCTGGGCTGATTTCGCCCCATTTGTGGTGTCTTTTTTGTTGGTTACAGGGCCGGGGGGACGTCATCATCTTTCAACTCCCTTATCGACTACTTCATCATCATCCCCACCACCCCCGCCATTTGCAATGCATTTTAAAAGTGATTATCATCATGCATTAGGTGGTCATGATGTTGGAATTTATCGCGGTAGCAGTGGCAGCAT
Source organism: Melanostoma scalare (assembly GCA_949752695.1). Lineage (NCBI taxonomy): Eukaryota > Metazoa > Arthropoda > Insecta > Diptera > Syrphidae > Melanostoma > Melanostoma scalare. The sequence goes on from OX456985.1 coordinate 182,097,499, forward strand.
CGGCGGAAGTATTGGTAGCGGCGGAGGAGCAGGAGGAGGCGGTAGTAATGGTGGCGGTCACCATCATCATCATCAAGGAATTGGTTCAGCGTCTAGTGGTACAGGCGGTGGCGGTGGTAGCAGTCACAATTCTCATCACCAGATGTCCTATCATAACATGTTTACCCCGTCTCGTGACCCAGGCACAATGTGGCGTTGTAGATCGTGTGGAAAAGAAGTCACTAATCGATGGCATCACTATCACTCACATACCGCTCAACGTTCCATGTGCCCATACTGTCCAGCCACTTATAGTCGAATTGATACCTTGCGATCACATCTGCGAGTCAAGCATCCTGATCGATTACTCAAATTAAGTTCTTCAATGTAAATCTGAACTGCAAACAACAAGCAACAACAACAATAGAAACACTATTAAAAACAAAATACATGTTGTTTTCTTGACTTGATTGAAATGTAATTGTTGTTAAAGCAAAAAAAGCATTGTAACTATTTTAATTCAATTATTTTCCTATTAGTTTTATTTATGTATAAAATCATTTTTATGGCATTTATTAGATTTTACAAACTCTGTCAAATTCTTGAAATCTGCCCTATAAAATCCACTGCAGAGTAATACCAGTCAATCAATAAAAGCTTAATAATAATTATTAATATGCAAAATAACATTTAAAAAATATGAAACTGTCAAATATGAAATACGAACACTCCTTGAAATTTATAATATTTGACTCGAAAAAAGGATCACACTAAGAGCTTAGATAAGAAAAAAAAACATTCAAGAAAGTAATATCTAAAGTATAAGCCTGTGCATAGCTTAAAACTAATAACAAATTCGATAAAAAAAAGTCAAATGAAACTCCCAAATCGCAAAACAGAAAACTACAAATAAATTTTTTCTCCAAATCAATCACTGCGCTTTAATTTTTTTTTTTATTATAACTGTTTAATTTTTATCGTTTCTCATAATGCCGGTTTCAAGATTGCAAAAAAAAAAAACAAAAAAGGACCGAAACGAAAAATAGTCATTTCCTGAAAATTCTCGCGAAATTCAGGGATCAAGTTAGTCATAAACTAGGTTTTGTTTAAATAGATTCCTATTATATTAATAAAAGAAAAAAATGCATAAGTTTAAGTCGCTCCGCTTCACGGATATTTTCTAATAAATAACAATAAAATCAACAGTAACGCAACTTTTTTTATCTTAAATATATATAATGAATTTTTTTTTTCAATTTTATTAAGATATTAAAATTACACACATACAAAAATCTAAATACCTCAAATGCATTTCTATTTTAATGTTATTTTTTATTATTGTTCTCTTTTTTATTTAAAGTTTAATATAGTATTTAAAAAAAATGTTTGTTATTTTAGTTAAGCCTTAAATATTTGTTGTTTCCTAATATACTCGACTCGAAGCTTTAGAAGCTAGAGAATCCTAGGCTATGGTTTGTTCAACTCAAACAAATATTATGTTTTTTTTATGTATAAAATGTCTTGGTCTTATTCAAGATTAAAATTAAAAAGAAAAAAAGATGTCCAGAGCACTAAAAGCAAATCGGAAATCTTTCAAGTTTATAATATGTTGCTTATAATGTTTTGTTAATTGTCGCACTAGAAGTTGACAGAATTTCATAATTTAAGAAAAATTACTTGTGTAGCAGAAGCCACATCGAAGTGCTATGCAAGCTGTAACTTTTAATTCTTATGTTGACGTGGAAATTTCTGCTAATTGATTGAAATACGTATACAATTAATGATCTCTTTGTTTTCAATTTCAAAGTTTTTATTTCGTAAGTTTTTATTTCATTAAATGGCATAAGGAGAAGAAAACAGTTAAAATAATTTCTGTCAGCTCCTGGTTCAATATTAAAACTTAAACAAAAAATTGCTCTACAATAATCATGCTTCATTTTCAATCAACGAATATACATATTAGGGTGGGTCAAACAAACCCAAATTTTTTTTTTTTTGATCCGACACACGAAAACTTGTTCTTTGGTACCTCTAGAAAGTACTTACAAAATTTGAGCTCTTAATATGAACGGGAAGATGATGCTCATCGTAGTTTTCCATTTTAAGTTTAGTATCATATAAAAATGGTCATATCTTTTTAAAAATAGGTTTTATAACCAGTCGCAAAAACAGTATTTATAGGAAATTGAACGGTCTACAAAAATAGTCTCTTATTCTTTTTTCATTAATCTAACCATTTAAAAGATATTCAAGGTTAAAAATTGTAGTATTTTAAAAAAAAATAACTTTTTTGTTTTGAATTTTGTAACTCACTAAAAAATAGTTATTATCAAATGAACATCAAATATTTCAATAGAAAATTGAACGTTCTACAAAAAAGGTCTTTTGTTGTTAATCGATTACTCTAACCATTTTAAAGATATTCGCAGTAGAATTTTAATTCCTACTAATTTTAATAATTTCTTAATAAATATTTCCAATACATCTTTAAAAAAAATTTTTTTAAAGATATTCGCAGCAGAATATCAACTCCCACTAATTTTAATAGTTTTTTAATTAATATTTCAAGTTTATCTGTTTAATTTATAAATTTTAAGGTAATTTATGATCTACAAAGAAAATGCAGAAAATATCGTTAAAAAATTGAGTCCAATGAAATATATTCTCAAACAAAAGATACGATATAACTTGCAAACTGTCATTTTTTTGGAATAAACTCAAGTTCACATGAATATTATCAAAATTCATAAATTGAGTAGATAAATTGGAAATATTTATAAAGAAATTATTAGAATTCGTAGGAATTGCAGTTCTACTGCGAATATCTTTTAAATGGTTAGAATAATCGATTAACAACAAAAGACCTTTTTTTTAGAACGTTCAATTTTCTATTGAAATATTTGATGCTCATTTGATAATAACTATTTTTTAGTGAGTTACAAAATTCAAAACAAAAAAGTTATTTTCTTTAAAATACTTCAATTTTTAACCTTGAATATCTTTTAAATGGTTAGATTAATGAAAAAAGAATAAGAGACCATTTTTGTAGACCGTTCAATTTCCTATAAATACTGTTTTTGCGACTGGTTATAAAACCTATTTTTAAAAAGATATGACCATTTTTATATGATACTAAACTGAAAATGGAAAACTACGATGAGCATCATCTTCCCGTTAATATTAAGAGCTCAAATTTTGTAAGTACTTTCTAGAAGTACCAAAGAACAAGTTTTCGTGTGTCGGATCAAAAAAAAAAAAATTTTGATTTTTTTGACCCACCCTAATACATATAATAAATTTGATCTTAGTGTTCATATAAATTTTTTTTCAAAATTTACTGACGCTTCTTTTAATGACATGCAAAAAAGTTAATATACAAAATAAAGAGTTAAAAAACAACACAAAAATCAAAAATTATTAAATCCATATCAAACTTTTACTACATTTATATACAAAACAACATAAAACTACATAAATCTAAAATACATATATTTTCAATACCTACTTTCTACAACAAAACCTTAGTATGTATATTATCAAATGAATTCTTCAAAACAAATTATCTTAAAAATATAAAACTAAAAACCTACATTACATATGTATGTATATGTTTTTGCTGTGAACTCTTAAGACAGTTAAAATTTATGGTAAATATCCGTTTCTTCTTCAAATTACAACATCTCTACAAATAAAACTTGTATAAAAGTTGTTATTTTCGTTTGTGAAATTAAAAAACTCTTATGGCTTTTCTTGCATTTGTTTTTTATTTGTACATTTGACAAGGTCATTATTTGAATGGAATTGGGTTCAATTGAATGAAAATGTTACTTTTATTTAAGATTCAAAACGTGCCAAGATCGTTTCTTTAAATTTATCTTTAAGATCTTTCTAAACTTTAATAATAATTTTATCGACTCTAAATTTTTCTGTGCTCCTATTTTTTGTCTTAACGCATAAGATATTTATTTCTTTTTTTTTTTATCGAAAAACAAAAATCCTTGGAAACACGGAACAGAAAACATTAATGTAAAGAAGGCTTTGTGATATCCTAAATTTTGTTGCAGTCGTTCATTGTCGTATGCATGTATGTATATCCCAAAAATTGTTAATGTGATATTTATTTTCGGAATTTTTATTCTTTGGCTATGTTAAACTATTTGTTGAAATTGAATGTTATTTTGTTGTAAATGTCTTTGGCATACAAATAAAAAAAAACTCTTAAAAATTCATACTTTATTAGCTTTTTATATAAAAAAAAAACAAAAAAAATATAAATCTCCAGTTTACTGCACTTAATTTTGTAAATAATTAAAACTAAAAAGTAACAAGGATATACTTAAACTGGCCGCAATAATTATTAAGTCTTTTTATTGTAATTTTATTAATACAAATCAAAAAAAGAAAATTAAATTAAACACTGAAATGTAAATATATTTTTCTACATAATTAAGACTCTAAGCCTCTGGAAAAAAAGTTAAAATGTAGAAAAAAAGAAACTAAATATTAAGATAAAAAAAGATCGGGATTGAGCGGATTTCTTTTTTTTACTCTGCTAAAATAGAAACTTAAAGGTTCCCTGTAAAAATTACAAAAACAAAAACGATAAATCCTTATATTCATAATAATAAAATTTATTTGCAAAACTGTTGTAAGAGAACATTTGGGTATTTGCATAATACTTAAGAATACATCCTTAAAAGAAAAAAAAACAAATTGTCAGATTCACAATATTAAACTCTTTTAAAATTTGACAAACTGATAAAAGAAATTTATCAATTAAAACACAAATCATTAGCTATTTGTAAAATGTAAAAACATAAAAAAAATAAATGACAAATCCAAATCTAATAAGCAGATTTTTTTTTCAATATTTATTATAATAGCTCAAATGTATTTTGGAAGCACAATTCATATTTTCCCCGACATTGTGTGAGTCTCTAACAATTTGAAATGTTTCAGTTTGGCTCGTGAGGCTTTTTTAATAACTTTTTTTTCTTTAGTCCAGCGAAACGTCATAACGTCAACAAGAAAACGATTGGATGAGTAGCGGAGAGCCCAGCATTTTTTTAAACGAATAAACAAAATTACATGACTACCTAAATAAAGTGTGTTTTTTTTTATATGATGGAGCGTTTTATTATACCAACGTTTTTTGCTTTTGATAAAACAAAAAGACTTAATACCGTTTGATAAACTAAACAAAATATGTTTTTCAGTAGTATAACGTGGATTTCTCTGTTGCTCTTAATAGGTAAAATGTTGAGGAAAGTCAAATAGGTACATTTTCTTTTGTCTCTGGAAAAAAACACTTATGAAACTGATGAAAAGTACGTTGTTTATCCTTTCATTTAGTCCTGGTGACTCGACCTAGGTTTTGTTAATCACTCTTTGAGTTGCAAAATAAGTAAGTCTAGTTTAAGGAGTTAGGTGGGTAAAAAGTGGCTGGTTTTGAAAAAAAAAATTAATAAAAAATTTAATATAATATTCAAACTTTCAACAGTCTTAAAGATAATCATTTGACTAACAGTCTGAAATTTCCTTGGAAAAATATTCAAAACTCCGCCTTTGCGACATTAGTTTTTGCGTTTTCATTTTTCTTTTGTCCTGCTCATGACGTCATCGAGGCACACAATTGTTAACAACTACAAAAGAACATGTACGATAATCTATCTTGTATCATTATCATGCATGAAAACAACGGGGTTTGGCATACAAACTGAAGTCCCTGTCACTTAGTTGGTTTCAACGAAACCTACCCGAAACTTAGTAAAAACTTTTGTGCTATTTCCCACACTTGAGTCTAGAGGAATAGAGAACAAACGGGTAACCATTTCTTCTGTTATGCCGGATACTTACTTACTTAGGTGGGCATTACAGTTCGGGGTGAACCTGGGCCTCAACCAACATCCTTCTATAACGACTTCGATTTCGGGCGAGCTCTCTCCAGTTTCGCACTCCAAGTCGGTTGAGGTCTTCATCCACTTGATTGCGCCACCTAAGACGAGGTCTTCCCCTTCCGCGATTTCCCTGCAATGTGCTTTCGAACACCCGACGAGCCGGAGCGTTTGGGTCCATCCGCTCTACATGGCCCAACCATCGTAGCCTCGCGATGCGTACTCTTCTGGCTATGCCCATGTCGCGGTACAGCTCATACAGCTCGTTGTTGTATCTTCTTCTCCACACATTGTCTTCGCATACGGGACCAAAGATCATTCGGAGAATTTTTCTTTCGAAACGACCAAGAGTTTCCTCATCCGCTTTCGATAAGGTCCATGCTTCCGCGCCGTACAGCAGGACTGGGATGATTAAGGTCTTATACAAGGTCACCTTGGTTTTTCTAGAGAGGGTTTTGTTTCTCAATTGCCTTCTTAACCCAAAGAAGCAACGGTTGGCAAGAGTTATTCTCCGTTTGATCTCCGCACTGATGTTGTTGTCCGTATCTACAGCGGATCCTAGGTAGACGAAGTCCTGTACTACCTCGAAGTTATGTCTGTCTATTGTGACGTTTTGTCCAATTCGTCGATGTTCTGTGTCCTTGTTTGATGACAGCATATACTTCGTTTTGCCCTCATTAACCATCAAACCCATTTTTGTCGTTTCTGTTTCAATACTCGCAAAAGCACCTATGACATCACGCTTTTTTCTTCCCATTACGTCAATATCGTCTGCATAGGCGAGTAATTGTACAGACTTTTGAAAGATTGTTCCTCTGGTGTTGACGTTTGAGTTTCTTACAATCTGTTCAAGTATGATGTTGAAGAAATCGCATGACAGTTTGTCGCCTTGCCTAAAGCCTTTTTCGACATCAAAGGTCTCGGTGAGTTCTTTACCGACCTTGACGGAGCAGCGTGAATTCTCCAAAGTCATCCTGCATAGTCGTACGAGTTTTGCAGGGATGCCGAAACTAGACATGGCTCTGTACAGCTCGTCTCTGTAAATACTGTCATACGCGGCCTTGAAATCCATAAAGAGGTGGTGAATATCGATATTATGTTCTCGGGTTTTTTCCAAGATCTGCCGTAATGTGAAAATTTGGTCTATTGTGGACTTCTCTGGTCTAAAACCACATTGATAAGGACCTATCAAGTTGTTGACGTGGGGTTTCAGACGTTCACATATTACAGCAGACAAGATCTTATAAGCGACGTTAAGGAGGCTTATGCCTCTATAATTGGCGCAATAGTGAGGGTCTCCCTTCTTTAGGATCGGGCATACGATACTGGGGCTCCATTCATCGGGCATGCTTTCTTCCGACCATATCATGCAGATCAGCTGGTGCATGCTCCTTTCCAACTGGTCTCCAGCAGCCTTGAAGAGTTCGGCATCAAGGCCATCTGCACCTGCAGTCTTATTTGATTTAAGTTTGCATATGGCAAGCTTAACTTCCTCTAGGTCGGGAGGACGGCATTCTTGATCATCGTCCAAGCTGAATGAGGCAATCTGCCTGACAGCGGAATTTGTGTCCTCATCGCCGTTAAGCAGTCTGCAGAAATGATCTTTCCAGATCCTCAGTAACGTTATGCCGGATATTACAGGAAAAAAGAACAAGAGAGAAAACGATTACTTCTCTTGTCTCACAACTTGCTTTTGTAACACGAAATCTATCTGTGATACACGTATTCAGCTGAATATAAAGTTATGTCAGTAAAATCACTAATACTGTATTTTCATCTAGCACTTAAACAAGGTAAATGCGAAACCCCGCAAACCTACATGAAAACGAAAAGTACGTGGTTTGCCATACAAAATGAAACCTTTTCAGTTGCTAGGTTTCAATGAAACCTATTCGAAACCCAGTGACAAATATTGTACTGAACGCACTATTTCCTACATTCCAGTGAGTTTGATAGCAGTGCCTCTGCTGACCTGCTGTCATATGTCGGTGACATTCTTTTGCATGTCTCTTGTTTATATACAAAACCAAGCAGAGCAAAGAAAAGCGAGCCGGAGACGGCGCGGCGTCCAGATGGAAACACTTATAGGTTAACACAAACCACCTGGAAAGAAACCTAGTTCAACTTCAATGCTATGTCCGCGCCAGAGATAAGAAATTAATTAGATGGCAAACTTCACACACACATTGAAACTGCCTACGCTGATTTACAGAAAATCACCTCTACTACTTTGAATACAGCTTCCAGTCCACACACAAAATCTAACTACTACCACTTTGAGTACAGCAAATCTCACTACTACCACTTTGAGTACAGCTTTCACGTATTCACAGACAGAGGATGAGATTACAAAAACAACAATGTAAACAAATGGTTGTTGCGGGGCAAGAGAAGTAAAGGATTGCCATCTAATTAATTTCTTATCTCTGGTCCGCGCCTGAAGTTAAACTGGGTCTCATTCCAGGATGGTTAGAGTAAACCAAGTAGTGTCCGCATATGAAAAAAGTTTTGAGCTTATCTTTTTGTCTTAAAGTTAAATGGAGACAGACATAAAGTGTTAGCAGAACGTCAACGAAGTATGAGAGATTCCATTCTCTCTCCACTTTTTTCCACTCTCTTAAACGTCAAATTCACTGGAATATTGGAAATAGTGCATTCAGCGCACTTGGTTTCGAGTAGGTTAAGATGAAACCCAGTGACTAAAAAGGTTTTATTTTGTATGGCAAACCACTTGAATTTGAATTTGAATTTTTGAATTTATTATCTTTATCAATTTTTATACAAAATAACAATTAGTGTTGATAAGCAGCGATAACTACATACAATAGTTCACAAGGAACTAGTGTCGAAAGCAGCGGAAGATGATAGAGTTAAAGATAATTAATAAATAAATAATAAATAAATAAATAATAATAATTAAAAATTACATAAAATTGAAATAAGAAATAAAAATAAAATAATAATGATAATAAAAGCAATTAAAAAATAAAATTGTTGGTATATTAAAAGGTGATGTTTGGTAAATGACAAAGAACTCGTATCACAAGATATGTAAAAGTGTATTTATCAGTAGATTCATCCAATCTGAGAAGTTCAACGGGTAACATTTAGGAGATTGTTAATTAAATCATAGTTCTGACTTAAAAGCAGGAGCTTAACTTTTTTTGAGAAAAATGGACTCAATTCTAATTTCTCTTAGTAGGTATGGTAAAGTATTAAACAATCTAGGTCCAATAGATAAGAAAAAGTTTAAGAATATCTGAAAACTGTGAGCTGGTATGAGGGCGAAATTTTGGACATTAAAGCCTTGCCCAAACCAATGCGGTGAGTGCGTGCGATGCGATTGCGTTAAGTCAAATCCCTATGCATTAAGTCAAACGTCCATAAGATTACATAGGGATTTGACTTAACGCATTCGCATCGCACGCACACACCGCGTTTGTTTGCGCAAGGCTTAATGCTGGGTTTACATGCATCTGCAACTGCGGAAGTGCAGAAAAGTAAAGCGAGACGGATGAAAATTACAAAGCACAAAAGTTAAAAAGAGAGACGAATAGGATTATGGTTGCAGATGAAAAATTATGGTTGCAGATGAACATGTTCATCTGCACCCATAAGTTTTCATCTGCAACCATAACTAGGAAGTTCATTCCCTCTCTATCAGACAAGTATGAATTTTACATCTTGTGTCTTTTTCCGATTTTCATCTGCACTTGCAGATGCATGTAAATCCACCATAACTTTTAAATTGTAGTTCGTACAAAACCTATTGATTAGATATCCTGATCGATTAAAAACAACTTCAGAACTTTATAGTAATAAAGGTTTCTTTAAGGGTAAAACATTGAAAGAATGTTCCATGGTCGAACGGTCTATTTGCTAATCATAATAAGGGCCTAAAGCCTTGCGCAAACCAATGCTTAACGCAATCGCATCGCACGCACTCACCGCGTTGGTTTGCGCAAGGCTTAAAACCAACAATGCGTTGCGTTAGATTTAAATGAAAATTCGAAAAAAATTCTCATCACATTTTAGGTTGATGATACTCGTACATAGTGCTTTTTTTTTTATAAGAAACAAACGAATGGTTGTCAAAACGCAGTTTAAGTTGAACTAGATTTCTGTTTTAACTACTTTATTTTGACACAACTATCAATTAGTTTAGCATCAGCGCAGAATCGATTATCGATAAGAATTTAATCAACCTCTCTTAACCAATTTAAATTTTAATTGAAACTTAACTAATCACCGTCTAAGAGACGTCTTAAGAAAATCTAATAAATACTGCTGTAAGTCTATAATTAGTTCTCTACCATCAGTATTGACAGAGAAATCGAATTTAGCACAGGTCAGTATACACCAAAGTTAACCTTTTTTAAATTTTCAAAAAGTGATGTCCAAGTTGAGAAACGGACTTTACTTACTGTCTAACAATTTTTTTCTTATAATATGACCAAGAATCACATCCAAATGTATGTAAAAAGAATTACGAAAAACCCTGTATACAGCAAATTTTATCTCACAATCAATTTTTTTTTTAAATCACAGCCAAAAACACTTCTCTTGAACAGCCCTGGTCAATTGCTCATTTTTGTAGAGATATTTTTTTCTGATTGGAGAATGGACAAAATTTACTTGCCAAAATGCCGCCATTTAAAATTTTGTTTGGGGCTTTGACATTGGAAGATTGTTGCAAAAGTGCAAAACGAAAGCGCAAAAACTAACGTCCCCCATTTCTTTCTCAATTTTACTCTGAGAAAATCTAACAACAAGTGAATTACACTATCTGCAAACAATAAATCATTAAAAACCTTCATCATTTAAAACAATTGTTCACAGAAATTCTTGTTTGATTCTGGCTAACAATTCGGTAAGTAGAGTGAGTGAACTGCATTTTCAAGCAAACCAAAAGCACTGGAAGCGTTTCGGCTACACTTTTCTTATGCAAAAGAAGAAAAAGATAAACAACGTTTAGTTTACGTGAGAGTGAATGGGTGAACGAATTGGATGTTGAATATTTCTTGTTTATTTTTCAATGTCAATAACACTGTCGCTAAAAGCCAAAATAATTATTTATTTATTTACTACAATGAAAAATAATATCCTCGCTAATAACAATCCGTGTCGTGATGTATGTCAATAGTTTAGTAAACCACCATTTACACCACATTATTTGTGAAGCATCTAAAAATGCTAGCGTTTTTGAGCCTCTTTGGGGGAAAAATCTATAAAATCCTAAAAGGAACAAAAATTTTAATAAATCTTGGAATCGAAATAATTCTGTTCTTGGTTTGTATATGTGCATGCGGGGGGTGGAACTAAAATTTATGTTTTCTATTGTTGGAAATGAGTGAGTACGTTTTTATTTAAGTTTTTTAACTTGCACTGCGGAGAGCTAGCTACTCACGTGTAGAGTGGGGCTTTTGATGGCTCCAAAGTGTCCCAAAAATGCCTTTTAAATTACATAAATATTGTTTTATAAACATAAACACAGTGAATATTTACAATTCTAGATGTTTAGGCTTAGATTTTTGAGTATTTTGTTTTTATAACCTAAATTAGCCTGTGCTTTATTAATCACATTCTGATTGTTTGGAATGGGCTATGGAGGCAACATTACTTGGGTGACATATTTATAAGTCTCATTTTGCTGTCCTCCAACAGTTCTATATTTTAAAGGCACATTATTTTAAAATTCTAAATTGTCTTGGAAATGGTCGACTCGAAATTGTCAACGCATAACGCGAGGTAGCCAACTCCCTTCACAATACTCGAACTTCCAAATTTGTATGGTCGTGTTGTGTGAGTTGTGTTTTGACACGAGTCTTGTTTAAGCAAACGTTTAGGGAACAGACCCTGTTTCGATTTTGAATTGCTTCCTTCGTGAACTTGAGAAACTTGGAAAACTAGAATTCGGTATACCTATACATACATATGTGTATAATCGTAGACATATCCAGGTGAGGAATGTTCAAAAATATTGCCTGTTCCTGTCCAAAACCGAAAATTCCGAAATTATTGCTTCTGATTGTGTTCAGAGGGAGCAACATTATTGTTTTGTTAGAATTGTAAATTTCTAACCAATTTTGTCCATCTGTTACACTCTTATCTTAACTGTTGATTATTCCAACACTATTTTCAAATTCATATTGCGATTCCTTCCACTCCAACAAGTACTCACTTCTTTTAATTTAAAATAAATTCTCCATCGAAAGTCAAATTTTTGTCGCTGAAATCCTTCAATCAGAAAAAACATAAAAAATTGGTAAGGGATCTAAGAAGCTTGTGTCCCAGTCCCGCATGCATGAGTTTGTCGGAAACAAAAAGCTTTGCAAGAGTATGACTGCAAGAAGAGTATTTAAAAATAATTTTGGACTCGTTCCTTCTTTTGCGAAGATGAAGAAGGAAAGTCTTTCCTATTTGATGTTTTCACTAATCTGTTAGTTGCAAGGGAGATCTCGTGTTGTGTAGATATTCTCTTGCTTTTCTTTCCCATAAATTGTTTCGTCGCGTTTGTATTTCTGCTTTGTGAAACAAAATGTATTTTTAGAATATTTTGGTTTCCTATAAACATAAGCTTTAAATAAATACATATTGTCAATCGACACGACAACGAAGACGACAAAGAAACGCCGCGTTCGTGAATGATCACTGATCACTTACAAATTGCTTCCTTTAAAAGCAATCCAAAGACAAAATTCCATAAAAAATGTCTCGGAAAAAACACTCATTTAGGAGTCGTAATTCATCTTCGTCAATAGAAACGAATCCACGCAAAAGAGTGGGAAGATGCTGCCGCAAATTTGTTGCCTTTATGTGCACACAAGTAGGCGTCGGCGCATTGATTGTAGTATATGCGATATGTGGCGCCTTCAGTTTTACTGCCATAGAAACGCAGTACATTGACAATTCAAGCATCATTGTAAATAACCTTCGAAGAAATTACTCCGAAGAACTCTGGATTACAACGGAATCATTGAATTTATTCAATCGAACCATTTGGGAGAACGATACAGACAAGATTTTAAAACGATATCAGAACAATATCACTCAAATGATAAAGAAAGGCTATGATGGACGTACTCCTCAGCAAATTTGGTCCTTTCCAGCGGCACTCATGTTCTGTTTATCCGTTTTCACGATGATTGGCTATGGCAATATGGTTCCACGAACACCTTGGGGAAAAGGTTTTACGGTTATATACGCTACCTTCGGTATACCCCTCTACATATTGTATTTCCTTAATATGGGAAAAGTTTTAGCCAAATCATTTAAGTTTTTATATCGAGGCTTGCACGAATGCACGCAGGATAGTGACGAAATGGAATCTGGTGTTCGTAAAAAAATAATTGTACCCTCAACGGCATGTTTGTGGGTGATAATGTTTTATATATTAACTGGAACTGTGATGTTCGCCAATTGGGAACAATGGTTCTATTTGGATTCATTTTACTTTTGCATGACCAGTCTTTGTAAAATTGGATTCGGCGACTTTGTTCCGGGTGCAAGTCTTCATCCTAAGGATGTGCAAACAATAAGCAATTTGGAAAAAGACCAGCAAACTAAATTAGCTATTAATTTTATATACATGCTTATCGGCATGGGTCTGGTAGCGATGTGTTATAATCTTATGCGGGAAGAAGTTCGCGTTAAGATGCAGGAAATTAAGGAAGATATGAACTTGTGTTTAGAAGACATGCGATCGCGTTCCGCTCTGTGCTGTGGCCGCGATGCATACGACGAGGAGAGTTACTATTAAAAAGAGTTAAAGAGAGTTACTAGAAAAAAAAACTGTTTCCATAGTAAAAAAAAAAAGCAAACGTCCAACTAAATGATGATGTGTAAATGTGTTTTTTAAATATTTAAAAACAAAATATCGAAACTTTTTGTTATAACTTAACTTATTTTGTTTATGTGTGGTATTATTTGTTTTATTTCTTGAAAAAAAAAAGGTAAAAATTGAAAACTTTTGGAGACTCGGAAAACGTGATACAAACTTTAAGGTGATGCTTGGTGGCAGCGCTGATCGGTTATGCACGCCAAGCACGTCGGCTGGACCATTTCGAATATTTGCAGTTTCTGGATTTCAAAACCGGACGAATGATATTGTTTATTGTCCACCGATTGTACGACAGTCAACCCAAAATGTGGAGGATTCGACGGCGATTGTCTATTTTGGTGGTGATGTTCAGGTAAATATACGAGAATTTATTCTTTTGAGAATCAAATAAGATTATATGTGGGGATGCACTCTGTTGGCTTACTTGCTTTTATTTTTGATTGTTTCCGATGGTCATTTAATATTTCAATATAAAATTTTGGTAATAAGAACGAAAAAAAAAAACTGACATGCTGTGAAATGAAACTGATATTAGCTGAAGGTAGTTGTAAAGGGTTTTCCAATAAAAGTGATATGATTATTTTTTTATTTAATGTGCAGTTAAATCAATACAATTAAGTTTTAAATAAAATGTCATTCAAATAGCCACCACGACTTCTTCTGCTGCAACAAATTCGATGAACCCAATTTTCGAGCACTTTTTCCACTAGTCACATAGTATGAAAGCTAGCGAGTAGACGTGTTGTTAATCGGGCATACCTTTTATAAGTTCTCTATTGTCAAAAACCCGCACTTTCGCACCTAAAGAATAAAAGCCTGTTTTGTGATCGATGCACTCTACTTTTTTTTTAGTGGATTAAACTCATACTTCTATAGACAATATAGACCATTTTGTACACATAAGTATACCTTCTCAAAATGTCAACACGCTCTGGTGTTAGTGAACGAAAAATGAACTCACCTCTGAACACATCAAACTTCTCAATCAATTCAATTTCATTATCTGCAGCTAATAACAAAAACAGGCTGTATCTTTTGCTGATAAACTCTCGACTTTTTTGCCTGTCTCAAAAGGTGTTATTCAAGGATCTATTTTGGGCCCGATTCTGTTCTCTGTCTATGTAAATGAATTGCCATCCATCCTTAACTACACACTAATACATATGTATGCTGACGATGTCCAACTGTATTTGAGTAGCCCGCTTAGTCTCATTGAAAATTGCGTCCAAAATATTAATCAAGATCTTCAAAACATCCAATATTTGGTCCCAGCTAAATGGCCTGTACTTAAATCCTTCAAAAACCAAATGCTTAGTTATTTCTAAAAAAACCGCTTGATCTCTCGTATTTTCCCCGCTTATAACTCAATAATACAGTCATTGACTGCAGAAACAGCCAAGAATCTGGGAGTGATCTTTAACAGGTCCTTAACCTGGGAAAATCATATAAATTCAATTGTTGGTAAAGTCTACGGATTCCTTCGTGTCCTTCAGGAATCTAAATATCTTACTCCTATAAAAACTCGGATTATGTTGGCAAAAACTCTGATAATGCCTATTCTTATGTTCGGTTGTGAAATTTATTGTAATTGTGATTCCGAGAGTAGAAGAAAACTTACAGTCGCCTTTAACAGCATTATTATATACATTTATGGTTTTAAGAGATATGACCACATCTCTGGCTACGTCCCAACTTTATACAACATGCAGTTTGTACAGGTTATTCAATATCGAACACTCCTTTTATTCTTCAGAATCAAACAGACACATCAACCTCAGTACCTGTATTTTCGACTACAATTTCCTACCTCTAACAGATTAAACCAATTTCTAATCCCGCGACATACCTGCCAAACATCAGAACGACAGTTTTTTGTCAACTAATCGGCCCTATCGTGGTAACCGTCGGAGCGGAGTTTTCTCCGCAACACATCTTTTTTCGGAGATTCAATTTTGCTTCGAAGTAGTTGTCGTAAGAAATTTTTCACAAATGCGGCAATGCATTGCATTCCCAAAACTAAAATCTCCGCAACAAAAACTTATCGGAGAACGTCGGTTCGTCCAATCGGAGAACTACCACGAAGCAAAATATCTCCGATCGGAGAGAATTCCGCTCCGACGGTTACCCCGATGGGGCCGAATAAGAAACCTTAAAAATTTATAAAAGTAATGAATTAAAGAAGCGATTAATAATAGATTGTTAACTACTTACTCAGTTTTCCATTCCATTCTCCCATTACAATTCTGAATTTTGTTTGCGTATTGTTAAATATTTTATTAATTTCTCGCTATGCTATTTATTATTTTCATAATGTTAGCTTTTATAACTTAACTGAACTTTATAAAGCTATCGCAATTTATATAAGATATTGTATCTTAATGTGTATAGCAAATCTAAAAATAAACTAAACTAAATCAAGTCGTATATCATGAATGGCACGTTCAATATTGACTTGTGAAGAGAATCTGGTTTTTCCTGAAAGACCATTGACTTCAAATAACCCCACAAAAAATAGTCTATGGTGTTAAATCGCAACTTCATGAAACTCATTCAATATCCCCATATCCTGAAATAATCGAATCTTCAAATTTTTCTCGCAATAATTCAATTGATGCATTTGCTGTGTGTCACGTAGTCCCTTCTTGTTGAAAACAAATGTTTTCAAGATCAACATCTTCCAATTTCGGCCATAAAAAGTTGGTTATCATCGATCTATACCGTTCTCCATTGACAGTATTGGTGTTACCAGCTTCATTTTGAAAGAAGTACGGACCGATGATTCCACCAGCCCAAAAACCACACCAAACTGTCAATTTAGTTGAATGTAATGGTTTTTCATGAATATTTTGTGGATTTTCATCGCACCAGAATTGACAGTTTTGTTTATTTACCGCACCAGTCAAATGAAAGTGAGCCTCATCGGAAAAGATGAGTTTCTTAAAAATCGTTGTCGGTGTCAAGTTGTTCCAAGGCAAAATCAGAAAACTCACGACGTTTACGGTGGTTTGATAGTGGAATTGTAAACACTTCTGAATGCAATAAGAAACAAATGACAGATCATGACATAAGGTCCGTTCGTTGAACTTTCCCCAGGGTTGACCCAGGTTTTCTCGACATCCCCATGAGTTGTCAAAAAAACCTGGATGTTCCAGTTCTCAAAAAACGCTAATCCACAAATCACCACACATCTCTGTAATTAAAAAAAATACATGCCATTTGACAGCCTTTGGGCTTCAACGAACAAACCTGTACTACAAATGGCCGAAACGTCACTGCAAAGTCATATCATACCTATTGGAAAACCCTTTATCAACAACTATACCTATCGCTCATTAAAAAGAACAAGAAGAATTCATAACTCAAAAAAACATCGTTCGTTTTGAAAAATCTTTAAATCGCCCTTGATTTTTTATGGGCTCTGGCTCTGGGGCGAGTTTATGAATAGGGCTGTCAAATGGCATGTTTTTTTTGTTCAAATGACAGGGATGTGTGGTGATTTTGTGGTTTAGCGTTTTTTAAGGGCTGGAAAACCCAGGTTCTTTTTGACAACTCATAAAATTGTCAAGGAAATCTGGGTCGACCCGGGGTTAAGTTCAAGGAACGAATCATCTTTCGACAGAACAGAAAACGAAATAAAAAATTTGAAATGTTGAATTTCATAATTGTCTTTATAGATATGATAGAGCTTTTTTTATAATTATCGAGCACATCAAGAGGATTTAATAGAAGACACCCATGTACTTTGCTTTTGAATTTATGTGGCTCGCAATGCAGGGAGAAGAATAGTCTCTGGTAGAGCATTCCAAATTCGGGTAGTGCAACTAATATATGAATATGCTTTACTGTACTTAAGTTAAGTTCAAGGTAAAATTGATGAGCATTTATAGCGCGGCGAGTGTTTCGGCTAAATTATTTTAGGGAAGGAATGCAACTGGCTATTTCTTAAGATCTCTGTTTGTAGAAAAAGGGATAAAAGAGAGAGATGGAGAGACGTTTCGACGATGTTCAAGAGAATCAGTCGATTCTACGATTGAACTATCACCTATCACACTCAACGTCCTATCAAACAGGCACATAGATGTTTGAGAAGCATCTCACCAAATATGGAAATTATACCTCAGCTTTGTTTAGATGTAAGCTTTATAAATTGTAACTAGATAAAAAAAAGTGAAGAATATCCTGCTTTGTCTTAAGGAAGATCTTAGCATTTTGCAGCATTTTTGGCGACTTCAAATATGTGGGAATTCCAACGAAGATCATCTTTTGCAAACATACAAAATACGGCAAGAGACATCATTGCGTTTTTGAAGCGTTGAATTGTGCTCGGTTTTTATTACCATGCAATGTAACAATGCTGTTATAGTGAAATCAATAATCTAATCAAACGCAACCGTTGCAGTTTCTCAGTCGAAGAGCAGAGACGTGAATTTGGAAACGAATATAAAAAGCTGAGTGTTGAGGTGTCAGGACAACAGTTAAGAGAAATAGAAGCCTCAGATTATAGATAGTTTTTAATATTAGGAATAGAGTGGAAGACAAAAAGAAGCCCTTTGGCACACCAGCATTAATAAAGTGGCTATCATACTTAAAACAACCCAATGCAACATGTATCGAACGGTCGGAAAGGTAGTTTCTAGTCCAACGAATAAAATGTTCATCGATACCAAAAGCACGCATTTTCGATAAGATAGATTGATGCCAAACAAAAGTCTTACTTTCTCCAAAACTGGTTCCACTTTTCGGTAAGATATGCCATCGAATCGCCAGTGGAACTTTTGCTACGAAAGCCGTACTTTCGGTCATTAAGAAGGTTCCTTTCTTCAAGATATTTCATGAGTTGACGTTTTAACAAGTTTTAATCACCTCGGAAAGAAGGTTCGCTAGTGCAAATAGGCGGTAATTGAAAGGGGAGGAAGATTCACACTTCGGGACGGGCTGGACAAATGCAGTTTTCCATTTATTCGGGAAGATCCCATAGGATAAATAAAAAAGCTTACGTGGTAGTTTTGCGAGCGTAGAAGAACACCTCTTCTGAATATAGGCGACGATACCATCTGGACCAGCGGGTTAATGTATATTGAGATCACTCTCGCAACCGAGCGAGTTCCAAAAAAAAAATCTGCTTCATCAAAGAATTTTCATACTCATGCTCATTTGGACCCAATATGCTATCAGTAAGTGTCGAGTTGAACTGCCAGCGAACTGGTTTTATCCATGGAGCTGACAGAGGGAGAGAGAGTCATCGAGTTCTTAATGTTGGTCAAAGGGCCTAAACTTTTTTCTTCCTTTTGGACACAATATTATTTTTTTTGCCTTACTTTTTGGTCTTTCAGAAACTTAGCCTTTTGTATACGACCATTACTGATATTTTTGGCTCGTTTGAACAAATTTCGATCTTCTACTGTAGGGTTGTCTTTAAATATTCAAAAACTTTTTTCTCTAGCCCTAACCGCCTCGTTGCAGGCCAAATCAAACCACGAATTCTCATATTTTCACACTGTTCGTTTAGACACTTTTACTTTGTTTACCGTGAAGGAATGCTAAGCTTCTACCGATATGACACAATGGTCTGATTTGCATAGTGGATATGATACTAACCCTGTATTTTTCGGGATGAGAAGTGACAAATAGGTCTCAGATTTGCCAACGTGAGACGTCTCTAAGATAAAAGTGTCCGACAAAGGCTCTGTCCTGAAGGTGTTCCACTTGATTGCGCCACATAAAACGATGTCATCCTCTTCCTCGATTTCTCTGCTTCGAAAACCTGTAGTGCCGGATCGTTGATGTCCAACCGCTCTATATGTCACAGCCATCTTAGTCTAGCAATGCGTACTCTTCTAGCTATGCTCAATGTTCAGAACATCATTATTCAAATGCCTTTTTAACCCAAAGTTGCAGCGAAAAGGAATATCACATCCAAATAAAATGAACATACGAACACCAATAAATAACATATCAAGTAGAAAATCGCGATAATAATTTAGTATATCTATAAGTGTCTATTTAAAGAGCTGAAGCACACTTTATTAACTAACACAGGCACAGTTGTCTATATTTTCCAAATAAAAATTGAGACTTCAATATGAAGCAAAAAAGATTTAATAATTGTTTATAAAGAAATATAATTTACAAGCAAATGTTTTCTTCTTCCAACTAGGATTTTCCCGAAAGCATGGAGACAAATAGAGACAGTAGGGGTTACATGAAATACAATTTAGAAAATTCAGCCATTTTATTGCGGGAAGCATTTCCCAAATCGCACATTATTGTTATACGTCCGGTGAGGTAAGATACTAAACAAACAATTGCACGTTTGAACTTACAAACAAAAATAATTTATTTTTATCTCTTGTCCATAGAATGGAATTCAAAACATTTAGCTGCTTTGATAATTTTGTACGAGGAAATAATGCCGGAGTACCAGATCATACCCCGATGAATCATGCACTTCAGCATTTGGAAAGGTATGTTACTAAAAAAGGCAACTAACATGATCGGTCGTATTTCCAAAAAAAATTGTTTAAATTTGTTGATAAATGTTAAGCTGGGCATCTACCTTCGTTTAATTCGATTTCATTATAAATATTGAATACAAAGTAGCATACCTATTTACAAAATTACGTGTCGTTGTGATTAGCTTGAAAAATTAAAAATTAAGCATTGCCGTCTGACGTTTTAACAAGAAAAATATTTTGAAGTGGAACATCTTAAGCACCGTTGTGATTTGAAAATTCGATGGAACGAAAAATCGACACAAAAAAATTATTGAGATAGTATACGTTGCTATGTTCGCATACTATCAATTATTGTGGACAGAAGATAAAGCTCACGAAATGACTGAGTAAAAAAGTCCCTTTTCTGAGGAAAACCAAATGAAAATGTCGTTGCATTTTTCTATACTAGAAGTGTTTTGGTGTACCTTTTTTTGTTCCTTCGCGGTCGTGGCTGGACGTTTTATGATATTGCATTTTTCTCGGGGTTCTTTGGATATTTATTTTGAGCATAAGAATACCATTTGAGACTGTCTGTTTTAAATATAAATTATAGCGTTTTGACGCGTAGGCTCCCATGGATCTTGGTAATTCTAATACGATGAAGCTTTCATATTCCTGTTATGATACAGATCATCATCAGCTGCAGCTTACTCTCATTTCTCGTACGGGGATATAGGATTTCCACTTATGATGGCTCCATCGTTAGCAAAGAATTGTTGATGTATTTTGGTCTTCTGTACTTTATCTTCCACTAGTAGTCGAGGATTGTAAAGAAGAGCAGAGAATTCAAGACGCTTCCTCCTTGTACACCTACGATGGTATGGAATGCTTCGGTGACTCCAACTGGACATCTTACATACATATCGTCGATCACTCGTACATAGGCTTCTGGAACTCCTCGTTGTTTGAAGCAGCACAACAAGCAAATCCTTTAAGGAATCACTATGTTTTTCCATTTTGATTCTTATACTTTGGATTTCATTAGTTGTTGGCTAACCAAAACAGGCTCAAGATCCTTCAAAGTTTGGGACCTCAGCTGCATCTAATTGTAACTACCGCCATTTTGTGTATCTCCCTTCCTTTTTTTACATTGGTAGAACGTAACGATCCTTTTCTTTTTCCAAAACTCATGTGTTACCTCGTGTGGCCCACAACTTTTACCTTTTTCTAAAGTTCTTAACTGCCTCAATTTTTTTTTCCGACTGTGATGTCGTGTATTTTCGTTAATTTAAGTTCAGCTTCTGGAAGGAGGTCTTGAGGAAACTGTTCGTTAATCACAATACTGTCGCCAACTGTGTAGAATTCTGTCTTCATTCACAAGAAGCTGTTCTTAAGCATAGTTAATGAACTTCGGCGAATGAATCTCCTGAGTAGTCTACTTTTTTTTTTAAGCGGCTAATTTTAAGATGTCGACCCTTTATTCAAGTTGTTGTCGTGTTTCCTGAATAGATTCCAACACATGCCCTCCGTGCTCTTTGTTGCTGTATTTCCTTTGAGGCGAGCCTATTGATCTCTATTATTTATAGGGCACTTTACCGTGCACTTTGAAACCAGCTTTCTTCTCACCTATCACCCCTAGCAATGAATTGACTCTATTTTGTTTGATTTCCTTCACCGACTCCGCGGAAGACTATCAGACCTATTATGGTTGTCAAATAACAGTACGATCAAGATTGATCAAGTTGTTCGTT
Organism: Melanostoma scalare; assembly: GCA_949752695.1. Lineage (NCBI taxonomy): Eukaryota > Metazoa > Arthropoda > Insecta > Diptera > Syrphidae > Melanostoma > Melanostoma scalare. The sequence continues at coordinate 182,119,397 of OX456985.1, forward strand.
TATCAATGAAATTGGTTAAGTGGTATGCGGATAACAACCATCAGAACTTTTGATCAGTTGTGAATGAAATGCTTTTATGTGATCTATTGTGAACTTCTCTGGTTGCTTGTTCACTGTTATGGTTATCAACATTTTTGATATCTATCAATTTTTGAGTCAATCGCAAATTCGTCGTTGATCAACATTTTTTTGGTTTATTTTACTGGAATTGTGTAATCAATACACAGGTACGTGGTTGAATATATAGCAACGTATAGCAAAAATTAATTGCAAATTGAATTTTGAAGTTAAATGTGGTTAGGGATCATTGAATGCAGGAAATTAAAATGGTCTCTTTTAGGTTTGTTCGTTGAAGCCCTGGGGTTGCCCTAGGGTCGCCACAAAGCGTTTTTTGAGAAACCTAAATTCGAACTGAATGTCAATTTGAGTGTTTTTTGAGCCACAGGTTTGCAATAGGTTTTCCCCAAACTCGCCCTAACTTTTTGCTGTGGCGATTTGAGGGCTGTCAAATGGCATGTGTTTTTATTTAAATGACAGGGATGTGTGGCGATTTGTGGTTTAGCGTTTTTTGAGGACTGGAAAACCCAGGTTTTTTTGACAACTCATGGGGTTGTCAAGAAAACCTGGGTCAACCCTGGGGAAAGTTCAACGAACAGACCTTTTTATACCTAAATGTGGGGTGTGTCAACGCTTAGTACGAGCACACTGTTCACAATGGAAGAAAATTTATCGATTGACATGCACAATACCGATTTATCAATTTATTGATTGCACTTATATCATGTATCAATTAATTGATAGTTGACAACCATAATAGGGCTATATGTATCACCCAGTATCACGTTAGACTTTCTTCCGAGTTTATGATAGATTGTAAGAAAAATATAAGAATAAATGCAGTTTTATTAGTATTTATTATTTCTTATTTTAATTTAATGTTACAACTTTGTTAATGATTTCATGCGACGCGTTTCGGAGTTACTTCTCCATCATCGGGCGGAATACTTCTGTTCTTCCGAGGCTTCATAAATTTGGTTATCGAATCAATATTAAATGTGGAAGAAAAGAATGGAAGTCCATTTGGGTATAATTTCTACTACCAGCAGTAAGTGACAATATGTCGGGACTGTTTGATGAACATAGTATTTTTGACCATGTCACTTGCCCATACAAACTAAAGATATCTTCATAATACAGGGTTCTTGGTACAGTATCCCATACCTTCATGACAGTCTTCATAATCCCAATATGTCCATTCGATTCTCCGCCAACGAAAAAGACTAGTCTTGTTTTTTTTTTTTTGAATACATAGATTGTGAAAATATATAAAAATAAAATTCATTTTCTGCTCACATTCAATTAGGAGAGTATATACATTGACAATATTCCACACCTTTCGTTGCATCACCAATTTAAGAGACATCAAACAGTCACTTGACTTTGAAACGCTGGAAATAGACCTTCCTCAAGTGTAGTACCGATCCCATTTTTACTGATCAGTTCCATAGTAGAACCATCTTGAAGGCTTTTGTCCTTACATCGAAAAGAAAAAGGGATATTCCATTTCATTTAAATATCGTAGAACGATATTCAAAGAAAAAATACGCTTGCAAGACTAGGAATTTTCCATTAAAATGCTTAATAACTTTTCTCCTTATTTAAAAAAAAAAAAAAACAAAGTCTATGAGTGCTCACTCTAAAATTCCCATTATTCACAAGCTAGGAACATCGTCGGTGGTGATTATTGATAGTGGATGCCCCGCTTTAGTTGTAAAATATAACTTCTTGTAGAATTTACCTATGATTTTAACCTCAATTCCTAGACTTCTACAAAATCTTTCTCAACGCTTGATTTCAATACCCGAAAGTGAAATTTTGGCACAAGTGACTGCTGCAGCAGCTGTTGCTGCGGCGGCAGCATCAACAACATCAACAGTAACAGCTTCGTCTTCAGAAAACACATCGTTGTCCAACAATGACACTAGTCAAGAGATGGATATTGATATTTTGCAAGTACAGGAAAATGTAACAGTTGACACGGATGGTGCCATGGTTTTTCCATGTGACAATGATAGCACTACCCCTCCTCCTTGCACAAACGACGAGACATCACAAAATACTATTTCTCCATCAATATTACAAGAACAAGCATCGCACGCCACGACGAACTTCAACAGCACTCCATCAGCCGTCGCCGCCAGCGAATGTCATTTACAGAATAACATACTTCAAGCTTCGATCGCTAATCATCAGCAACAACAACGTAACCCACTCTGGTGGCGGGAAAACCTTAACTTGGATAAGTCCAAACTAATACTGATTGGTTTTAGCAAAGGATGTGTTGTGCTCAATCAAGTGAGTCGAAAGAGTGTAAAAATCAAAATTTCTGTGTTTTGATGTCCCGGCCATAATCATTTCTTTTACTTTTTGTTTCTTTTCTCTTTTCATAGTTTATCTACGAGTTCCATTATTTGAAAACGCTTACCCCTGATGACAGCACAATGATTCGACTCTTGTCACGCATTAAAGATATGTATTGGCTTGACGGCGGTCACGGGGGTCAAAAAAATACATGGATTACATCGAGAAGTTTGCTTGAAACATTAACCAGAATGGGTGAGTCTGAGTACATGCATTTCTATTTTTTCTTTGTTTTTTATGAATATTACCGTTAAATGTAGGAATGAATATACATGTTCATCTCACGCCATACCAAGTGCAAGATGATCGTAGACCCTGGATTCGCAAAGAAGAAAAAATTTTTACTGATATGTTACGCCGATTGGGAGCACCGATCACACGTCGCTTACACTATGAAAGTCAAGCTGCAAACCTAATGACACACTTTGAAGTGCTGCAAGCATTTTGTCAACACATTCATGACTTTAGCCAACAGCAGCAACATGAACAGCAACCACACATTCATCACCAACAACACAATGCAAACAAAAGCGGTGGAGAAAATTCATTGGACGAAAAGTGACAACGGCGCCGTATGAGTATTAAAAAATCTCCCAAAGTGTCATCATCCTTCTATGCAACACCAGCAGGCTCAAATGTCCCTTCCACTTCGTTGACAAATGCAGTATCATCATCATCATCGTCTCCTTCGTCGTCGTCCTCTCCATCTGTAAATAGTCATCAATATAGATCTAAGCGTAAGATACATAAATTATATTACACTCTGTGCGGTTAGTATGGCATGTTGTTTTTAATATTATAATTTTTTTTTTTGTAATATGTATTCTTTTTTACAATTTTAGAATTTAAGCAAATTGAAGTATTAGTATTAAATGTGTTTTAATTTTTAATTGTATATGCATTTAGTGCTTCTTATTATTAAGCGCACTAAATTCAATGTAATTAAGAATACTTAAGATATTTCTATTACCATAAAATAACCGGTACTAGCAGTGCAATAAATTGTTGGTGTTCCTCCTAATTGTTTTTCCAAGTCGATTATAATTTTTCTGAAACATCTCTCTGCTTTTGCACTGAAATTATTTTATTGCTCAACAACATTTTTTTCACAAAAGTATTACAGGTCCACATTTGTATACTGATTTAAATTTAAACTTGTTAGCTTAGAAGACTATAATTATGAGACAGTTTTTTGTAAGAAAATTTGTAAATATGGACACATTTTTAGATAATTTTTTTAATAAGGTATTTGCATTTCTCATAAAAGAAATTAGCATGTTCTTTTTACCCTGAGTTCAGAAACGGTTATAGAAAGCAAATGGTATTCATCAATTTAAAATACTCGTACCTGGGTTGGGCAATTGAACTTCTGTTGTTTTTATATCCAGTAGAGTTCTGTTGCACACTAAAAACCGTTCCATTGTTGCGAAAAAATCGCTTTTCATGATTCTGACAAGTGACAGTCATTTCTCGATATGAAGTGAGAATCCAATTAAGAAGCACTTATACTTGTTACTCAAATGTAAAAATGAAAAATTTTCTTAAGGAATATTTTTTATGAGCCAAAGTGTTTTACTCTTCCAAGGACAACACGTCAAACTGAGCAGAAGCAGTCAGTTTTAAAAATGAATGTTTCTTCGAATGAAACCAATTTAAAGTGGCACTAGGTTTGCTTTCTGTTTTTCCTTTAATTGCATTGTAATAAAGGGATCACAGCTCTGCCCTTTGTCAGCCTCACATCAGTAAAGTGATTGTGGGTTAGTTCGGGCTGGGTCTGAAGCCAAGTATTTTCTGGTGTATTTGCATTTGTGTGTGCCAGGAGTTGTTTGGTCTGCCTTTCTTTTTTCTTGGTCGCGATCGTGTCAGTATGTATGCATGATATTGCCTTTTTTGCGGGGTTCTCATCTTACACTTAGATCAATGTAGATTTATTGAAATATTAGTATAATAGTCCTTGTTTGGGTATTCATCCTCAAGAGTTTATTGAAATTGGAAATATGATATTTTCGGAAATGTCGAAAGACTCTCTTATGTCTTCGAAGAAATGTCGTGAATGAATGGAAGACATAGATAGAAGCTACTGGGAGTCGTCATACACTTCTTCATCAGCATGTCCGATATGCTAGGGTTTTGTTTTATTTCCTGGCACACCACTGTGGTTAATGCTTACAGAAATAATTGAGACTTCAAACAAAGCTCCCTAAATTCCTCTGAACCTCTGAACAACTAAGCAAATCAAAAAAAAAAGGAAGTTAAAAGTTTGTTTCAATAACTGAAACCTTAAAATGATAAAGAAATTTTAGATTTCATTCAAAGAACTACCGGAGTTTTTGTCCAATGTTGCGAATGAAAACGATCACCCTTTAAGCTGTTGTTCTTAGCCGACCATCTTTTAATAGATGATTTTTTGTCGTAATTCAGCAAACCTATAGTCAGCTCAGCAATGGATTTTACAACTAAAAACCAAGGCACCACTTTTAGGTAATTGATTGGTTTTTGCTGAGCTGATTATATTCGTATGATTGCTGAGTTGCGACAAAAACGCCTTTAATATATTTACCTAGATATTGATAAAAAAGAAAATTGAAATACCTTTCATAAACCTGTTCGTTTAATAAACAAATTTGAACCTGATTTGAAGCAAAGAGGATGGAAACAAAAAAATAATAATATCTAGCAAAAGTCAAAAATTTTCAATTACTTAAAATAATTTTGTTTACCAATACTCGTATGTTTAATGTCCCAATCCCAACCAATTTAAGAATCTCAGCTCAATTAGCATCGCAAATAACTTTCTTATTTCCTCACTAGCAGTTCGGTACAACCTCAAAACAATCAAGATTGAAAGTATATTGGAAAACATTTGAAATGTTGAATTTACATAAATAGTTAAAAAGGTTGGCGATAAAATGATAGTTATAGAAGACGACACGGTTGTGCACTTTGAAGAAACATATTTGGAAATCTGTTTTAGCGAATTCATTAAATTGTATTGTCACATTTATTTGTTGCTTATTTGCAAGCCAATGTTCAAGATAGTTGATGCTAATCAATGCTTTTGTTTCAAACGGTTTTAATGATATTAGATAAATAATAGACCTAATGTATTATTTAATTATTGAGTAATCCATAATGGCCGCAAAAATTGTATTTAATTTTTTTGTATTTAGGTCTAGCGTTTTAAAAAGTCAAATTAAAACAAATCAAGTCATGGAAACCACCTAAAGTTAAAAAAAAGCTACAAAAAAATTATTACGCTTTTGGACATTTACTAGCTTTTGTAAACTACAATTTGATAATCTATGTGTTTAAAGCATACTTTGCGTTTAGAATGCAAGTGTAGTTTTGACCCGAGTAATGGTTCTCTTCAGCCCAAACATCTTAGGTTCTTGCATACCCTCAATTCGACTTATCTTCTCAGTCCACAGTCTCACTAATAAAAGAGATAGACGAAAAAGATCTTTAGATCGATGCTTCACCCTTTTTCAGATAGTTGTTTGAATAAAACGAAAGTGAAACGAATCGATTGTAATTGAAAAAAATGGGCACGACTGGGTCGCTTAGTACAATACAAACATCTTAAGGCTGATTAAAAGGTTTTAGTATTCGCTTCAATATATTTGGTGGTACCGGGTTGCCAATTACACATTAATTATGAAAATTTAATTAAATCACGCAAAATATTAAAAAAAAAAAAATAAAATATCGCAAAAGTTTCCAGTGAAAATTTAAGAACGCTATTCTTTTGCAGTTGCTAATACATATAAACGCTGAAAATTTAATCGATGGACCGGTTTTTTAAAAGCAAATTATGCAAAGTTTAAGATCTTTCCAGATGTTGTTTTGACCAAAAATTTGAAAAAAAAAATCAAAGATATGCAGCCCTATCATCGTAACAGATCGAAGAAACATACGATCGTAGAGAAGTTTCGATCGTAACATTTGTTTTGTTTATGGAATCCATTCGTAAAGGAAACACTGACGCGTAACGACGTTTGTTTTTTCAGGAGGCCGGTTTGTGAAATTTCTGGCAATATCGGTTTTGGTTTGCATTAACTCGACCAACCTTTGATATTGCACTGAGTTTTTTTTTCTGAAAGAAATAATAACAGAAAAAAATTAATGAAAATGTTTACATTGTTCTGTTTCTGTCCCCTCCTCATAATTCATGTTTTTTTTTTTTTTTTTTTACGTACAACCCTTCCGCGACTACTTTGCTGTCGGAGACATCGGATAGAACAGAAAACCAAGAAATCGGCATGCATCGCATGAATTCCGAATGCGTTCCAACCATTTTCACATTTACTGCGTGAACACAATGAAACGCATACGCAGACGGAGCCGGAGCCGCAAGAGTTAAAATCTCAGAGGAATAAAGAACAAGAGGGAAAACCATTAGGTGTGTTTCTTTACTTTGTGCACAGAAATTCACAATCTGTCACATTTTAAGGAGTGGGGGTAAAACTCTCTCAAAGAGCGTAATTGTCTCAAAAGTAAAGAAACGGTCTTAAACAAACATTCGCAGCAACGCTTGGAAAAACGTATGTTTGACAGTTGATGTATTTGTTTTGGCTGTGCACGATTTCTGCCCACAGAAATTTAGGTGGCAGAAATTCGCAGGGTGGGGAAATATTTTACTGTCTCGTGAGCACTCTCTTTTGTGCACTGCTACGAAAAATCGCTGTGCTGGAACGGCATTAGACTGACTTTCGCATTTTCAGTAAAGAAACACACCTATTGTTTCGTTCTTTTCGGTTGTACATAGGTCCGATTAAGCAATCGGAAACGTTACCATAATACAAATATCTTACGTTTCGTACAAATCGGAAAGAATTTCGTTTCGATCTGTTACCATAATAGGGCTGATGATATAGTTTTGAAGTTATTTCAAAGGATCAAATTAAAAAAAAAAAAAAAATTATAAACATTTCAAAAATTCAAATTTTTCAGATATTGATATGCAATCTTTCTTAAACAACTTCTAAAATACCAAATTACGTCAAAATCGTGTCAGCCATTAACGAGAAAGTTCTGTTTTTAGACTTTTTCCAATTTTTTTTTAAAGTCATGAGAAAGACAATCTAAAGCTAATCCTTCTCATAAAATTTTATCTAAACCGTTGCAGCCGTTCTCGAGAAAAATAAGTATTATCATATCGGTTGTATGGCAGCCACCGTTATTTTAAGACCTATCCCAACCGTTATTTTAAGACCTCAATCGCAAAACCTCTCTGTAGGCTTCCCCACAGCCCTAACTGAAAATTTTGAAGAAAATCGTTCCAGCGGTTCAGGCTTGTCTGTCTGTCTGTCTGTCTGTCCATTTACGGACAGGCATACCCTTCAAAAATTGTTCTTAATTATTTTCACTAGAGTCTTATCGGAGGCAAACAACCGAAATAAAAGTGTTTGTGTTAATAACTCAATAGTACAATTTTTTCAAAAAACTTGTCATTTTAAACAGGCAATCCTACAAAGCGCTTCACTGTGTACGAGAAAGAGATACAAGATCTAAGACTTATTAGTTACTTGACTTCAAAATTACAGTAAATCTAGATTGCAATTGACTGTGTATTAGGACTCATATTTTGGACCTACTAAATGAAGCAGAAAAGCATAGATAATTAAAAGTTAATAACTGTTCAGTACATAAGCCTGCTGCAATGGCCATTATCATTCTAACTTGACTTAATCAAAACGGTCGTTTCTAAAGCAAAGAAAAATAGGAATGAAAGTAGCAATGGTATTTCGTAAACTTACTTGTCTGTAGCATATTTTTTTTACTCTTTTTGACCTTTTCGATGGGGAGAAAATTGTTTGTTACTTTTAAGGTGGTTTTATATGAGTATTTATTTTTGATCCGTTTATAACTGTTTTTTTAAACTTTTTTTTTAAAGGAATTATACACAACAACTCAACGAATTTTTAAACAAAATAACTTCTACGTTGAACAGTTTGATAAAACCGGGTGTCTCGTGTTATGGTTTAATAAAACTAAACGTATAAAATTCACTAGTGGTCTTAAAATAATGAAATCGACTTTGTTTTTTAAATTCAAATAATATTTAGGTTAACGGTTATTATCAAATCAACTTACTTATCTGACAAAAAAATCAGTGTTCTAAATTCTTGTTGATGTCATCCCTTAAATATTTGCAATTTCTCGTAAAGCTCCACTAACCCGGTTAATTGTTTATTTAAGCAACTAGTAACCTATGTATGTAGTCTCGTATTCTAGCTAGTTAGATTTTAAGATTTTATTCTAGACTTAAGATAATCTTAGATATAATTCAAATTAAATATGAAAACAGACGAATATTTACATATTTAAATAAAAATTTAATAAACCGAATATTTATAAAACAACCAATTAAAATAAAATAAAAAAAAAAAAACAATATTAAAATATGTTTGTTGATGTACCTTTCGAATTGCAGTTCAAAATTGCTTTCTTATTTTCTTATAACAAATCCAAATTGATTTATTTTAATGGGAATAGAAACTTAAAAAGAAGTAAAAATGTATTCAATTTTTGTAAAAAAAAAAAAAATAAATTAATAATGAAACGTCTTATCTAAGAAATTGTATTTAAAAAAACATGGCAGTTAATAAAATTTCTATCAGCTTAGGTATAGTATAAACATTAAAATAAAATCTAATATATTTAAATTTATATAAATAAAAATTAAAGAAAAAAAATATTTGCAATTGTATTTAAAATTAATAAATATTGCGTAAAAACTTTAAATTTATATTCTTGTTTGATTTGAAAACACCGAATTCCATCACTAATATTAGAGTTTGTTGGCAAATTTGGCCGAAACCGATATATCTACTTTTATGGATTGGAAAATTTATATAGTTGTTAGTTTTATGAGTTTTTAAATGAAATGATTTGCGCCATACAAACATAAGCCGTTAGATAGCATAGTAAAACAACAGAACTTTTTGCGATCGAAAAATACCATGGTAAAAACCACGGATAAAAAGTTTGAAGTATGAAATCGAATGAATGCTGGGGCCCTACTTTGTAACTCGTTTCGAAAGCAAAAATTTCCGAATACGAATATTTTGTACTCTTTATTTCTAACGCGGATTAGAATCGACTACAGCCGGAAAAGGAAATCCGAAGACGAATTTTTCACACCGTGCAAAGCGTTTTCGAATGTCAAATCCATTCGAAAATGAAAGTTTTCTTTCGACAACAAAGTAGCTAACGAATCTCAATTCACTCACTGAAAAACAATGATTGTGTTGAAGGGACACATTTTTCAACAAGTCAATACCTTGTGTGTGAACTTATAAGAGGTCCAAGTTAAGTTTATTCCATAAATAAATGTAGAATTTTATCACAAGACACTGGGAATAATTAGGAAAAAATATTAGCACAAAACAAAAATAGTTTAAAATGATGGTGTAGTACATGTGTGCTCATCTTGATTCACATTCTGGCACACATTTAAAGAATATTTGATTTATCGCATAACATTTTTTGTTCAACCCGTTCTTTTCTGTTTTTTGCATGCATCCAAAGTGCAACCGAATGCATTTTAGTTTTTATTGAATAAAAAAATGCTTTATTTAAAACTAATTCCGGTTTGGTTTGCAACTTGTGTTGATGTCTTTTTCTCTCTCACGAGAAATATGAAAAGTACTTCGAAAATCTATTCCGTAAATGAAAATTGTACTAAGCACTTTTTGTTCGATTCGAAAATTTTACAGAGTATGAAATCATATACGGATCGAAAATCCCTTTCGAATAGGATTGGCTTTCGAAACGGAATACAGAGTAGGGCCCCTGGACTAGAGCGTTTTTTTTTCTACTGAAATCCTGCACTGTCAATTGAATACTGAGGGTGGATTCCGCAATTTTTATGACGACTATCGTCTGTTTAAAAACGACAGTAAAACAGCTTTCCTTCAATCGTTGAAAGCTTAGCTAAGTTATATGAAACAGTCTTTAGACGACACGATCGACAATAGACTAGACTAACAGCCATATTATGGTTGTCAGCTATCAATCAATTGATACACGATAAGTGCTATCAATTAATTGGTAAATCGGTATTATGCATGCCAATTGATAAAATTTCTTCCATTGTGAACAGTGTGCTCGTACTAAGCGTTGACACACCCCACATCTAGGTACAAAGCGACCATTTTAATTTCCTGCATTCAATGAACACTAAACACATTTAACTTCAAAATTGAATTTGGAATGAATTTTTGCTATACGGCACAGAAAAAACACTTCACGATATAGCCCTTATACTAGTCAACCACGTACCTGTGTTTTGGCTACACATTTCCAGTAAAATAAACCAAAAAAATGTTCATCAACGATGAATTTGCGATTGACTGAAAAATTGATAGATATCAAAAATATTGATAACCATAATACCGAACAGGCAACCAGAGACGTTCACAATAGATCGCAAAAAAGCATTTCATTCACAACTGATCAAAAGTTCCGATGGTTGTTATCCGTAATACCACTTAACCAATTTCATTGGCTGCGTTCGAGAATGGTATCCGGATAGCTTGTTGTTGTTGTTTACGTGTTAAGCATTTAGCAAAGATGCAAACCATTTCTGTCAAATAGAGAAACCAAAGCTATCTGTGAATTTTCGGTATACCTCAGATACCTTAGCGAACAGCTGATACAAACATATAGAAAATTTATTTTTATTTTTTTTCATGTTGAGTTTTTGTTTTGGTGTGCATTTATTTTAGCATAAGAGTCTTTAAAAACGTATAGGAAATCGAAAAAACTAAGTTATAATCGTCTAGCAATGATATTTTGAATGTTTTTCTGTTTTCAAAAGTCGAATTTTAATATTTCACAGCTGTTGTCTGCAGCTATCTGGAAAAAGGTATCTGGATCGTTCAAAAAGGTATCCAAGATACGGCTATCCGAGATAGGCTATCCGATAGGTTCTCGAACGCGCCCATTGATAGACGAGCAAATTTATCAAGTATCGTATTGATATTTGACAACCATAATAGGGCTGTTAGACTATAATCGTTTACCGCCGTATTAATAAACGCGGAATAGCTGGGCTAAGCCTTATTCTATGGATTAAGTGGAAAATGGTATAATGGTGGCTTTAATTAAATGGAAAATGGTATAATGGTAACTTAATCCATGGAATAAGTATTTCCCAGTTATTCCGCGTTTATTAATACGGCGGTTAAAATTTTACGGAATCCAGGGGCCCAATTTTGTAACTATTCGGCCCTATCGTGGTAACCGTCGGAGCGGAGTTTTCTCCGCAACGCATCTTTTTTCGGAGATTCAATTTTGCTTCGAAGTAGTTGTCGTCGTAAGAAATTTTTCACAAATGCGGCAATGCATTGCATTCCCTAAACTAAAATCTCCGCAACAAAAAGTTATCGGAGAACGTCGGATCGTTCGATCGGAGAACTACCACCAGCGTTGCCGAAGTGGCACAATTGTGCCATTTTGGCACCCTTCAGTAACGATTGGCACCTTGGCACCTTTAACTCTCATTTTGGCACCTTAAGAGCTTGATACATTTTAATGAAGAAAACTTATAAAATCATTCAAAAAAGACTGAAAGGAATGTTTTTTCTTTCAAGTAGTGAAACATACATATCGTGTCTGTGTGTACTAACTCATGCCCAAATAATGGTAATGATACTTTATGGGAAAGTATTTGTTTTTACTGTTTTTAAATATCTCTCTACCCTTGAAGGGCTGGTGGCACCCAGTTGGCACCTTTGGTTACCGAAAATGGCACCTTAAGAAATTTTACTGCGGCAACGCTGACTACCACGAAGCAAAATGTCTCCGATCGGAGAGAATTCCGCTCTCTCATTTACTTTTACGTTCTTAAGAATTACATAAGAGGTCCTGCACTGGCTATTGGTTTTTAAAACACGGTTATAGATAAGTTATCGAGTTACAGTGTTTATGTTTTAAGTTCGTAATGGTCGCATTTCGTTTATTCGTGTTCGTTTGGTCGTCCTCGTCCTCTCCAGGTGGCACTACTAAAAGAGAAAACACATTCATTTTGTAAGTGTTTATTAAGGTCCCTATAATGAGTAGCGAATCGAATGTTCGACTGGAAGCGAATGTTTTAGAGAAACTCATTTATTGGATTATTATCATATTATCATTAAACTTCGTCCATTCTCTTATCTGACATACCTTAAACGTCCAAAAAAAAAGTTTTCTACAAAGTTTTTGTTTTTACAACCAATAATACCGCTATAAAAGAAGCTCGCAAAAACATTCGCTTCCAATCGAACGTTCGATTCGCTACACATAATAGGGACCTCATTTTGTGTTGTGACTAAATTGTGAACTATACACTACTATTTCTTATTCGGTATCGAAGTTCGATTTTATATCATCGTATCCGATCAGAGGAAAACCTTGTCTACTATGTAACTAAATTCTACAATAAAAATGTTCGAATGCTTGAAATTACTATTCCGTAATTCTTAAGAACTTAGAAGTAAACATGAAACTTCATCAAAACTTGGAAGTTTTTTTCGAAAGCAGTTGGAAGAACTCAAATTCCATCCCACTTTTATTCTTACTGGCATTTAAAAGTATAATCAAAAATAACTTTCGAATGATTCGAAAGTAGAGTAGAGTTACATGTATTGCCCCTGATTTCAGCGAGTTCTTCGATTTTCTTGTGATTATTTTTAAACCTCCGGACAGGTATAAGAAAAACAAATTGTAGATGTGTTGAAATATAAAATGTAAGCAAAGTTATGCCAAAACATGCGCCCCGAAAGACCAAACGAAAATCTCAGAACTTTTCTCCGATAAGATTTTGCTGCGGAAAGTGTTTAGTTTTGGGAGTGCAATGCGTTGTCGCACCATGGCAACTTTTTCGAAGCAAAATTGAATCTCCGAAAAAGGATGCGTTGTGGAGTAAACTCCGCTGTGACGGTTACCTCGATAGGACCGCGTATGTTATATAAACTATAGTAGGATTGTGTAGACTTTTGAACTATTGGCGAAACTCATTCCAACGTAGCAGTTTCCGTTCCAAGCTATATATAAAAGCCATTGCTGTGCCACCGGTGCCCTTTGCTCCATAAGATTGTTAAATCGCTTTTTTAACCTACTATAGCTTATATATATGTACAATGATAACCATGCAAATCTACGCTGATTTCAGATGATGATCCAATAAATAAAAGATTAATTAAATTTTCAACCATTGAACACTTTTTATTATTTTTATTTTAAATATAAAAAAAGTTCAAAAATACTTTTTTTTGATACAAAAAGTGTTTAGTTGTTGAAAATTCAATCAATCTTTTATTTATGAGATTTTGAAAACAAAATTCCAAAACGATAACGTTCTGTATAAAATAAATATCTCCGTTTAAAATGCAAAGAGAAAAGAAAAATCGCATTATACGAATTAGAGAACTCACATCAATCCCAAAAAAATACAAACTAGATTGTTTATAAAAAAATATATATTAAAAGCATTTGCTTTTTCAAAGAAAATGAGAACTACAATTGGTTTTTCATGAAAAATTATAACTAAAATTAACAATTTATGAACATCGATTGGGACACTCAATCGTTGTCCACTCATCGGAACCGTCACAGCAATCACAGATGCCATCGTTGACCCTACTACTAGGAATGTAAATATCTCTTCCTCTGCCAGTGATATGTCGTTTTTGGTATTTACAATAGAATTTCCCCGATTCACAGGCATTCGTACTGGGCTCATCACTGCCGTCTGCAATACAATCGCAAAAATCATCATTGACTTTCACAAATGGGATTCCCTGACTGCCATCTAGACATTGAAAGTTTCCTTCAAAATTTGGCTTATAAGCGTCATAGTCAAATAGTCTTATTCCACTGAAATTATGTACAAACTTATTAATTTAGGTTTTTAGAATTGTGATTCATTATCTGAGAACTTACCGTATAATTTTAATATTTTCGCTGCTGTTATTTTCCGCGCTATTCAGTTCCGAACGTTGGTCTGCAATCTTTCCTGGACTCAAAACTATATATTTACTATCTTTAAATTCTATAGAGCTATCTAAACTAAATGGTGTACTTGAAATAGGTAGCTGATTTATGGACAACACTTGGTAGATGAAAAATATTATTCCCAAAAGAAATATGCCGAGTAGAAGCATCTTTGACTTATGCTTATAAAATGGTTTGTAATAGATGTTCTCCTTTTTCACCCATGTTTTCTTCATATTTTTCGGGGGGAGTTGAACTTAAAGATAAATAATTGACGTGTTTTTTAGTTGTTTATTTACAATGAAAAGTGAAACAATCGCAACATTAAAAAAGTTTTCCAAAACAGAAAGAAGATGTGACGTATCCGATTATAATTGACAGTTGGAGTTGGGTTCAGAGATACGTCTTCAGAAAGGAAGTTCAGCGCAGTTCACATTTGACAACTAGTTGGACAGACTTGGTTTGACAGATGTTAGCTTCGTCAAATTGCTCTCAAAAGTGGAAAGTAAAGAGTCGGAAGAAGACAAAAACTAGTCTATAAACAAAAGGTTTGCTTAAAAAAATAAGTCCCATTTTTTGCCATTGCCATAAATAAAAACAAATCATTGCAAAATGCTGGAAAGCCAAATGGCTGCAGGTCATCTACGTCTTCGAAAACATGAATAGGAAACTGATGCATTGGGTGCGTTCGAAAAAAAATGGGTAGCATAACTAGGATACCTTTGTATCCGGGTAAGTTTTCGAACGACTAAGATTAGGTATCTGTCAAATCAGAAACAGCTGATAAATCGAAGTGAAAACAAACCAAACCAAATGTGTTTTAAAAATTGCAAACAACACGTACCACTTATTATTCGATTGCAAACTTCTTCACAATCGTTTACTTCGTAAACAACGTCGTTTAGATTAATTAGGAGCACCATATTTTAAATTTTATGTTTACAAAAAACAATTTTGCAACAAAGCACTATGACAGAAAGCAAAACAAAAATGAATCCAAGTCAGCTGTTCTCAAATTTCAAATTGGGTAGCTTGCTATACCATGATTTTTAAGGTACCTTTGGATCGCTTTCCCCTCAAAAGATGTTTTGCAGTCAGCTGCTTTTTAACATGGGATTACACTAACAACAAGGTATCTAGTTCGTCTTAGGTAAGAATCCGAACGCAGCCATTTTGTGCGTTTTCGTTAAAACTCGGTAGTTCTATAATCAGCCCAGCAATGGATTTAACCATTGAACACAAAAATAAACCAACACTGAGCACGTTCAGCTCAGTATGCCTTTTTTTGTGCTATGTGGTAAAGTCTATTGCGTAGCTTATTATAGGATTGCTGAGTTGCAATTTAAACGCACCTATTGTATGTGAAGGCCGGTGCGATGGTGAACCATATCTTGATCGTGTAGCAGAGCAAGGTCGCGTCGAATAGCTTCATATCTATTTAGCATGCCAAAACAAAATCCTATCCAAATAAGCAATGACAGCTGAACTTTCTAAATATTCACCTATGGATGTAATTGGCAGAAAAAGAAGATAGCACTTGTTTGGTTCGCACGAAGTTTCAACACTAACCCAGCTTAATATTCATCTACATACGAGATATTTGTCAGATCTCGTCCGTGCTTGTATGAAAAGCAACGTTGGTAATTGAACGAAAACTGCGGGTAAGGGAAATAAAGGTTTGTCCTCTTATCATTGTTTCTTTATAATTTGGTTCATCCATTGATAAACAGTTTCGTTAATCATATCTGACTTTTTTCTTACCTTGGTTGTTTGTTTTTCACATTTGATAGTTTGTTAATTGTTATCGTTTTCATTTCATATACTTTCTTGCTAAAAAAAAATTTAGAAATCATGTTTCGACCATATGATTGGGAAAACAGGAATGAACAAGCCGTAGCCGATACCTATAATGTCCTGGAACGAACATCTAACAGCATTGATCGCTCAAACCAAGTAGCCATAGAAACCGAGCAAATTGGTACAGAAGTAAGTTTAAAAAAGTTATGAAACCTCATTTCTCAATAAACAAACCCAAATAAATAGGTTCTTTCCGAGTTGAGTGAACAACGAGAAACCTTGCTTCGATCCCAACGTCGCTTGGATAGCGCAGATACGGAATTGTCTAAATCACGAGCTGCATTGCGTGCTATTCGCCGCAGCGTTATTTATAACAAACTCACTTTGATACTGATTATTATACTTGAAGTTGGTATACTTGCTGGCTTATTAGTTATTAAATTTACCAAATAAAAGTAATTGAATATTGATTTAATTGCATTCAAATATACCTAAGTATATGTAAATGTACGTACCTTTTTATCTAGTAGGATGTATGAAAATAGAAAAACAAAAATAAAACACAAAACAAAGTGAATTTTAAGCTACAAAATTTTTCATTGTTTCACATCTGTTGCAAGACATTCATTGCGAAAATGTTTTTAATCCTTATATATAGTCCAATATTATTATTATTATGTTACGACGGGCCTTGTGATAGGCATTATTATGGGCGTTTTTGTTGCAACTCAACAATCTTATCAACAGCTCATGCACTTTACCACTGAACACAAAAACAATTCAATACTGAGCTAAAAGCGCTGACTATTGATATGTTTTTGTGATCGGTTCGTTGCTGATCTGATTATAAGATTGCTGAGTTGGGACAGAAACGCATCTAATGTAGCTGCCTGCACACACAAAAAAACTGAGAAACTTCTGAACATACAAAAACTAATATTTGTGGCCTTCTCTTCGCTGTTCTTTTTTATTAATTTAAATACAAATAAACAAGTTAAAAAATTATTACTAAACAGTTAACACATATGTACATACAATATGCCTCAATTATGCGGCAATAACTTAGCTTTAATTCACCCAAACGAGGCCGAAGTGTTAAGATATTTATTTTTCTTGGCTTTGGTCATTTTGCATGAGTTCACTGCCGAAGCAAACCTAAGTGATTTGACAGACTCCACAAAACAATCTTGAAACGGTGCTACATTAATGAACATAAGTGTTTTTGAATTGCCTCCCAAACTAGGCATCAGTAAGTGCGTAAGCTTTGAATTTCTGTACGGAATGTGATCTTGCTTCTGAAGCAGTGCTAAGATAACATTTGTCAACTCACTAAGTGAACGATTTATGTTCTTGGTCTCGTTCATTCGTGTACTTGTTTTTGGACTTTCAGAGCCCGCTAAATCGACTAAATTTATTGTTCCAATAGAAATCTCGCTTTTTTCCATATGGTTGCCAATGAGTTCTATTTTGGTCACAGCATGGGATCGTGAAGAACGATCGTTTCCAACTGTCGCCGCGGTCGCTCTGTTCATTTTAGCAATGTCCATCAATTGACGAAGACGATTAGCACTGCTAACAGTTTCTTCAGTAATGTTGGTAACATAAATATCCGCCTTGTTGTTCTTTGACATTCGAATTTCCATGTCTTTTTGTTCATTGCTCAGCAAATCGTACAAAACCTCATTGTAGATTTCTAAAAATGTTACTTTAATTTCGTACTCCCATCCCATGCGCTTGTAGTTTTTGATTGAATCAAACAACAGATCAACCGTTCGCGGTATTACTCCCACATGCGATGATGTTCCGTCCATGGTAAATGTTTTACCACTTCCAGTCTGACCGTAGGCGAAAATGCAAACGTTGTACCCATCAAGGGCTGACTGGATCAATGGTGAGACCATTTCGAAAACATCTTCTTGAGAAGATCGAGAATGGAATACGTGATCGAATGAAAAATTATGACTTTGTACTTTATTTTTTGCTCCCGATGCCAGCAACTCTGGATTTTGAATTTCTAGTGTTGTCTCATCTATGTAGTTCCAGCCGCAGAGCAAACGATCTTCCTCGTAGTCAAGTGGTGGCCGAACACGACAAAACACGCGAATATTGCCACGCAAATCCATTATTGTGTTGTGTAGATCCTTGCGATCCATATTAGCTCTGAATAACTGCTCCTTGCATGCTGTTACTTCATCCACCAATTTTGTGTTTTCCGAACTGAGAACCGATGTCTGGGATCTCAGCTGAACAGCTTCTTGATCAAGTGCCGAGAATTTTCCAAATAGTTCCTTTAAAAAAATGTGTTTTAGAATTTTATTATGTGAAATCGCAGAGCTCTGAAACTAATACAATAAATATAAATAACACCTAAACGCAAGCACCAGCCGGCCGGCCAGCGCCTTTTTTTGAAAATTGTTTCAACAAGAGCTTGATATGATAAAACCAACAACATAATATAATTTTGTTTGGTAAGGTTGAGTAACAAATTAGATTCCTTTCCGAGGAGTAAGCAAGGTGGTCTAGTTTTTTTTTAGTTGCTACAAAAGCGCACCTAACATTAAATTGATTGTGAATGTAGTCCTTTATTTAACTCAAGCTTAGAAGATCCTTTGTACTAAAAACCATGGAGAAGGTCATTGATAATTTCTTAAGATCAGAAATTCTAGTAAGTAATCCACTAAACACAAGATAGCATGCATACAGAGCAAGTAGATCTACGGAAACTGCACGGCAGAAACACACTCAGCCATAAGACACACAGTTATAAGATTCAGAGCATCATCAAGAGGCTGCCCACAAGGAGGGCTCTTATCGCCCCTACTTTGGAGCCTAGTAGTAGATGAAATATTAGAAAAACTAACCACGCAAGGCACTAAGGTGCATTGGCTATGCTGATGACATCACATTATTAGCCTGTGGGAAATTTTAAAAAACCCTATGCGATATAATACAGAGGGGCTTAGTAATCACGAAAAAATTGTGTACATCTGTCTGTAGGACAGAACAAAACTGTAAAAGAACTTAAAATAACTGATCACAAAACAATTGTAATGGAAATAAAATGTGATGCGAGTAATAGACAGTTGAAAGTTTTTCCATATTTTAAATATCGAAAAAATTTGTTCGGGCAAGTGTTAGAAACAAATTTCTGGAGTACACTCAGTTTACAAGACTCCACTATATGATTTTTTGAAAAAAATTAACGAAAGCGTTTCGGTGTTTCTGACCGAGAAATCGGTTAAATCTAGTGAAAATGCGTGGTTCAACAGTTTTTTATACAATCTTAAAAATCAAAAAATTTTAAAGCATTCAAAAGCGTTACTAAGCGGTTCGGAAATAGACTGGAAAAATTATACAATCATTCGTAATAAATATAAACAAGAAATTTGTAAGCGTAAGCGTGAATATGTTATGTCTAAAATATCCTTTTCCCATGACCAAAAAACAATGTGGCAAAACATAAAAAATTTTATTTTAAAAAAAGATAAAATTGAAATTAAAACCGTTATATTTGGAACGGATACTTGTACCAAAAGTATAATTATTGCAAACAATTTCAATAAGTTTTTTGTTAAGAGTGTAGTGGACATAATAAACACCATCCCGTCAGCCCCTTTCGTAAATCACGTTGAGGAAGTCAAAATTTAAGAATATAACATTAGCCGATTTAAAACAAACAATAAAAAATATGAAAAACAAACGGGATTATCAGTTCATGAGCTCAAGTATCTACTTAGACCATTTCAAAATCCTTGGCCCAGTTCTCTGTAAAATAATAAACGGTTCTTTGTATACAAGTAAATTTCCTGATACCTGGAAAGAATCTTTGGTGACACCAATCGAAAAAATAGTTAATACCGTAAAATGTGAAGAGTTTAGACCTGTGAATGCTATGCCGTTGTGTGAAAAGATTTTTGAAAAAGTAGTATTCAAGCAGTTGTATGAATATATTGAAAGTAACCATTTAATTATTGACTTGCAGTCAGGTTTTAGAAAAGGGCACTCGTGCGAAACTGCCATTAATGTAGTTGTTACGTCATGGAAGGAAGAACTTGCCAAGAAAAGAAGTGTTTATTGTGTATTTTTGGATTTGAAACGGGTGTTCGAGACAGTCAATAGAGATATCTTATTAATGAAAATGAAAAAATACGGTGTTAGAGACAAAGAATTACTGTGGTTCCAGTGTTATCTGAAAAATCGAAAGCAAAGAGTGAAAGTCAATGGCGTGGTGTCAGAATCGGTTGATGTGGAGTATGGTGTGCCTCAAGGATCTGTCTTAGGGACTCTTTTGTTTACGATTTATATTAATGATCTCCAGTGTGTTTTGAAACACAACAAATTAGCTCTGTTTGCGGATGATGCTGTTGTCCATATCTTCGGAAACAATAATGTAGAAAGTAAGGCAAAACTACAGGAAGACTTAAACGCAATAAACCAGTGGCTTGTGGAAACTGAATATCGGAAAAACGAAACTTATGGTGCTGAACGAGAGGAGCAGATATAAAAATAGGGGGCATAGCAATAGAAAGAATAACAGAAATAAAGTATCTAGGTGTAGTGTTAGATCAAAAGTTATCGTTTGGAAATCATATAAACTATATATGTAAAAAAATTGCTAAAAAAAAATAGGATTTATGAAACGAATTAGAAATCAAATTTAACTATCAGTGCAATAAATATTCATAACGTAATTGTAAAACCGCATTTTGAGTACTTCAACTATTTTGTTTTTATATAAAGAGAGTGTACCGTCCTCATTCAAGAAATCTGTGATTTTTCCCATCCATAAAAAAGGTGATTTAAATGCAGTCGAAAACTACCGAGGCATATCCTTCATGAATGTTATTGCGAAGATATTTTGTGGTGTTCTCGTTAACAGGCTTGAAGATTGGGTTGATACAAACAATATTCTTACGGAACTACAAGCAGGCTTTAGAAAAAACTATTCGACGGTTGATCACATATTTACTTTAACATCAATAATAAAAGCATTTCAAGCCAGAAATAAAAAAATATACACGTTGTTCGTCGATTTTAAAGCTGCATTTGATTTGGTGAATCGAAATGCTTTATTTTATAAGCTTTCTCAACTTGGAGTGTCAACAAGATTTATACAAATAATCAGGTGTTTGTACACAGATACCGAAGCAGCAGTTTGGGATGGCAAAACGTACTCAAATCCATTTAAGTCACTTACGGGGGTAAAACAGGGATGCTTGCTCAGTGCTCTCTTGTTTGCTCTCTTTATAAATGATATAGCTGCGCACATTCCAGGGGGTGTCCGAATTGCGGGTACCACAATAAATATATTGCTCTATGCCGATGATCTCCTCTTACTATCCGAATCACCAGAGACCCTTCAATTGATGATAAATCGTTTAACTGACTACTGTCATAAATGGGGTTTAGTAATCAACAATGAAAAATCAAAAGTAATGGTCTTCTCGCGTTCCTCTCGAGGTCAAGTGAGAAACAACTGGATGCTTAATGGATGTCGTTTAGATGTATCGAAAGAATACAAGTATTTGGGAGTTTTGCTCAACCCAACACTGGATTTTAGAAAGCACCTTGCAGAAAAAGCTAAAACTTCACAAAGCTTGACTAATCTGACTTGGAAGAAGATTTTTTCAAACGAACATATCAATCTTTCAACAAAATATAAAATTTTTAATGCGAATCTTCTCTTTGTTATGCTGCACAAGTATGGGGAATGGAAGAATACGAGGAAGTTGAAAAGCTACAAAGAAATTTCTTAAAGAAAATGTTTAATATCCCCTTAAACGCACCAAACTATTCAATATACTTGGAAACAGGACTGCCAAAACTTTTTACTTTCACTCTCAAGTTACAAGCCGACTATTTAATTAAAGTGTTCGGTCTCCAGGAAACTCGCCTATGCAAAATAATGATGCGTTACGAAATTCGAAATAAGGACTGGTGGCTGAGGACATGGGAAAATATTGCTACTTTCTGCGGTGAAAATGTGCAGATGATCCCCAACAACATTGGTGCGATGAAAGTTAAATTTTACGAAATCATCCAAAAACTTGAAGACTTTACTCGAAATCAGATGATAGAAAACGCATGTCAATCGGAGAGCAGAATACTTTATAGCCAGCTTGATTATAACTTGTGTGGCAAGAACTATTTTCAAGATTCTCATAGCTACAAAGATATTTCAATGATCTTTAAAATAAGATGTGAAATTCTCTATTTAAATGGAACACCATACAACGGAAGCTTTGACCAATTTTGCAGTTTGTGCAATTTAAGATCCAAAGAAGATTGTTTTCATTTCATTAGTGTATGTCCCATTTTCAAAGAACAAAGAAGGACATACTTTGGTAAACCTACCCTTTCAGTCCGAGAAACAATTGAAATTTTAAATGGATCAGATTGGATCAAACTTGTCAAATTTGCCCGAAATAGTTACCGCTACCGAATGCTTCTAATAACGGAATATTCTTAATTCAAAACTCATTATCCTTCAAATAAATAATATGCAAAGATATTTGTATCTACTTCTTTTATCATAATGTACACTAACTTGTTCAATTATAATATGTGGCCTGATGGTATTAAAATTAGACCATTTCAAAAAAAAAACTTATAGTTCCTGACAACATTCCGCTTAGAATCGACACAAACAACTCTTCAAGAAACCGTTCAGCTTCAAATAGTCTATCAATTTATTATCAGAATGTTGGAGGCATTAGGTCTAAATTGCATAATTTATATGTTACTTTATAGTCTTGTGTATATGACATTATCCTTTTAACAGAAACATGGTTAACAGAGAATCAATTAAGCTCAGTTATTCAATATGACAAATTATACAGTTTTTAGAAAGGACAGAAATAACTTATTAACTGGTATGGAAATGGGTGGAGGTGTTTTAATTGCCATTCGTTCGTCATTATCATGTACGCAAATTGAATTGAACTCAGAGTCTAGTAATTCTTATCTTAATTTCGATATAGATCAGCTAATTGTATCAATTTCATTAAAAAATAATACAGAATTATTTATTATGCTAAGTTATATTCCTCCCAGGAGTTCTCTAGATTATTATTGTGTTCACTTACAGAATTGTAAATCTATTCTAGAAGATCTCAATGGCTCACAACATGTTATTTGCATTGGTGATTTTAACTTAGGTGACATTAAATGGAGTTTAGACTTGGAAGATAAATATCTTATTCCTTATAATGTTGTATCGGAAACTGAAGTTAAAGTTGTCGATTTCTTTAGTCAATTTGATTTAACTCAAATAAATGATAATGAAAATGAATTGTCAAGAATACTTGATCTTATGTTTGTTGACAAGGATTTTGATATTTATATTGAAAAGTCTGAATTCCCTATTGTGAGAAATGTAATGCACCATGTCGCACTAGAAGGAAATTTTCATTTTTATGACTATATTAAGAATGATTTTGAAGATAGCATTTCTGTTGCAAATTACAGTAAAGGAAACTTTGATGCAATGAATACCTACCTCTCGTCTATTCCGTGGGTATCTTTATTGAACCATACATCACTGGAGAACGCTAATCAAACATTTTTTTCAGTCATTGGAGAAGCGGTGAATCGATTTGTTCCCAAGAAAATATCAAAACTAAATTCAAACCCGGCTTGGTTCAATAGAAGACTAAGTAATCTTAAAAATAAGAAAAACAAGGCTTTTAAGCGTTATAAAATGAACCGTAATTGCAGTGTTCTACGTTCTGCTTACAACTCTATCCAACACGAGTTTGATGTTTTAAATAAATTTTTATATCGTTCCTATATGTTTTCTATTGAATCAAATGTAAAAAATAATAGTAAGAGTTTCTAGAACTTCATCAATTCAAAACGAAAGTCAAGTGGGTATCCAAACTCTATGAAGTACTTAGATACAACGACTAGTGATATTCATGCGATATGTAATCTTTTTGCTAAATATTTTCAATCGGTATATTCTTTAGATTCTCTTTCTGATATCAGTATTCCAGTTATTACACAAGCTGTCAATGTGGGTTCTATGGTACTCAATATCGATGAGGTCAAGGATGCTTTATTGAATCTTGATCCAATGAAAAAAGAAGGACCGGATGGTATTCCGCCAGTTCTTCTTCTGAAATGTGCATCTTCCTTAGCTGAACCGCTAACTTTAATTTTTAATATATCACTTTCTAAAGGAAAATTTCTAGAAAGCTGGAAAGTCTCCTTCTTAACTCCAGTTCATAAATCAGGGTCTAAACAGGATGTAACAAATTATAGACCCATAAGTAAAATTTCAGCCTTGCCAAAACTATTTGAAAAAATTATATGTAATAGACTTTCCTTCGAAGTTAAAGAACATATATCGGAGTTACAGCACGGGTTTATATCCGGTAGATCTACAGCAACTAACTTATCTCTTTTTACCAACTTCATAATAAACAAATTCGAGAATTTTTCGCAGACAGATATAATCTTCACAGACTTTGCGAAAGCATTTGACAGGGTAAACCATAGACTATTAATACATAAATTGTCAGCCTTTGGATTCCACTCTAAAGTTTTGCGTTGGTTGATCTCTTACCTTACAGAAAGAATCCAAATTGTTAAGATTGGTAACAGTTTTTCAACTAATATTAATGTTTCATCAGGCGTCCCACAGGGTAGCCATTTGGGACCTTTGCTTTTCCTAATATTTATTAACGATATTCCGGATGTGTTCTTGTCTTCATCCTCCTTGTTATTCGCAGATGATCTCAAATTATACCGAGAAATAAAAACTCCATCCGATTGCTATCTGCTTCAGCAATTCTGTGAATTATCTTCATTTAAATGTATCTAAATGCCAAATTATGTCCTGCTACAGAAATACTTCTCCTATCATTTTCAATTATGGAATAAATTCTACCAACCTTCAACGCGTTGAAAGAAAAAAAGATCTTGGAGTTGTTCTTGACACTAAACTGTCATTCGTGCCCCACATTGACTATATGGTGAATAAGGCTAACCAAATGCTTGGATTTATTCGTAGGAATACTAGGGAATTTACAGACCCATATACTGTCAAGATACTATACAACTCATTAGTACGGTCAGTTCTCGAGTATTGTAGTATTGTATGGAACCCCTATTATAATAACTCTTGCGAAAGAATTGAGAAAGTTCAAAGAAGGTTTACCAGATATCTAATTTTTAAGCTAAACTGGCGTACATTTATGCCTGCTTATAAATCAAGATGCTTGCTTTTTGATATTAAAACTCTTGAAAATCGACGAACTTGCTTCTCTATTATGTTCATTAGAGATATTATAACATTTCATATAAAATGTCCACCTTTACTCGCTTTGATAAGCTTTAACGTTTCTCAAAGAAATTTTCGAAATAATAAGTTATTTAAAGAATACTTTCATCGTACTAATTATGGCCTTAACGAGCCAATAACACGTTGCATCAGAGAAACTAACTTTGTTTGTAGCAGAATAGATATTTTTGATAATTGCTCTAGAGATACCTTTAAAATATATGTGTCTAATATTGTAAATGTTAATCTACATTAGATAAATTTGTATTTTTCTTATTATTATATTCATTTTACTTTAAATTCTAGAAATATAACAAATCCTGTATTAGTCTGTAAGAGAATATTTCTCTGTTTGATGAAACGAAATAAACTAAACTAAACTAAAAAATATTAAATTTTTAAAGTTACCAGTCGAGCTGACGGCTAAGCCAATGCTTAAAAAAATTCATAAAAACTTTTGTAAATGTAATGTTAACTTGCAATAAATGAATCTTTGAATTGAATTGAATTGAATTGAATATAAAGAGAGTGATTTTATAAGACTGCAAAGATTACAGAATAAAGCAATGCAATGTTTACTAAAGCGCAATAGATATACATATGTCAATTCGTTATATGTTAAATTCGTTGAAATGGTTATCAGTTAAACAAAGAATAATTATGAATGTTTTAGTGTTTATACATAAAATAAAAAACAATTTAATGCCAAATTACTTATTTGATTATATGAGATTTATAAGAGATTTACATTTACAACCATACGCTTTAGAAATAGAAACGAAGACTTCCTAACTTTGTAACTAGTAACACTCAAAATTCACTAATCTATAAGGGCTTTAAATTATACAATACTTTGGATAATCAAACGAAAAATCAAACAAACTTCAATATGTCTAAAATAAATGTGATAGATTTTGTCAAATACAAGTTTTAATTACAAAAATCAATTATATATGTTAAAACATAAACTATTGTAAATGTAAATAGTTTAATCAAACTAAATAAATGAACTTAAACCTAAACTAAACATATTTCTTGACAACACAATGCAAAGACTTTATATTAAATTGCCAAATTGTAGGTGCTATCACGATCCGAACCCATCTGATAAGGCTAAGTGAGGATCAGCGATACTTGTAAAAAAGTGCTGAGCACGCTACGAAAAACCAAAGTTTATTAAAGAAAATACGTAAGCAACAACAATTAAAAAAAAGTAAAAAAAAAAGAAAGAGTTTAAGATATCATCCATGTAGTGCCCTCCGAAGTGGTCTCCAACTGAACGAGACGATGCAGTTCTCCTACATCAATTCTCAACACACCCAATGGGAATCTAGGTTCATAAAAAGAATCAGTAGATGGCTGTACTAATCAGGCCGCAAATACAACTGAGAATTACGTACTCTTGATTTAACAACATACTGCCTATCTGATACTAACAAGATACTAGACCTAGACTTTTTCGTAGTTAAAGGTGTTAAACGAAATCACAATTGTCATACGATTTATCGTCAGATCATACTCCTAATTTTATCACTGAGTGAAGCACAAAAAAATAGTAAAAAAGCAATCCACGCTCGTCAATAGAAGAATAAACTGGAACGATTTCAGAGATTAACTTGAAAGTTTTATAATACCAACCCCAAACAATTGAACAAATTGATCATGAAGTACAAAAATTTATTTCAGATGTGCAACAGGCTGCGAAAGAAAGCAATCCAACTATTTCAAACTCGAAACAGGATGTCTTCAAAAAGACATCCTGTCGATAAAGTGATAAAGGAGCTGATTTTCAAAAAATAAAATGGCAAGCTACGATCTTACCACATTATAAGGCATTTTTTAACCGTCTTAACAACAACAAACTAAAAAAAAAAATCTGTGAGTTCAAAAATGAATGAATGTTCATCAAGTAGATTCTTGAAAAATTGTCTTCCATCGATTACTCGCTGTGGAAAGCATCCAAGCGTTTAAAAAGACACCACAAAATCCGCCTGTAAAATGAGATGGTAAATGGATCGGAAACCCGAAACGAGAATCTGAAAAAGCTGAACATCTCCAATTTATAACACACAGGCTTAAACTAAGATGTGTATCACATCTTTGCAAATTGAAAAAGTCATTGACCTAAACACCTTACAGAATACAGAACAATATCGCTTTTACCAATTATAGCGAGCGTCTTCGAAAAACTGCTACTGAAAAGCCTGAGCAAAACAATAAAAAAAAGTAGTTTTATCAAATATTAAGAAAGGAAACAACATCCATCCGATACTCACCTCAAATTCTGCCTTTAGCTGTTTAAAATTTTCTATTTGCTTCTCTAATTCTTCCTTGGTGGACTCCAAGCAGTTTTTAAGAGAGGTGTTTTTGAGTGTCTGTGAGTTTATCTGTGTTTTCAAACATTCTATTTCTGTCCGCGCTTTTTTCATTTCTTCCTGCAAAGCATAAAGCTGAGTTTGCGTTTCTTCAAAATTTTCTTGAAGATTTTCCAAATTGGATAAATTTTCCTTTAACTCGTCGTGTTTTTCCTTCAGTGCTTTAAATTTATCCAATAGATCATGGTATCGGGCCTTAAAATCATATGGGGGTATACGTTTGTTAGATGTTATTTGTGTTGCCTTTGCTGTCCCTGATTTCGAAGCCGATAAATTTTTCGTTTTTGAAGTTGTAGAACTATTGCTTGTGTTACTTTTGTTGCCTGCATTCGAACAAACTGCAGGTTTGTTGTGAACAGTAGCTGCTATAGCTCGAGGTCCAATATTATTATTTGTCTGCATACGTGCCAATTTAGTCGGAATTGGAGCCAACATAGGCTCCCGTCTTTTAACAGCTCCTCGAACTTCTTTTATGCGTATATCACATGCCGATCGGCTTCTACGCATTTTAGCTTTATTGTTAAATTTAAAGGGTTCTGTCGAGCTTGAAGAGCCTGGAAAACCATTTAGTTTCAACGGAAGGCGCAAAGAATCTTTGGTGGGTACATTTGCCGGTTTAAGCACTCTAACATGTTCATTGATTCGTAGATCACACACAGATCGACTGCGTCGCATTTTCGCTCTGTTCTCAGGTACCCTGACAGTATTTGGAGATATAGCTCGGCCTACAAAAAAAAAAAATTAAAACTTACATTACATTTTGCAACATTTAGTAAATGTTTACCTCTGTTTGCAAATGAAGTAATATTTGCAATATCTCTGGATAATGGAGGCAGATTTAAGGATGTACTATTAAATTTGAGTAAATTTGCATTTGCTTTGATTCGATCCATTGGTAAGATATTTTTTGTAACCGGCAGCGGCCTTTTAAGACCAGAAGGCTTTGGCAACCGTGATTCCATTATAAATCCCTAATTTGGATCGATTTGTTCTCAGAATAAAGAAAAAAACTTAAGTTATTGAAAATATATCTTTTAATATAATCACAATTTATTTATTTCGGTCCGGCCACTAATTAAAACACTATTGCTTTGCTTACGCAGTGCTGTTCCTGTTAGAAATTTTATTTAGATGCCGTTACGAAGTTTCAATTTTCCGTTTTCGAATTCAATCCTCGAAAACAGTACGCGCTCAGAAGGCCAAGATATTTTCGAAGACTAAGCTGTAAGCACAATTGAAAAATGCGCTTGAAGGCTCCGACCCATAGAACCCGTTGCGTCCGTTCGCTGCCGGATTCAGCTGACAGCAGTGAGTTTTATCGGACACAACGGATTGGGGTGACCCATAGAATCCTTTGCGGTGTGAAGAGAAAACTTCAAATTGGTTTTGACTGCGCATGTCATCAGTTCTGCCGGACGCAAAAGTTAAAATTGGGCTACTTTTTCCGTTGCGTCCGTTGCGTCCGATGCTTATGGGTCACCTCTCATAAGATCGTGTGAATTTAAACGAGCTGTCAGTTGAATCCGGCAGTGAACGGACGCAACGGATTCCATGGGTCGGGGCCTTGACTCTTACAGTTGACAAACACATTAATAAATTCATAATTGCAACACATGATAAGAACCAAAGTAAGCATTATGCTGGGTTTACATGCATCTGCAACTGCGGAAGTGCAGAAAAGTAAAGCGAGACGGATGAAGATTGCAAAGCACAAATGATAAAAAGAGAGACGAATAGGATTATGGTTGCAGATGAAAAATTATGGTGGATTTACATGCATCTGCAAATTCAGATGAAAATCGGAAAAAGACACAAGATGTAAAATTCATACTTGTCTGATAGAGAGGGAACGAACTTCCTAGTTATGGTTGCAGATGAAAAATTATGGGTGCAGATGAACATGTTCATCTGCAACCATAATTTTTCATCTGCAACCATAATCCTATTCGTGTCTCTTTTTAACTTTTGTTCTTTGTAATCTTCATCCGTCTCGCTTTACTTTTCTGCACTTCCGCAGTTGCAGATGCGTGTAAACCCAGCATTATGGTTGCAGATGAACATGTTCATCTGCACCCATAATTTTTCATCTGCAACCATAACTAGGAAGTTCGTTCCCTCTGTATCAGACAAGTATGAATTTTACATCTTGTGTCTTTTTCCGATTTTCATCTGCACTTGCAGATGCATGTAAATCCACCATTATGCTGGGTTTACATGCATCTGCAACTGCAGAAGTGCAGAAAAGTAAAGCGGGATAGATGAAGATTATAAAACACAAAAGTTAAAAAGAGAGACGAATAGGATTATGGTTGCAGATGAACATGTTCATCTGCACCCATAATTTTTCATCTGCAACCATAACTAACCCTGCAGCTACACGATCAAGATATGGTAAGCCATCAGCCTACATATACAATATGTCAAATTCCTGTTCGTGTTTCGGCTGTGACGTAGGCGACCTACAATTTGCCAGGCAAATGGCTTTCAATCGACATGTCATTATATATTTTCAAAATGGCACCCACAAGAAATTTTAAATTCAAAGTTTTTTTCCAGGCACTCTTTTCTCTTTTTAAGGGTATTTGACGAAGCTGTCAATTTCATGGCTTTGGTGTAACAGAGAAATAGAACAAAAACACAGTCGCTGTATTTGCACGAAGATTCAACAAATCGACCAATGTTAACTTCGTCAATAGAATACTCGTGAAAACCAGGGGCTAGATTCCGCAAGAGTGAGATATTATTGTGTACACGAAAAATTGCACACACTCTAATTTTATACTCTTTTGGAATCTAGTTCGAGATAAACTGGATTGGGATATTCAAAGTGCAATGTGGCCACGGTTTAAAGTTTGAAAAACTAGCGCACTTTTAAGCAAACCCCACAACTTGTTAGTTATATTGTAATAGATTTCTGCTGGTTCACAGTGGAAAGTTTTTCATTTTTTTTTGTAAATAAAAACATGACATACATACATAAAAGTGCAGAAGTATTTTGTTGTGTGAGTCACGGAGGCCATCAAAACCAAAGAAAGTTTTTGTTGTGGCGAAGATTTACCAATAAGTTTTACTTTTCTTTAAATAAGTTATTTTGCGACTTTTCTTTGAAATTATTTCACCTAAAACTAACCTAGTTCTCAATTTAATGCTTAATCTCAAATTGAAATAAAAGACAAATCATTTTTACTCTGCCGCTTACTGCAATATAGACAAATATCTTAAGACAGCTGCTGTCAAACAATTGTGAAATATAAATAAGGTAAAGGAAAACATGATTTTTAAATCTACAAATATTTTATCAATTGCTATTCAATAGAAATAGTTTTACCCTTTAATTATTATTAACCTACTTACTTATTTAAAATTTACTACTGAATGAAAGCAGAGTATCCATATGTTGTGTTGAAAAAAATGGTTTCAATAATCAAAGTGCATGGTTAAATTAAATAAAAAAACAAATTCTCTTGAACTAAAGGCGCAATTGAATAGTTGTTTGTAACATCCTTAGTTCAAGCTTCATATTTATATGAAAGCAGAATTTAGTAACAACACAAGAATTTCTGGGGCTAGTTGTGTTCCTAAAGTTATTTATTATTTAGTACAGTGCATAAGGAAGACCTTGTGAAGTTATTCGAGATAAGATTAGCACGATTTGCATTCATTGGAATCAGCCGATGTTGAATTAAGTACCTATGCACATAATGTAAACAAAGATTTGCTATGTAGCATTTTTATTGTTTAATTTATTTGTGCTCTAAGAATTGGTTTTGTATAAAACAAAATGCGATACATGTGCTGAACAGAGCATTTGAAACAATAGTTGGAAATTCCTTAGATCCTGCTATTTTTCAACAATAAAATTAATATTTCTTCAAAGCTCCACTGTTGCATGTTGCACTGAGGTTGGATTATTCAGAAGCTGCTGACTATCGACATAATCTTTAAATAAAAGTTCTTAATATGGTAATTTACTACTAATTTTAAGGAGGATAAAGTAAGAATAGAGTGTTATTAAATCGTACTAATGTGAAGCTGGTTTTATTAAAATATACAAACAATTTTTTTACTTTCTTCATTCTTCATGTCCCTTTATTCTATTTCGCTCGGCATTCACGTGAACGTCAGATAAAACGCACTTACATAAATGGCGATCAAAGCAAAGTTTAAATAATTACATTTATACTCAATAGACAATCCAAAAAAAATTGCAACATTTTCGCTATCGCGTGGCAGAAAAGACTAAACTGTGAATTCTGCGGAGAAGATGATGATACTGTGAAGCATTTCCTACATTTCATCGAATCAAGTCAGATGCTCGGCACAGATATGGCGAGAACTAGTAACATAGGCTGCTTTTCACTGTAGCTGCTTCTGGCTTTTCTGCGAACATTTGGAAAGCTATAACAAATGAAGGTAGTACTATGACCCGATATTTAGGTTTGAGTACTCCAGTAGGTATTTTGTAAGCCTCTAACAGAAAAAAAAGCCTTGCAATAAAAATAGGAATTGTTTGAGAGTGAATAAAAAATTCAAGAGAACTTTAAATTCCTATCCAATCGAACTACAGAGTAACTGCGTGAACACAATGAACTGCAAACGCAGCCGCAAGAGTGAAAATCAAGTTAACTTGTGCGGCTCCGGCTTGCGTTGTTGTTGTATTCACTTATATTCTGCCCTAGCGAGGTATCCGTTCGGAGAGGAAAATTCTCCGATTTGTACGATTCGGAGGTTTTTGCTTTGAAGTATTCTTCCGTACAGCTTTTTGGAATTTTTCTCCAATATTATTTCAACACACAGGGCGAACTGCATTGAAGTGCAATCAATTGCTTTATTTGTGAAGTTTCCGACAGCTTATTGCAATAGTTTTTTCCGATTTCGTCCGACGTTTCGGACAATTTTCCGCTCCGAACGGATACCTCGCTAGGGCCGATTTAATGTTTTGACGTTTCTTGCGGCTGCGGTTCTGGAGCCATTGTGTTCACGCAGTAAGACTGTATAAGTATGCTTCGTTAAGT
This sequence comes from Melanostoma scalare, assembly GCA_949752695.1. Taxonomy (NCBI): domain Eukaryota; kingdom Metazoa; phylum Arthropoda; class Insecta; order Diptera; family Syrphidae; genus Melanostoma; species Melanostoma scalare. The sequence goes on from OX456985.1 coordinate 182,152,264, forward strand.
GTACATGTTGTAAACAATCACAACATGAGACAGTCAAATTGTAGAATTCCATTATAAGAATTTTTTTTATGCATCGTAGCTAATGAAATTGTTTACTCTAACCGTATATATCAAATGTCAACAAACCCCACTATCATTAAATTATCATATTTTCTTTGCATTACAGACATGGACTTCCAAGGTACTATCAACCAAAAAGAACCCCACTCTCGCACCATTTTACACTTTGACATGGATTGTTTCTATGCTCAAGTGGAAGAGCTCCGCGACGTATCTCTGCGAACGAAACCTTTAGGAATACAACAAAAACAAATTGTGGTGACTTGTAATTACGTAGCTCGACAATATGGAGTCACAAAATTGATGTTACTTTCGGAAGCAAAAAAACTCTGTCCTAACATTGTTTTAGTCAGCGGCGAAGATCTAACAAACTACCGTCATATGTCAAACAAAATTTTTGAAATAATTCACAAATATACCCCTTTGGTTGAAAAATTGGGGTTTGATGAGGATTTTGCTGATATCACAGAAATAGTATCTCAACGTTTGAAACAAAACGCTGATGTAGAAGTTGAAGGTTACATACATCCGCCCGATCAAGAACTAACCGACACTTGTGATTGTGGTTGTGCCAAGCGACTGGCTATTGGGACACAGATAGCAAAAGAAATACGCCAGGAATTGTTTATCACTCTAGGCATAACTTGCTGCGCTGGTATTTCTTATAACAAATTACTTGCAAAATTAGTTGGGGCTCGGAATAAACCAAACAAACAGACGGTTTTAGTTTCTACTTATGCTGAAGAGTTTATGCGTGAAATAAATCATTTGCATGCAATAACGGGTATTGGACAGAAGACGGAAGCTTTGTTGTTGGAAAATGGTATTGCAAATGTGACTGAACTGCAAAATAGCGATATAGACATATTGAAAAAGAAACTTGGCTTTGAAACCGCTACAAAATTAAAAGAACTGTCTTTTGGGCGAGATACTGGTCCTGTGCGGCCATCTGGTAAACCAAAGACTATTGGATTAGAAGATTCTTGTCGACCGATCTCGGTGAAAAAAGATGTCGAAGAAAAGTTTCGCATGCTGCTAATGCGGTTGATTGAGCAGGTCTCTGAAGATGGTCGTATACCAATTGCAATAAAGGTTGTCCTCCGAAAATTTGACCCAGTTAAAAAAACAAGCCACCGGGAGACTAAGCAAGCTAATATATTGCCTTCGTTATTCAAAGCAACTTCGGATGCACAAATTACCCTATCCGATGGTGCGTTACCGAAGCTTTTAAAAATAATAATGCGACTTTTTGAAAGAGTAGTTGATATGGAAAAGCCATTCAACATAACATTGATCGGGCTGTCTTTTTCCAAGTTCCAACAAAAAAAAACTGGGTCGTCATCCATTGCTAATTACCTGATTAAAAAAACGGATATAGAGGTGCAGTCTGTGACATCGATAACAAGTGATGAAGGTTTTCTATCTTCACCACAAACATTTCGACCTAGTGATCAGTTTTACCGGAGACGCGCAACAGCATCACCGATTCCTATGAATGTCGATACGGACGCACCTTCTTCGGACATATCAGATTTTTCTGAAAATGAAGTTGAACCTTCACCGAAGAAAAGTCGTTTTGGTCTGTTTATAGCTAAAAGATGTCTTTCTAGCAATGACCTCAATGACATAGCCTCACCTAGTAAGCTTCGGGTTTCAGATTTGCGTCTCAATTCTCGTGATAGTGAAAAAGATGTTTCAATGAGTCCAATTGCATCGCCGTCAACTTCTTTTACAGTACCTTCAGCTAAACCTTTATCGTCATATCTAAACAATTCACCAACTTCATCAATCAATGGTGGTGATGAGTGTCGTGATATAAGTGATATGCTATGTGATTTCAACACGCCTAAAACTGAATCTAAAGAAACAACTTCATCGTCTTCACCAAATGATGTCTCCCATACAGAAGTGTCTGCGGATATTATTACAAAAGCGACAACTAATGAAAATTTATCAAACATTCCATGTCCGTCCGGTGTCGATCAAGATGTCTTCAAAGAACTACCACTTGACGTACAAACAGAATTACTTAATTCGTGGAGAAGTTCAATGGCAGCCAAAGCAAATAACTTAAGCACAAATGCGCCTGCTACAAGTAATATGAATAATAATACAAACACAACTCTGGCTAGGGGACAAAAAAACACACTTTATAGGTATTTCTTGAGAAACAAATGAGTTGTTCGGACATATACTATCAGCTAGATGCAATTTATTTTGCAAAAATGTATAATTTATTTTGAAAAAATGAATAACTTACATAAAATAATTTGAATACAATATTTTTTTATTTTGTTACAAACAAAGAGAAAACTTACTATTAAGAGAACATTTTTGTACCATTAAAGAAGTAAACTATTTTAAGTGGATTGTATTATTTTTATCTAGGTTGACTAACTTGATTGAATCGTAAAGGGGGCCATACACTATGCGATGCCTGCAGGCCGTCGCCTCAACAGGCGATCGTAAGACCAATATCGCCGAGTTCCATACACTAACAGTCAACCGCCTGCAGGCGGCCGTACTGAACTGCAGATGATAGCCTGAAGATAGCACACACTACAGTCCGGTACCTGCAGGCGGACTGTCGGTCAATGAAACAGGACTGCAGGAGATCCCCAGTTTTTCACCATGCTCCGTCGGAAACGTTGCGCTATGTTTGTTTTGTCAGTTCTTGGGGAACCCCAAGAAAAAAGGGTCTGGGTAAAAAGTTGGCTGCGAGATAGAGAGGCTAGCTCTCACATTTCGTTGCTCCGTGAACTGAGGCTGTCTCACCACGAGGATCTAAGGAATTATCTGAGAATGAGTGAAGAAAATTTCCAAAAACTTCTAAATTTAGTTGAAATGAGAATCACAAAAGTGGACACTCATTTGCGCCAGGCTATCACTGCCGAAGAAAGGTTGACTGCAACTCTGAAATTTTTGGCAACGGGTCAAAGTTTCGAAGATCTGAAGTTTCCCACGCGAATTTCACCTCAAGCACTTGGGAAAATCATACCCGAGACCTGCAGACAACTTTACCTGGTGCTAAAGGATTCACTTAATTCATCTTATTATGTTTTATTTTGCTCAATTACATTGAAAAATTATGTAAGCAGATAGGTAGTTGATGGGTCTGATGAAATACTGTCAGACCAACTGAGGCTAGCAACTGGGGAAGGGGGCGATACGAGTTGTGATGACGTATGACTTTCCATAAACAGGGGTAGGCCCGATATAATTCAATAAATGCGGAAATGAAAGGAGGTTTCCCGTCCATCTTTCCTCGTCAGTCCAATCTCGGCTGGTGAATGATCTCACGAAAATTATCTCACGCAAAACTGATGGAAACGGTGATAACAGATCGTTTGCCTGCAGGCTAACTGACAGTGTGTGGTGGGGGGCACATGAGATCATTATCCGACAGGTCGCTGCCTGTCGACAATCTCTCATCCTATCCCCGCCTGCCCGGCGACCACACACCTTCAGTCCGGGCGAACTGCAGTCCATTATCTTCAGATCAACTGATAAATGTGTGGGCAATCCCGATCTACGGCCTTACGATTATCTTCAGTTAAACTGACAGTGTATGGGGCGCTTAAGAAATAGAAGAAAACAAACTTGATCTGAAACAATTTACAGGGTGTCTGGCGTCACATTCCACAAATTTGAATTTGTGTTTTGAATTTGATTTTGGAGGTATCGCCTTTCGCAAGAAATGTGCATTCATCTCAGTAGTACTGTCAACTGTCATGCAGTGCTGTTGCTCCTAAATATTTATATTTTCACCTCAATCCTATCAATACAATCCCCTTAGGTGGGCATTATAATTCAACATCTTTCGTCAACAATTTAGATTTCAGGTGAGTCGATTGAGGCCTTCTTCCTCTTGATTGCGCGACCTAAGACGAGGTCTTCCCCTTCCAATATTTCATTGCCATTTGTTACCCGTTGAGAGGGTGCGTTTAAGTCGTAAGAAGAATTAAAATCGAGCGTTCGACTGGTACCCGTGGTGCGATGGTTAGCATGTCCACCTGCTAACCCAGAGTTTCGAGGTTCGAATCCCAGCAGAGGCGCAAAAATGTTTTGTCCCGGGTATCGCCTTTCGCGAGGAATTGGCAAGTCCTCCGTTAGTAAATTCATGCCATGAAAAGCGCTTTCTCAATTAGCCGTTCGGATCCGGCATAAAAATTGTAGGTCCCCTCCATTCCCTCACAAGGCATGGTTGTGAGAAATGCGCTAGGCCCAGGGGCTCCTCGCTCTGTAGCGCCACCCTATTTATTTTTTATTTAGTTCGACTGGATGCTTGTTTCAGCGAACCTAGTAGCAGTATTGCAGATTTGAGATAAAAAATTATAGCTTTTATTTTATGTTATTTGACTTTTTTTGTTTACAATTTTAACTAACGGAAAAGAGAATAATAATGGTGTACACTAAAATATTCCCATGCTGTCGAACATTCGATTCATTCTTCAGGTAAGGGATCTCATTGTTTTGAAAACGGCACGACATCCAACATGTTTATGTGCTCGTTTTTTATCACTTGTCACTCTCAAACTATAAAAAAAAACTCTTTCGCTCTTCTTCTTTTCTGGCATTACATATAAGAAATCCCGGTACCGATTTAAATTATGTACAGATGAACAGCGACGAAGGACCAGCTGGAATCGCCAAGAATTTCAAGTCACAGTAGTTGAACAGCCATGGTATAATGGTTAGCGTTGCTGACTATTTCGTAAAAGGTTCTAGTTTCGAGTCCCAGAAACAAAAAAAAAAAAAAAAAATACGCGGGTATCGCTCTTAGCGAGGAATTGGCAATTTCTCTGATAGTAATTTCATGCTTTATCTTGGTATTAGCCTTTCGGAATCAGCAAAAAATTATAGGTCACCGGAGCACCCGCTCTGTTGAGCAACCCTATTTACCTGGGTCGAAGAGAACACTGGAATAGACAACAAAGTACATAAACTAAAGACTGAATACATTTATTTTAAAATTCAAAGGTTCGTGGAAGCCTTGACGTAAAAAACTAAAATAAAATTTTTTGCAGGAAATATAACAGCCGGCTCTCTGGTATTTCCACTTTCCAAGAAGAGAACACGAGAACCCCACCAGAAACGATAGGCGTTAGAAATGATGGTAAGTCTATCAATGATAAAGCGAAAAGTATAAACTACAGTTTTTAACTCATACTGACGTGTCTGGAGCTCAGTCATTTTCCAGGCGTTTAAGTGAAACGCCTCCGTGCTTCGAAGTAGTTGTCATCGTAAGATATTTTTCACAAATACGGCAACGCATTGCATTCTCAAAACAAAAACTTATCGGAGGACGTAGGATCGGAGAACTACCACAGTGCCAAATGTCTCCGAATCGTAGGAAATCGGAGAGGATTTCGTTCCGACGGTTACCTCCATAGGGCCGAATATCATACGAGTACATAATCAGCCTTATTTTGAGTTTCACGTGAACAGCATAACCCTCGAAAAAGATGCCATTTCACTTTTCCCTTATTATGAGTTTTCCATGTTCGAAAAAAATCCCTTATTATGAGCTATTTTTCACCGTGTAATGTGAAAACATTGAGAAGAATTTATTTCACTTATTTTTGTGAGCGGAAAACATGTATAGTGGAATTTTTTACAGGGGAACTCATAATAGCATTTGAAATTCCGGGCGAACAACAATGTTCCTGGCGAAAAGCTGTTCACGTGAAACTCATAAGGTTGAATGTCGTCGGTGAGCGCAAATACTTTCTATTTTCAAAGCTAGGTAAAGAGGTTACGGTCCTTATTATGAGTAGTGAATCGAACGTTCGACTGGAAGCGAATGTTGTAGAGAAACTCATTTATTGGATTATTAACATTAAACTTCGTCCATTCTCTTATCTGACATACCTTAAACGTCGAAAAAAAAGTTTTCTACAAAGTTTTTGTTTCTACAACCTATAATACCGCTATAAAAGAAGCTCGCAAAAATATTCGCTTCCAATCGAACGTTCGATTTGCTACTCATAATAGGGACCTACAATTTTCAGGAAGAAGACACATTTGTGAAGTTGTATGAACTACCCTTAAGAGTGACGTATGCAAAAACGCAGTCGAGGAAGTGTAATTACAAAACTTCAGAAACTCACTTAGGTAAAGCCTTTTTAAATTTTAACCTCCAGTCCATTCGCGGTCAATAAAAACCATCTAAATATTATTCCTGTGCTCTTTTTGAAGCTGATTGTTCTTCTTAGGCTTCTGAAACAATGGTTTGAAAATGATTATGAGCAAAGAATAATTACGTAGAAGAACAACATTTAACGACTTTAAACGCTAACGGGTATTTCTCCGAATATTTTAGTCACGTTTTCTGTATCCTAATAAGATCAAAGCATTTTCAACACCGTTGAAACCATAATTTAAATTTTTGTGACTATTTATTTTATGTTTATTCTTTTATTATTTACATAATATTAATTTTTCAAGTCATATTTGAACCTACTCTACTTAAACTTAATTTATATAAACTAAAAGCACAAAAATTCGTTCTCTTTTCTGAAAGAGAGTTAACTTAAGAATGAAGCCGAAGATAAAATAAATTATACAACAAATTTAGTATTTTATTTTACTCAATTCTAAGTATGTATTAATTAATAAATTTAATTCCTAAATTGTTTATATTAAATAACTAAACCATCATGGATCGGCGAGCTAATTATCTTAACTTGATGCAAGTGTTCTAGAGAAAATGCTTTTATATTAAATTGTATTAAATAAGTTTGAATATATGTAAATCGTTTATCCATATAAATGTTTTCCTAAGAAGCTTAATAATAAACCGATGATGATTGTTAAATTATTTAATGAGAATTTGAAATTTAAAAGTTATCATTTCAAAAGTATTGTTTTCCAAAAAAGAAATAGAAACAAAACAAAAAATGTCTCGCCGACGATTAACAATTGAATTATTTTAAATCTAAATCATACAGTGCGTGTTCAGTTCGAAGGAAGAAAACAGTGCGCGAAATATCTTCCTAAAATTAATGGCTCAACCATCCCGCTTTGATTAAATATCTTCTAATAGAGTTTTCAATTGGGGATAGGTTTGAAGAGAGTGGCGCCCCACTCATGAAGATCGTTTTTAATGACAAATAGTGCGTTGGAGGGAGATTTAAGATGTTGCACAGTTGTATTTCATTCGACGATAGCATGTTCTGTCCTAGAGGATGAGGTAACTGTTTCAGTTCGTCCAGTTGGCTTTTGAGAATGTTGCTTATCGGCTGATGCTGCAGCTGCTGTTGCAGTAGATGATTTTTTACTATTACTAGGTCGGGGTTTGGCTGCGTTTGTTTTTCGTACGCGTTTCCTCCTGTTGCATTGCACGTCTGGTTGTTGTTGTTGTTGTTCGCACTTTGTTGACTGTTGTTGTTGCTGGTCGGCGTCATATTCGGCTGATTGCTCATCGTATGACCCGACGATCCCCGACAGCTATCCAAGTAATTTTTGCTGTGCGATAATGCGTCGGAGTAAGTCGGGTCTGCGGTGTGGTGCGTGATGCTTTTTCCTATGGAACTTGAGTTTGCCTCGCTTGCGTTTATAGGTTCGCTAAGTAAATATAAACATTTTATCAACTTATTGTTTAAATTAATTATTTTTCTTTTACGTACGGTTTTTTGTTGTGTGGAGAGTGCAAGGACGATCCGTGCCGATTTCCAATGTTGCGATTGTCCTGTTAAACATTGTCTTATACATCCATTCATACGTTCACCATTTGATCCGATTATACACGTAAGCTGAATATCGCAAGGCATCACAAAAAAATATATATATAAGGAAAAGGTTTTACTAAATTTGTACAGCAAACATTTTTTCTTCAAAATATCATGTTATGTTTTTCTTTGTATGTTTTTTTTTTTTTTTTTTTCAATGGGGTGCTTTGAGAAATGAGGACACGATATTCAACTTTTCGTGTATTATCAGATTTATTATTTCATTTTAATAAAATTTAAAGAATAAAAATATGTTTTTTTCTTAAAAAAGTTTCATTTTCAATTAGTTTTGTGTGAGGGATCTTACTTAACTAAGGAAAACATGTTCCTTCAATATAGTTGAAAGAACTAACTAAGAAATTAGTGGAACATCGCAACGTATTAGATGAAGGTACAAGGCATCCTGTTTCACCTAGTCCCACGTGACATCTACAGTAAACAAACAGCTGCTAGTTCGGCTATTCGTTTACAAGAAGTCTCACAATGGACCAACAACAATATTAGTCATTCCGAAAATCTGAACAAATTCGGAGTCCCCAAACTTAAAACAGACTACACCACACCCAAACTCGAATTTCGGGCGATTATTCCATCCAGAACAGACTGGGAGGACCAATCATTCTTGGAAAACAAACACGACCATTTTTATACGGACGGTTCAAAAAAAATGAAGGAGTAGGTTGTGGTGTCTGTTCATACGAAATGAAATTGAACAACTTGCTTCGTCTTCCAGATCATTGTAGCGTGATCCAAGCGGAGGTGATGGCAATTAGCGAAGCTCTATCATGGCTCAGACAAAATATGATATCCAGAAAGGATATATGCATCTTCTCAGACAGTCAGGCGGCCATCAAATCCCTGGCATCAAATTCCTTCAACTCTATCTTAGCCCTTAACTGTCGATCATCAGATGCAGTTTAACATTTCGCCAGGAACATTTTTGTTCGCCCAGAATTTTAAAAGCTATTATGAGTTTCCCTAGTACAAAATTAAACTATACTTTTTTTCCGCTTTTGTTGTTCACTTATTCGCCTCACAAAAATAAGTGAAGTAGATTGCTCTCAACGTTTTCACACTTCACGGTGAAAAATAGGGAATTTTTTCGAACATGGAAAATTTTTCCCCCGAAACTCATAATAAGGGAAAAGTGAAATGGGATCTTTTTGAGGGGAGTGCTGTTCACGTGAAACTCATAATAAGGCTGATTCAGAGCAGTTTAACATTCACCTGTGCTGGGTGCAGGGGCATAGAGACATAACAGGAAACTGCAAAGCAGATGAACTCGCCGGAAACGAAACACTTCTGCCCTCCACCTGAAAACGGAGAGTATTGGCATTCCAATCGCTACAAACAATCTCCTGCTCAAGCAGTACGCATACAAAAAAACTAATCTGAGATGGTCAAGCAGAAACAGATCTGGCCCAAGCTAGATCTCTCTCAAAAGAAAACACATCAATGCGACGATAGGTATCATCACAGGACACTGTCTTATTGGACAGCCGCAAGGCTAGGAGTCGCCTGAAACAACTTTTGCAAAACCTGCATGGATGAGGAGGAGGAGGAAACTATTTCCCACTTTCTCTGTTCATGCCAACTTTAGCTCACAAATGTAGTATACACCTAGGTTCGTATTTCTTTGATGACCCTAGTGATCTTACTCACATCGACGCCCTGCGTCGCTCCTGCTTCATTGTGAGCTCGAATTGGTTCCATTAGGATAAAGATACATTAGATCCATTAAGGTAGCACAATGGGCATAACGGGCCTAAGTTTGTTAGCCGAGCTAACAGCCACTGTAACCTAACCTAACCTAGATGAAGGTAGAAAACAGCATATATCATCGAAAGTAACTGAAGTATTTAGCAGTTCCAAAAGCTGGGTGTTGGGAGCAATCGTCGAGAAAGTTTTAATCTCGGAGGGTTTTTAGATTACAGCGAGTAGCTGCATAAAATATTTTTAAATTTATAGGATGAACCTTCACTCTTTTGTAATATTACGTTGCTAAATCTTGGATTAAGTTCCTTTTGCCATTTGTTGTGTTAGAAAAAAAATTTAACTTTCAAAACCTAGTATTCAATACCTCACTAAAAAATACAAATAACGAGAGTTTGCATTGCTATAAACTTTTTTTTTTATGGTATAAGGTTTGAGATTTCCTATTTTCATATAACTTGAAAAATGAAATTACCAACCTATGTAACTTAAACCATAGATTTAGATTAGATTAGATTTAGGGGACGGGTAGAGCTTGCTCAGCTCCGGGCACTGCGGTAACTGAATGAAACCTATTGTGCCAGCCCATGTGAGGTTTCAGGACAGTTCTCCTGCTCCTGAATTGAACCAGAAGTTAGCAATCTTCTGTGGGTGGATGAGTTTGAGTTTATCTAGGGGGATAATCTCATAGTGAAGTATTTGCTTTCTAAGGCGGAAAAGTGCTGGACATTCTGTAATAATGTGCAGAGATGTTTCTTCATTTTCGAGGCATAGTCTACAGATGAACTTAAACCATAACTATATCATGCCATTTTGGAGAATTGTTTTAAAAACAAAACAACAACAAAAACAAAAAAGAATTTGTTTCTATTTCTTTACTGACCTGTAGCCCATAAAACAAACAAATTAAAAACAAAACATCCAAGTTCTCAGCTGACAACATATCTATATATAAAAAAGTTGATGTATGTATGTCTGTTTTTCCGGTATAGACTCCTGAACCGGCCGGATTTGTATGCATTTTTTTTAGATATAACATATGTAGTTTAGTCCAACAATGGTTCCTGTTAAGGTTTGTTCCCCATATTCCCACGGGAACGGGATTGGGAACGCAAAATTAGGAACTACTAGACAGATTTCAAAAATTCTTTCAGCATTAGGATGTTACATTATCCTTGCGTAACTAAGACTATATTTTATTACAATATTCCCACGTGAACAGAAACGGGAAGGAGAGTGGGAACCGTAAAACTACTTGACCCATTTAAAAAAAATTTTATTTTATATTATTTCATCCCCATGTAATCCAAATGTGAGCCTTTAAATTTAAAATTCTGAACTCCACCAAGCCGAAAAAAGATTTGACTTTTTTCTTTAAATCTCTACAGCTCCGAAGGATTTTATTGTATAGTCCCTGTTGATGGTGGGATTTATTTAATATTGAATGCTATACAAAACTGTTTTGTTGGGACATAACCCAATGAGGGCCTTAAATTTTGCATCAAATTCTCGTCTTTCTAGTCCCTGGGCTTATATTTTTAGGGAATCTTCCGATGTGGGAGTAAAAACAAATGATTGTCGCAAAATAAAAAGCATTTTTGAATAAATAACGATTTGATAAAGAATCGCTCGTATTACTATTTTAGTTAAATGTTTGAAATTAATGGTTTGGTATTGGTAGTCGTACAAGTTACATGGACTTTTCTCCTACATCATACACAGTTCTATGGATTATAGAAAAAAGACATTTTAAAATGAGTTCTGTTTTAAATTTTGCCGTGTCCCCGTGAGGTAATGGTTAACATGTCTCCGACGTTACAGAAACTGGTGCCCGTGGAGTAATGGTTAGCTCGTCTGCCTGTTACGAAAGATGTTCGTGGTTCAAATCCCAACAGAAAAGGAAATTATTTTTCAACGGATATCGCCTTTCGTAAGGAGTTGGCAAAAGTCCTCCGATAATTATGAAAAAGCGCTTTCTCCCGTTCAGAATCGGAAGAAAATGTCAAGCCCCTTTAATTCCCTCACAAGACACAGTTGTGAGAAATGCGCTACACCCCTGGTCTCCCCGCTCTGTTGCGCCACACCTTTTATTTTTATTTACCGCCTAATAACACTGTTGTGCTTTATGCTATACCCGTTTATAAAAAATGTAACTAGCTTGACCATTTTTATATGCTTTTTTGACTGCATTGACTACATTAGGTGAGGTGTTAAGCCTCAAAATTAAAAGGCGTTAAAAAAACATTTGAAAAAGCTTTGCAGTTCTGCTAACCAGGTTAGGTCACCGCACCAGTCGACGCTGTGATAATGCCAGAGAGTTATCAACAACCAATTATATGTAAGCCTTTTTAGAAAAAACAGAACCTCTTTGATCATGAAGTGAATAAATCAAACAATTTTATGGGTATCAAAACAAAAGCTATTCAAACGTGTACTAACCTAGGACGCATATTGTATGAACTCAAGATACCATTGAGTTGTAAGTTTAATTTAATAACAAACAGAGAAAATTAATAACAGATGTAATAAAAATAAAACAAAATACTTACAGTTTTTCCGTGGCCGTATGGACCGAAATTCCTGTGTTGAGCGATTGCTGCATGTTGCTCAAAATGTCTGCACTCGTCAATTTTTGTTAAACCATTCCAACGATAACGACTAAGCTCTGAAAGTCGAATCCGTAGTTCTTTTTCACGTTCCATCGAAGCCAGTAATCGTTCATATTCATTTGATGAATAAAACTGGGCAAAAACTCTAAAGCGGTCACGAAACTCTCTTTGGTCTCGACTTACACGAGGATGTTGTTGGTTTTTGTGACGAAAAAAATTTGCCACTAACTGATAATCACGGACAATTCGTTTTCTTCTGACACGCTCACGTAATCGTCTGGTGTACATATCGACGTGTGCAAGTTTTAGCAGGTAGTCTGGTTCTGTATCATCAATGTTAAGGGTAAGCGATGATATTAGCTGCTCCGCAGTAGGATCATATTCCCTTTCAAACCCATCTCTATTTACCATGTAACCTAGTTGAGCTGATTCCTCAGGTGTTATGTCGAGTTGGGGCAATTTTTGCATGGCACTACTACCCAAGGGGCCAGTATCTTCGGTGGTATGATCGACAAGCTGGGGTCTCTGACTCTGAGCGGGTATCCACGTATGACGTCCGATAGTTCCATTCAAATATTTATTAACATACTCTTCTTTAGAATCTTCAGCACTCTTTGTTTCAATATGTTTGCTTATGTCTTCCCAATTTCCGAAGCCGTACTTTTCAATGGCATCGAGAAGACGAAGTTCTTCACGAGCTGACCAAGATCCCTTTCCTCGAAATATCGACAAAATTGCTGTACCTGTGTCCATAAACTGATAGGCATGACTGTTGCTGTGGTCTCCAATTTCTGCACCAGCAGCAAAACACTAGGAAGTAAGTACATATACGTAAATAAATAATAATAACAAAACATAAACAAAATTGTGATGTCATAAGTGTTCATGTGACGTCACTAGATATGAATACAAGAAAATATGCTAGAGACCACGACCCACCTGCAGACAAAGGTCGAAAGCTGGACATTCTGCACAATGCACCCAGATACCCGTAATATCATCTTGACAATTTGTACAATTGTATTTGGTAAAGAGGTCTGAAATAGTAAAAATTATTTAAAATAACGAAATAATTAGAAAAAGTAAATTCGGATAAAGAAGAAAAAGCCACTCACCCGCCATATTGGCTTTATGAACATGAGTTCAGGGATGTCTCGCAACATATGCAGAGAAGAAGTTCACAATAGATATTTAACACTACGTCTACATTTACTTATAATTTATATGTAGCTCACCGTTTGCGCTGGTTATTCGAGCAAAAAAAAATTAACTGACGAAATGATTTTTCAAAAGAAGGAAAGGGATAGAATTTGATACCAAGTTTCGTCATTTTAAGAAATGAATTTTCCGAATCATGTAAAAGGGAAGGGACGATTTTAAGAAAATGGTGGATTTACATGCATCTGCAGGTTCAGATGAAAAACGGAAAAAGACACAAGATGTAAAATTCATACTTGTCTGATAGAGAGGGAACACACCATCTGCGCTTCCTTAGTTATGGCTGCAGATGAAAAATTATGGATGCAGAATGCAGATGAACATGTTCATCTGCACCAGAGATAAGAAATTAATCAGATGGCAATCCTTTACTTCTCTTGCACCGCAACAACCATTTGTTTACATTGTTGTTTTTGTAATCTCATCCTCTGTCTGTGAATACGTGAAAGCTGTACTCAAAGTGGTAGTACTGAGATTTGCTGTACTCAAAGTGGTAGTAGTTAGATTTTGTGTGTGGACAGGAAGCTGTACTCAAAGTAGTAGAGGTGATTTTCGGTAAATCAGCTTGTAGGCAGTTTCAATGTGTGTGTGAAGTTTGCCATCTAATTAATTTCTTATCTCTGATCTGCACCCATAATCCCTCATCCGCAGCCACATTAACTTTTGTGTTTTTTAATCTTCATCCGTCCGCTTTACTTTTCTGCACTTCTGCAGTTACAAATGCAAACAAACCCAGCATTTTTTCCTATTTGCTTCAGGAGCGTACTTAACGCACCTATCATCAGTCAAAATGATAAAATTTGAAATTGTGGTTAGTGAGTGTAGTTAGAACTTGGAACGCACTACTAGACGGGTTCACATTATCAAATATGTTTGACAAACTTGCTTGATGGACTCGATTTTGAAAATGTGAACGCTCCATCAAACGGTTTGTCAAACATGCTTGATGAATATCAGAAATTTTTGATATTTCGGATCCTTTTCTTTTTATTTATTTGCTTTTTTTTCTCCTTGTTCATCGCACTCTATACAATAGCAGCTATAAGAAAGTCCACCAAGTGACAGCATGTTTGACAAATGTGAACGGTATGGCTTCAGTCCATCAAATTTTCCTTCAAACAAGTTTGTCAAACATATTTGATAATGTGAACCCTGCTATTGTTATCAGTAGCCGAGTACACACTGTACAATTAGTTGGACAGACTTTGGCTTGAACGACCAATGCTTGACAATGTGTTCACCTCAGACGACCGCTTGACCAACTTGTTATAATATTTTCAAATAAATTGAAAACTTTGAAGTTAGATGGAGCGGAGGAACATTATGACATAAAGTTGGACGACAAGCTTGATAGTCTGTACGCAAACTACATCCGACCATCCAACATCTCGCCACCTGAGAGTATAAGTGCCCCATAGACCACTTTTTCGGGAAACTGAGTTAATGATGCAGTTATACTAATTCGAATATTCTCTATCGTTTGGTCCTATTCCCATTGCTCTATCTCTATTATTAACAGAGTTACGAAACCCACTTTTGCTCTACAGACCACACATTTTTGGGTTCTCTTAGTGCTTATTTGCCTTATATCCAAAATTTGTACTACGTGAGGCAATTTTTGTAGAGAAGTTGAAATAACAAACACTTAGTGCTTAAATGCCCTATAGCAATGGGCAATGGATATAGAGCAAATTCAATTAAAATATATTGTCAGTGCTTAATTGCCCCATATCCACAGGAGCTAGGATATAGAGCATTTAAGCTCACATAATATATTACAATTAAGTAAACATTTAAGTGCTTATTTGCTCCATATCCATGGACAAATGTGCAGTCAGCTTGAAAAGTATAAATAGAAGCACAATTTTCGCGATCATTTCAGTAGCCAGAAGACAAAGTTGCTGTTCTACAAACAGCTCCTCAGACCAATCATCACTTAATTCTTCCCTGCTTGGTTTAGTATATCCAAAACCAGCATGAAAAAACTCGGAGCATTTGAGAGGAAAATTCTGAGGATTTGCACAGGACTCAACTTTGACCGTCAACGACAGAGGTACTTCAGTAACAAAAAGCTCTACGAAGCATCAGGAATCCTTCCCCTCAACAGATTCCTTTTGAACAGTGCAAGGAAAATAACTAACAACCTGAGCAACCATCCCAATCCACTGGTGAGAAGCTTGACAACCGAAGAGAGACATCCCGAGCCGCGATACTTAGATATGATGGCACTACTGGGCGAAGAAATCATTTCAATCAATGACGAAGAGGCAATACCCTTTTACGAGGTAGCAGCCTCAGCTTACCACCGTGGCTAGAGGCCACACAAACCCCCTTCAACATAAAGACAACCGGATCTGAACAACCCGAGATTTTTTAAATCACCTTATAAATTTATATATTTTTCTTATCATAGGCAATAATTATAATTATTTTAGCAAACAAATCAATATTTAAAGTTAGGCCCCTTCTGTGCCAACAAAACAAAATATATCTAAATGTTATGTAATCTTAGAATTAAGAACCAATTGTATATATACCTGTTCAATAAAAATAGTTAAACAGTTAAACAGCGACCATTTCAGTTGGTTTCGTGCTCTCGTGGAGTAAAGGTCAAAGGAGGAAAAAAAATATGATGATGACATAATGAAAAGTTCTTAATTTCATTTTAATGTTTTTTTTTTAATTAATATATTTTATTTTTATTTTATAACTTGAATTATAATTATTTTTTTTTATTTAATAAAATGTTTGATAAAAAACACAAAAAACAGTCTTTGTTTCAAATCTATTTGTTGACTATGCTTTGATATTTCAGTTTTGGTGGGAATCTTCTTCAAAGACGATGTTGTAATCGTCTATCTCTGATTTTTTCAAAAAAGCAGCCATTAAAAACAATATGTTTTTAAAATATTGCAAAAAAAATAGAAAACGAGGTAAACAACAGGAAACAAATTTATTTTATGTAAGTAGAACTATTTAGCTTCACGTTGTCATACTACATAACGGAGTTAAATGTAGTTTTTTCTGACTTTTTAATTTTTATATTAAAGCATTTTTTTTTTTTTTTTACTAAACTGGACAAAAACAAAATTGGTAAAAAAAATAAAAAAAAAAATATAATAAATAATCCCTTAATAAAGCAAGCTTCTACGAATGTTGAAGTATTTTAGTAACCCATTCCAAATAAAATTAAATGTATTTTTCTAGAAAATTTAATGGACCAAAAGTAGTTTTAAGTATTTTTCCTAATTTAGTGTTAAAAAAATGTGTCATTTTGAAAGGTTTCTCATTGACTTAAAAATAAGCTTATGTGATATAAAGAAGGACATACCCAAAGTATTTATACTAATGTTTATTTTATATTTCTATTACTAAAAATAAAATTTTAAAAATTAATAATCCTAGTAATTTTGAATTTTTTTAGTATTTTTGTTTTCTTTGACATTCCAATGTTTAGTGCACAAATGTCCTATATCCCATGGAAAAATGGAGTTTGGTTTTGATTCATTCACCCATCGTATGGAACAGGGTCCTATATCCATTTCTGACTTTTTTCGAACTTTTTTTTTTCTTTTTTTTACCGTAACAGTTTTTGACCCAAGGTTCACAAATTACAAAAGAGAAATGTTCAATTAGTATGTATAAACATTCAAAAGTCATATTAGTTAAGTAGAAAGTAACGCAATTATTTTTCAAACCTTAAAATTCGTTTTCTGAGGAATAATTTCAATGGATATGAGGCACTTAAACTCTCAGGTGGCGATCTGTCAAACGAAGTCTGTCCAACTAAATTGTACAGTGTGAACTCGGCTAATTCGAAACTCAAATAACAAATGTCAAAATTTGACACATTTCAAACGAAGGGTTTGTGTGGTATCTGGTATGCATATGCATCTGAGAAATTTCAACCTTTGGACCGATTCGTAGTTTTCTTTTCTTTGATTTATTAAGTTGACTTTCATCCTCTATCATTTGTCGGTTCACTGACGTCTTTATTAATAATTTATAAGACCCTTTAAACTTAGTTGGAACACTTGAAGAGAAATGGCTCGTGTTTTGGTTGGTGTTAAGCGTGTGATTGACTACGCCGTCAAGGTTAGTACAATCAGATTCATACATTGTCCACTTGTTGCAAATCAAATTAAATGTATTGCACTCATTTGCGTAATCATCATTATCATATCTAGGTTCGTGTTAAGCCTGACAAAACCGGAGTAGTTACAGAAGGTGTCAAGCACTCAATGAATCCTTTCGATGAGATTGCAGTCGAAGAGGCGGTCAAGCTGAAGGAAAAAAAACTAGCATCGGAAGTAATTGCTGTCTCTGTTGGCCCAACTCAATCTCAAGAAGTAATTCGTACAGCTTTAGCAATGGGTGCTGATCGTGGTATTCATGTTGAGATTGCTGGCAAAGATTACGATCTCTTGCAACCAGTACATATCTCGAAAATTTTAGCGAAATTGGCACAAGATGAAAAGGCTGAACTGATTATCCTTGGCAAACAAGCTATTGATGATGATAGCAACCAAACAGCTCAAATGACGGCTGCTGTGTTGGACTGGCCACAAGGAACTTTTTGCAATAAGGTTGAAAAAACTGATGCAGGTCTAACAATAAGCCGAGAGATAGATGGTGGACTAGAAACTATTAAAATCAAAATGCCCGCTGTATTGAGTGCTGATTTGCGTCTTAATACTCCACGCTACGCAACACTACCTAATATTATGAAGGCTAAAAAGAAACCTATTAAGAAAACTACTCCCAAGGATTTGAACATCGATACTTCTCCAAGGATTGAAATAATTTCAGTCGAAGATCCCCCTGTGCGTCAAGCTGGTTCTATAGTTCCAGATGTAGACACTCTTATAACAAAATTGAAAGAAGGTGGTTTCGTTAAGTAAGCTTATCAATTGAACATCAACTGATAAGAATAAAGATTCCTCAGAATTGGTATACCGAAATATTGTTTTTACTTAAATCAAATGCATGTTTTGAATAATCTGTTAAGTTTTTAATAAAATTTGTCAGGAAAATTTTCCAAAGTAAATTTGAATTTGTAAAGTGAGCGAAAGAAATCATCATTTTTTAGCAATACGGACTGGAAAACGCTGGTATTGGTATCCCTGCCTATACATACCCCCAATTTGTACTTTTAGCGGTTTTTAAAATTTTTAATTGGTACATTGTATAAAATTATAAACTATTGTAGGAATATGTAGACTTTTGGACTGGTAGCGAGCCTAGTGTCCCCCGTCCAACCTAGTAGTCTCCACCCCAAGCTATGTATTGGTTTCACCATTGTATATATTAAAGCGATTGCTGCGCCACCTGTGTTCTCTGGACCATAAGGTTGTTAAATCGCCTTTTGAATTTACTATAGTTTTTTTTGTACAATGATTGGCGATAGAATCGATATCCGCTCCGTGATGCTACTATAGTTTATAAATACAATGGGGCGAGCATTAACATGTGAATTGTTCAATTAGCTATTTTTAATGTATAAAAGTGCTCAACACTAGAGAGCGCTGCAACAAAATTATTCACAACTTATGAAGTTGATTTTTATGAAAACCAATGCTCATGAGTCAAATGGTGCTGAGCTGATGAAAGAAAAATACAAACAGTATCGATACACCAAAAGACGTTGATCGAAATTTTGTTTTAGTTCAGTAGGGCCAAAGTCATAACTTGAGTACTGACATGTACATAAAATAAACATAAATAAATGTATTGAAACAACAGTTATTAGTTTCAACTTATTTTTATACTTATAAGATTATATATCGATTTTTGTGACAACGAAATTAAAATTAAGTATCGATTATTTTGTGCGAAAATTTAGATACTTGAATGTATCGATATTTTCTTAACATCCCTAAAATATCCACATTGATGTGGTTCTGCTTCTGGTTAGACATTTTAGTTTTAAAAAGTTTACTTTTGCGGTTTGTTTGTGAAACTTTATTCTTTTAATTATTCACGGACTTTTGCAACTTTAAAAAAAGTAAAATTAAATAAAAGAAAAATGGCTCGCCGCGGAGCACAAGCTGAAGATTTATCAAACGTTGAGTTTGAGACCAGTGAAGATGTTGAAGTTATACCCACATTCAATTCCATGAACCTAAAAGAAGAACTCTTGCGGGGTATTTATGCATACGGTAAGTGGGTCACTTCCACGCTGTTTTGCTAAGTTTTAATAATAAACGTTTTAGGTTTTGAGAAGCCTTCAGCTATCCAACAAAGGAGTATTAAGCCAATAGTCAAAGGTCGTGATGTTATAGCCCAAGCACAGTCGGGTACAGGCAAAACAGCAACATTTTCTATTTCAATACTGCAAAGCTTGGATACAACACTCCGCGAAACACAAGTTTTGTGTTTGTCACCAACTCGTGAATTGGCTGTTCAAATTCAAAAGGTTATACTTGCTCTGGGTGATTTCATGAATGTGCAGTGCCATGTCTGTATTGGCGGTACAAACTTGGGTGAGGATATAAGAAAATTGGATTACGGACAGCATATTGTCAGTGGAACACCGGGTCGTGTGTTCGATATGATAAAAAGACGAGTTCTTCGAACAAGGTTGGGTTTATAATTTGCTTCGTTTTTTTCTGTTTATTGGTTTCAATGTTTTATTTTTTTTAGAGCAATCAAGATGCTGGTACTTGATGAAGCCGACGAAATGTTAAACAAGGGTTTCAAAGAACAAATTTACGATGTGTACAGGTATTTACCACCTGCAACTCAAGTTGTGTTGATTTCGGCTACACTTCCGCATGAAATTCTTGAGATGACTTCTAAGTTTATGACAGATCCAATTCGAATTCTTGTTAAACGGTAAGTAGATTTATAAATAATTTTAGCAAAAGGAGAGAAAATGGTTTGAAAGAAAAGTTCTGTATTCTTTAAATTGACCAACCCGCTGCTTTTACTTTCAATTAGGGGTGCATTACAGTTCGGGGTGAACTGGGTCCCCAACATCTTTAGCTAATAATATTGATTTCGGGCGAGCTATTCCAGTTTTGCACTCTTAAGTTGGTTGAGGTCTTCTTCCACTTCATTTGCGTTCCGCGATTTCCTTGCATTGTGCTTTCGAAAACCCGTCGAGGCGGAGCGTTGATGTCCATCCCCTCTACCTACCAGCCATCGTAGTCTCCCGATGTGTACTCTTCCAGCTATGTTCATGTTGCGGTACAGCTCAAAAAGCTGATTGTTCTGGACATGCTCATTCACATTCACCCTTATTACGAATGGCGTTTTAATAAAACGCCAATAAGATGACTTATCTCTAGATGCCACTATTGCCGTTTAAATAAAATAACTTTTGAGGGAATGTTAAGATCAATGAGGAACAGATAGAGGGCTGAACTTATATTTTTATGAAAACAAAAACTATCGCCATTTTTCAGACATTATAGTGAAACGCCTATCACAATAAGCGTGATTATCTTCAATAATCAAGGGTTTCCTCATTCTTACCTAAGGCCCGTGCTTCCGCGTCGTACACCAGGACGGAAATAACCAAATTATTATAACACGTTACCTTGGTTTTTCTAGAGATTGTTTTAATTCTTGAATGGCTTGAAACAGCGGTTGCCAAGAGTAATTCTCCGTTTGACTTCGTCACTGATGTTATTTCCGTGTCTATAACGGATATAGGATAGACGAAGTCTTATACTACTTTCACGAGGGCGGCTGTGGCGCAGTGGTAGTGTTCAGTAGATAAACCGGATACGTGGGTTCAAATCCCGCTCTGGGCATCTTCCTTTCTTTCAGGCTCTTAGTTTCATCTGGACGTCGCCCTTGAGGTTATATGTGAAACTACTAACACCTTATTTCCATCATACTGCATCACAAAATAGGGAAGGCTGCTACCCTGGTAGTACAATGGACCGGAAATTAGGTCTGAGTGCTCCAGATTAGCATAAACCTCCTCTTTTTTATAAAAAAGAAAAAAAAAATACTACTTGCAAATTATTATGTCGTTCTTGTTTGATGACATGATTTGTTTTGACCTTATTAAGCACCAAAACCGTTTAAACAGCAACTATGTATTTCAATGTCCACAGAAGCACTTCTGACATCACACTTATTTCTTCCCATTACGTCAATATCGCCTGGCCGTAACTGTAACTTTTAAAAGATTATGCCTCTAATGTTGACGTCTGAGTTTTACACAAATTTTTCAAAAATGATGTTAAGGAACCGCATGACATGCCTAAATGTATGTATATATGTGTGTTTATTTAGTTTGATAAACTATTTTATTTGGAGGTGAGATCAAGAGGCAAATCTTATTCAGAAGCATATTTATTTTGGAGATACCCTCCATTTAATTGCTGTAAATGTGATGGTGTAACTGAACACTGAAACAACTGGAGCAATAATCCACCAAGAATTTAGTTACATTCGAGAAAAGGCATGAGATTTCATATACATATGTATTTTTCTATGAACTAACTGAACCGCTTGTCGGTGTTCTGGTCGAAGTTCGTCAAGTGTTTATGACACCCGATGACTACCAAACTTACAAGAAAGAGTTCTGATATTTTGAAGTTTAGCTGTTAAGAGTCAATAGAGAACACACATAAGCGTATGATTACAGATTGTTTGTAAAACAACAGATGACAAAAAAGCACTTTTGTCTTAACACTTCGCAAAGGTAATCAATCGATATCAAAATTAGGAGTCTCGGATCTCATTTTTCTGTTCATTGTTCATTGGTTCGATGTGGCTGATGTATTCGACGTGTGTCGTAATTTTTTAGCGGCATTCACATCATGGTTAAGCTAACAATATTCCTCGTTATATCATTGCCTGTAGCATAAGCATGTCTGCTTTTTACCTTGGAATTCGAGTCTAGGTCTCAGACACATCTAATGTTTTTTCATGGGTATCGCTTTTCGCGAGGAAGTGGTATGGAATAGGCAAGTAATCTGACTGTAACTACACTGCAAAATAAGAATCGGGTTGCAACTATGCCATTCGAAATAAGTTAAAAATTGTAGGTCTCCGAAATAAGGCTCGGTCCTGTGGTTTTTCAATTATCGAAGATCTTTTTTTGGAAGTGGAGCTCTGATTTTAAAACTTAATAAACATCTCCACTCAGAGCCAATAGCCATCGCAGCTAAGCTCTATATTTTTAACATTGTCAATCTACTTTTAAGTACTTGTCAATAAAAATAATAATAATAATAATAATAATAATAAATATCAGAATATGCGAATATGTAAGATCGCTCGCTGTTGAAGAAAGATTTCGATTTTTTACACTTTTGATGTTGTAAATTAACGTATAAGTGTATGTTTGTTAACTGGTTTGCTGTCTGAGGGAAAGCCTAACGAGCATGTTGGTCGATTATAGATTTTATGTCTTTTAATCTTTGTTGAAGCTGCTGTCAGTCAACCATTACCCCAAGGCGATGCCCGTGGGGTAATGGTTAGAGTGCCATGGGATGTTCGAGGATCAAATATCGCTTTGTTTGCAACAAATTGGCAATTCCTCCGATAGAAATTTCCTGCCATGAAAAGGTCTTTCTCGATTCGCCGTTCGTAATCCGAAAAAAAAAATTGTAGGTCCCTTCCATTCCCTCGCAGGGTGTGGTTGAGAGAAATGCGCTGGGACCGGGGCTCCCCGCTCTGTTGCGCCCTCACTATTCATTTTTATTTTATTCTATCTCCTAGAGCCTTCTTTCTAGTGTGGTGCTATAAACCACCGGTTGCAGATTACTTATTAAGTTTTTTTTTTTTCAATGAGAACCTTAAGAGTATATTTCCATCAGCTCATAATTTCAGCTATAAAAAATCAAAATTACGTGTTTCGAACAATTCGATTTTTTTAGAAGAAGTTTCCTTATTCCTTACCCTTTTCCCGGCGTTGCAAGCGTCGTGATCTCAAAGGGATCACAGCTCTCCCACTTAACTGCTTCACACTAGTGATCCACACATGTGGTACGGCGAAATCTAATATCAAATATGTGAGAGTGATTTGTTCCTCGGTCTATACAAATATTTTCAACCAGAGCTTATAGCTTTTTCCTTTTCTATTTTACAGTGATGAGTTGACATTGGAGGGAATAAAACAGTTTTTCGTTGCTGTTGAGCGTGAGGAATGGAAATTTGACACATTGTGTGATCTTTACGACACACTTACCATAACTCAGGCAGTTATATTTTGCAACACAAAACGTAAAGTCGATTGGCTTACAGAAAAAATGCGCGAAGCTAATTTTACGGTGAGCTCTATGCACGGTGACATGCCTCAAAAGGAACGTGATGAAATTATGAAAGAATTTCGTGCAGGACAGAGTCGTGTGCTGATCACAACAGATGTTTGGGCTCGTGGTATAGATGTTCAACAGGTGTCACTTGTTATCAACTATGACTTACCAAACAATCGTGAACTGTACATTCATCGTATCGGTCGCTCGGGTCGATTTGGACGCAAAGGTGTCGCTATTAATTTTGTTAAATCCGATGACATCCGTATTCTACGAGATATTGAGCAATACTACTCAACACAGATTGATGAGATGCCGATGAACGTAGCTGATTTAATTTAAATTTCAACTCAAAGCAACTTTTATCATTAATGAATTATAATATTATATATTTAACATATATTTTCACGCTATCAATAAAATGTATTAATTTTTTCATTCAACTTTGTTTAATACGAATGGTTGACTTTGGTGTAGCTCCGTTACTCATACAAAACATTATTGTACAAAATCACACTGAATTTGAAAGCATTGCTGGTTGCGATGGAATTTGTACATAAGAAGAGGTTTGTTGTGCCTGACCAAGGTTGGCTGTTTGTTTTTCTTTGGATTTGATCACAGTGCCAAGGACAATGCCGAGGAAAAGAATGAGACCAACTTGGTGGTTGGAAAAGAATTTTTTAGCACAATCTGCTGGATTGTGAATGTCCAAGGAATAAATCTATGAATACAAACGTTAATAACTTAAGTGATCGTATTTAATACTTTCTTACCTGTTGCGCTAAATGCCCAGCCACCATTCCAATAGCTGTGTAGTATGGCCAAGTTTGATCACATGAAGCTCCTGCTACCATGAGACTTGATATCATCACTGCTGAGAACCCAGACAACCAAACTTTCGTATTTTCACCAAATCGTAGAGCAGTACTCTTAATGCCAGCCTGCACATCATCAATTTTATCCTGATGTGCGTAAATGGTATCGTAGACTATAGTCCAACAAATTCCTGATAAATAAAGGGGCAAGCAGGCCGACCAATTAACAGCACCTTGAGTTGCACACCAGCCTAAAAGTGCACCCCAGTTGAATGTCATGCCCAGCACCAATTGCGGCCAGTAAGTAATTCGCTTCATAAGAGGATACGTTACAACAAGGCCCAAGGAACAAGCACCGAGGATAATTGACTGTAAATTTAGCTGGACCAAAACAAGAAGCCCAAGGCTAAGTTGAGCAGAGAGAAATATGATGGCATCAAACTGTGAAATCTCGACACTAGCCAGAGGTCGACTTTTGGTACGCTCTACTTTTGCATCCAAATCCTTGTCCCACAAATCATTGATGGTACATCCAGCTCCTCGCATAATGAATGCACCGGTGCTAAAAAGTGCTAGCATAACAGGATCAGGCCAGCATCCAGCTGGTGCACTTAGTGCTATACTCCAACCACATGGCCAAAACAGCAGCAAGGAACCTATGAAGAATTAATTACATTAAGTAGGTACAACACAATATTTATAAATATTCTAAACATTTTAAAACCAATGTATAAAAAAAATACATAAGTAGGGAAATGTTTTATAGTCTCATTGTAGAAAAAGATTTTAAGAACATCTTACCAATCGGACGATCAATGCGCATTAACCTTCCATATGGTGACAGTGCTTTTTTTAATTGTTGCAAAACAGGTTCGTGACCTTGAGGTGGCTCAGGTTTAATTTTATTAAAATCATCCGAGGTACTGCTTAGATTTCTTAAATTTACTAAATTACAATCATTCCTAATGCGAGGTGGGGTTTGAAATTGTAGTGCGCTAACAGTTGATGGTATTGGCCTTAGGATTTTTTGTGATATTACGGAATATTGAAAATGACACCTTGCTCGGAGGCATACTGTTCGTACAGATAACATTTTTCATTGAGGTCGAGGTTTTCGTGATAAATGGCAAGAGAGGTTATTAAATTCAAATTATTTATCGAAAAATTGCGAATCTTGGTTTCTGATGTAATGCTGAAGTAAGTGATTTTAGTTTATGAGCAATATTTGAAATAACTTATGACAGCAGTACTGAAGTACGTGTGCAAGATATAATGTATTCACAACATTATATTTTAGTTGATTAATCCGCGATTGTTGTTTAAAATTAATTACCACGTTCGTTTAGCTTTGCACAGCAGTCCGGTCCGATGTTGTCTGTTGTGACAGATATATTTTAATAACAACAATGGCCGATGCTTAATTGACATTGACAGAACACCAAGCTTTGATAACATGGTTTTCTTACAAAGAATCACGAAAAGACACTAGATACAGCGAATTAAAAAGAAGATATGTTAAGGACTATTCACATGAGCACGACTAACGAACGAAGAATAAATCAAGAAATGAGATTTTAAGGGTGGTATTCACCAAGAAATCTTAAACTAAGTGCCTCATAAACCTATTCACCGACCACTGTGCAGATTTATGAGCGCTCATAACACTTAAGAGTGGTCGCTACCACTCTTAAGTTATGAGCGGTTGTTGTTTTAAATAACTTCGAAAATTCGAAATTTACTGACAGCGTCATTTGTGGTTGTTATTCAAAAATCAAAATGGAAGGAGAAGGAGCGTTGAAAAAAATAAGAAATTCGAATTATGGTTTGCAATACAGAGAATGAATTAATTTTACGTTCTACCTTTTCTTAAAATTCCGAAAATTTTTTCTGTTTTTGGTTTGCTTAACAGCTGATTTTGACAATCCTTTACTTCTCTTGCCCCGCAACAACCATTTGTTTACATTGTTGTTTTTGTAATCGCATCCTCTGTCTGTGAATACGTGGAAGCTGTACTCAAAGTGGTAGCAGTGAGTTTGCTGTACTCAAAGTGGTAGTAGTGAGATTTTGTGTAAAGTAAAGGTGGAGTGGAAGCTGTACTCAAAGTAGTAGAGGTGATTTTCGGTAAATCAGCTTGTAGGCAGTTTCAATGTGTGTGTGAAGTTTGCCATCTAATTAATTTCTTATCTCTGGTTCACAGGCTCAACACCCTTATTTTTCGAATATTCGAATTAGCTTAGACTAGACCCTATTATTGCTTGGTAGTCCGGTCAAATTAGCTTCAAAAATAGGGGTAAGGTTACATTAATTCGCACCTTGCTAAAAATTGGCATGAATGTTGGGAACCCTATTACTTACAATTTGTCAATTATCCACATCAATCCGCCGTGTGGAAAAAAATTTATTCAAGGTCAAAAGTTGAAAACATCGATTTTATGAGCTTTCCAGCTAAACGGTAAGTTTTATCATAAAAATATACAGGCAAAAAATATTTATCATGCAATTATCTATAAAAATTGTAAACACACTTTTTTCCCTAAGAATCACCATTTTGGAGATATAGCTATGCAAAAAGTTGAAAAAGTTGTGTTATTCCTAATATGCACACGTTTCCGCGCCACCCGTGAAGTAGTGGTTTATGTGGTTTCCCTGGTAGGCTAATTCCAGTCCACTATCTTTTGGTGTTCTGTTGAGGTAAAAGCTATTGTATTAGATTGAAAATGGTACTATTGTAATGACTATTGTAATGAATGAGAGCGGTCTAAGTAATGAGTAATTTGAGAAAACTATTCGTCTGATTGAAACTCTGTCTTGTTCTTCTTCTTCTTTTTCTTCATCTTCTTCCTGCTGGGTGCAAATAAATTGTTCAAAGAGCGATGCATCAGAAGTCTGCTCGAATATATCGTAAGAATCCTCTTCTATGGCGATTGAACATTGGAGCACGATTGGCCTCAACAACTTATACCTACATGCTAATGAATAAAACAACCCAACTTTCTTACAGCCGCATTTACACCCCTTTTCGCAATAGATCTTGTTCAGCAGAAGCAGAGGTTGGAGGAAGACAAGCTAATTGTACTTGTTTCTTCTTATGCGTGTTTTTAGCAAAAGAAAAGTATCGAAACTTATCGCAGCAAGTAATTTTTTTTGGAGCTCCGTAAAAGGAAAGAAGAAAGCGAATTCCGTTGGTGATTACAGCTTGTGGAGTAGAGGTACTTTCTTTGAAAAAGTAAGCATAATCATCTAAATCTTGTCTCTACAACAATTTCAAAACTGTTCTTTTACCTCTCCTGAAAAATTTTTTCGACACTGCACATGAACTGTCACAGAAGTCTGGGCTTTCACTTATTCCGACAATTCATCACCTCTTTTAATACTTGCATCAATTAACGTCTTTAGCCCACGATTGCTTGTGTTTTGCTTTCGGTCAAATGTTTATTACAAATAAATTAAAATTGAGACATTTCTATAACAAACACAAAACTGCACATATTTTGTTTGGAAATAAAAGCAATAACTATGTGTTCTTACTACGAAGGAATTTTTGAGAGTAATACTATTCTATCTAGTAAGGCCTTGAAAAAGAAGCAGTTATACTAGCGTCGCCACGCGGACAATTGAATAGCAGACAGTTGTTGCTCAATACAAGCCTGCAAGACCGTACGGTCATATAAAATGAGGGACTGGGTTTTTTTCGAGTTTATATTCTTTTAATTGTATGTATGTATACGCCACGAAAACTATTATTTTAACTTATGTTATCGTTCTGTAACGCATATAACGGTAATTGACATACATACTATGAAGAATACAACTTTTTCAACTTTTTGCATAGCTATATCTCCGAAATGGTGATTCTTAGGGAAAAAAATGTGTTAACAATTTTTATAGATAATTGCATCATGAAAAATTTTTGTCTTTCTATTTTTATGATAAAACTTACCGTTTAGTTGGAAAACTCACAAAACCGATGTTTGGAACGTTTGACCTTGAATAATTTTTTTTTCCACACGGCGGATTGATGTGGATAATTGACAAATTGTAAGTAATAGGGTTCCCAACATTCATGCCAATTTTTAGCTAGGTGCGAATTAATGTAACCTTGATTGTCCATTTTGACCGGACTATTGGTGAATAGCACATCCAAATTTAAAACTAAGAGCCTCTTAGCTTTAAGAGCGCTCTTAAGATTGTTTGGTGAATACCACCCTAAGTGCCTTACAAACAATAAAGTCCTGCGCAAACCAGCTCGAATGCGTGCGATGCGAGTGCGTTAAGTCAAACCTCCATAAGACGCTGTTCAGACTGGGGCAAGTCAACCGAGCAATTTTGACATTCCGCCTCCCCGTCCGTCATCTTCAGACTAAAATTAAATGTGAACGCGATGGATTTATTTTGACGATAATTTTGCCTTCAGATTTGGGAAAAAAAAATCAGAAATTGAACTGAACTGAAATAATAATTTATTTTTTTTCGTAGTTTTGCTTCAGGAACAAGAAAAAGAACATTTATTTTCCAAACAACCTCGTCCTCGTTACTCGGGGGAAAAAAAACACAAGTGTCACAACAAGGAAATGTCAAAACTCAACCAAGAAAATTTTAATTTATTTAAAAACTCCGGCGCAAAACCACGTTTCTTTCTTACAACTATGTGGGAAAGAGAAAAAACATATAGACGTCAATATTGCCTCGTTGACTTGCCCCAGTCTGAGCAGCGTCTAATGATGGATTTACATGCATCTGCAAGTGCAGATGAAAAACGGAAAAAGACACAAGATGTAAAATTCATACTTATCTGATAGAGAGGGAACGCACCATCTGCACTTCCTTAGTTATGGCTGCAGATGAAAAATTATGGGTGCAGATGAACATGTTCATCTGCACCCATAATCCCTCATCCGCAGCCATAATCCTATTCGTCTCTCTTTAACTTTTGTGTTTTATAATCTTCATCCGTCCCGCTTTACTTTTCTGCACTTCTGCAGTTGCAGATGCATGTAAACCCAGCATAAGATTACATGTATTTCATTTTGACAGAAATCGCATCGCACGACGTCATCGCGCTGGTTTGCGCAAGGCTTAAATTCCTCACGAATTTTTTAAGAAACTATGGAAATATAGTTCATACTTATTTTAGGTGGATAAACTCTTATTTTTCTGCCACTCAACTAAAGGTATGTCAACTTAGACCTGACTGTGAACTAATTTTAAATTAATTTATTAAAATACTAATTTACGTTTAACTTAATTACTGCTAAGTTTTTTGTTGTGCAAAATAAAGGAATAAACTAAATTCACTTTGTTTCTATTGCTATGAGTGCAAGTTTTTTTTTCAAGCTTCAAAGAAAAGGTATGTCATCTTAAGAAAAACTCCCCTACACCTTCCCCCTTTGAGATATTTTTTTTTTAAATTAAGTTCCTTACCTTTCAACGCGTCCAAATAGTTAAAAGTTAATTAGCTGTATCCTTTAAAATAACCGCGGCCTAGATAGATTCCGAAAAGAAGAAGAAGCCATTAAAAAGCTCATTAGGGATGCGCACATTAATGAAAATGAAATAGTTCATTAAAAGAACCGGAAATGTTAGGTGTTAGGGTATAGTGGCACATTCGCTTCACACATCTGACAGCATTTATAGGTTCATATCTAAACGTCCAGCTAACTCAGAAATATCGATATAGATAGTTCGGATAGACAATAAAAAAATAGTTTGAACAATACTTTCTACAGTAGTCTAAGTAAAATGGGTGCAGGGGGCCTAGATCCTAGAGGTAATGGAGGTTTTCTAGACCAAACAATAAGGAAGCATCGGGTAGCTGAAGCATTCTTGGGAGTATGTTTGAAAGCAGACCTAATTTGCGGGTGAGGTAAGTAGGGTTCGCTACTGACCTCTTTACAAGAACATATCTTCCTCTTTGGATGAAGTGAAAGCACCGTTAGAGGGGTTCATGCGAGAATTGAGTCATTCGCAACTGCTGACAATAACCTGCCAGTGGTAAAAGTCCACAAGCTCAGAAGGCATCTCAATGGTGATCGTGCAAGAATTGTTGAAATAATCGTCTATTTACTACTTGGCGCAACCTTATGTTCATCTAAGCTTCCAGCATTGCTTTTGTTCTTCCAAAGTTCCATTTTTCATCTTATCATCATCATCATCATCAAAACCATATACCATATCATCAGCATCCAGCAAAGAGAGATGAAACCATAATTAATAGCAGCAATTATATATGTACTGCAGCATAAGTATGGTAAAAGTGATACGTAAATAAACAAATAAATAAACCATGTAAAAATTCCTTGGTTCCAAAACAACCAACAGTTTCGAATAACAAATAATGAATTCAGTGTTGACGAGACGACCCCAGCAAACTAAAAAAGGACAAAGGTCGCTGGATCTGCACGTCGAACGTGTGTAAGTATCCATGTGCGCTAAAAAAACACACGGTAAACGTACTATAACTGTAGTTAGTCGAAGTTTTGAACACATCCAGCTTTTCTGGATCTTCTTTTAAGTGCAAAGGTTCTCCACAAACATAACAACGTCCTGGGAGGAGTGAGATATTAAGATTTAAATATTCCTCACCATAAATAAAAAATAATAACTCAAAACTTTGTACTTTACACTTATATTATTAACAAGCATCTTTATAATATGATTACTTATATATAACATTAAAGCTTCAAAAACTTGTTAACAATGCGTTCGTCTATATTCTCTCAAAGGGAATGAAATGTCGGCGAATTTATTTTGTGTTTTGTTCCTTCTTCTAATCTAAATTTGGTCCAGCTCGATTAATACAAATACATTATTCACTTATCAGTCTCTTAGCTTTTCGTCGCACGCTTATTCATCAGACACAGTGAACGTACGACTTACACCTTCATAGGGAAAAATTCCACCCAAAATGTACTTATAGTTACCAAAGTGTCTGATTCTATATTCTCCTGGTAATGTGTTTTCACCAATTTTCCAATAGATGTGAATATCGCTAAATCCCAAAATGGACGATATCCTTTCCCAAACAAATCTTAAAATATATAACAGAAGAGCATAGAGTTCAAATTCAGGTATAAGTTTATGCTTTTGTTCACTTACCGAGTTTCCCAATTAGCATCAGTAAGGGAAACTTTCCATCTTTCTTCGTTAACTTTGCGCTCTACTACAAAGTATGTCTTCTCATGGAAAATATTATTTCTGGGATTCCCTGCAATAAACGTTACTTTAACTGTATCATTAACACCGTAAGCAGCTTCTGGCTCCATTTTCACTGTTCCGAAGTCCTTTCCAATTGGATGGCCATCAAAAATTACCCCGGTGTTGAGTGATAACATTCTGTCGTTCATATAAGGTGGTTCTGGACCTGGGCTAACCATTTCGCCTTTTATGAGAGATTTTGTTAGCTTTTCATACTGATCCATATAAATAGTGTGAGTATGTGGCCCATAGATTGTAGATGCAGCTTCATATCGTTGTGCTTGATATTCCTCTGGTGTAACAATATAACTTGTATACATGTTTGATAAGCCAGCTAGAATTATATCATTTTCAGAACCTCCAGCAGCTGCAGCAACAGCTCGTACCTTGTTTCGAAGTCGTCGACCAGCCATTGTGGTAAATTCTCCAGGAACTGCAGTAATTATAACATCACCAATTTTAAGAATTTGAGTTGAAACTATTTTGGGCTGCCACTCATATGGAAATGTTGCCTGCAATTCAAGACGGTTAAACTAATTACAAACTAACTGGTTTTAGGACCTACCCGTCCAGTAGCTAGTAAAATAGGTTTAGGTGAATGGCATAAAGTATCAACTTCTGTAGGTGGAACAATAAAATCTCGAACCGCATTCCACATTGCATTTTCTGTAAGCGTGCCTTGCTCGAAGTTGAAAGCTCCTGGCCCATCAGTAGTACCTGCTGCAAAGCTATAACCCATCGCAGGCTCGCATCCCCGAACTTTGTCTAGTTTCCTGGTCAATGAGTTGTAAGTTGAACCATTGTATTTGGTCATGTCAAGAAATTGGTGAATAAAAGCAACATCACCAGAAACTTCCCGTCCTGCATTGTCGTGTAAGAGTCGCTAAAAACATAAATCAATATTTAATACAATGAGAATAGTGTTTTGATTGTTATTGTCTCACCAATGCACCCTCATACAACCTGGTAGCTATTATTTCGGTGCTTTCAAACATATCACGACCTGGTCCTGATGCAAAGCATTCACCATCTTTTGAACTGCACTTTGATGTCAGTAAGTCGCATTCGTTGCCACTGATTGAGCACTTAG
The DNA here is from genome assembly GCA_949752695.1 of Melanostoma scalare. NCBI lineage: Eukaryota > Metazoa > Arthropoda > Insecta > Diptera > Syrphidae > Melanostoma > Melanostoma scalare. The sequence goes on from OX456985.1 coordinate 182,184,910, forward strand.
GTCCCATAATGTTGGGTGACACATCCCCTAAATTAGAAGAGCAAAAAGCCCCTACGAATTTTCCCTAAAATATATAAGTTTTATAAATCATAAACTGGGCGCCATTTTCTTGAGTGTAAAGGTATTTAAGCGGTTTTTTTTTTACCTTTCCGGGAACTTTATTGGAGTTGTATTCTTTCTCTAGTAAAATGGAAGCGTATCCCACATTATCACTTGACACTAAATGGTTTGTATTATTCATCGATGTTGGATGCACTGCAAACCAATTGAATACACCCAAAAGGTTTTCCTCCATGTCAATGAATCGTAACTGTGTAAGAGTCTTGTCAACATCATGCTCGTATTGAGCTCGTTCTTCTTCGGGGTTTCGTAGATATGAAGTAGGAGATCGATTTATATTTGCATTGAGAACAACTGTTTGGGAAAGATACATTCGTCCAACATGCATATTATCCGTAGCTCTCTTGATACTCTTTTTTTTAGATAATAAATTTATTAGTATAAAAAAGATATATTTTATTTAAATGCTCACTAAATAAATACCCAACGCTAATGCGTCAAAAGTTTGCGGCACAAAACCCAAGATCGAGATGTCATACAGAAGGTGCATTAGAAAACCTCCCGCACCGCTGTGTGTATGCGTTCCACTTATGACCAGGTTGTCTTCCGTATAAACATCACCATATCTTTGCTGCAATCGCTTGACAACCTCTCTCTTTATAGCGTATCCCATCATACCGGCATCAACCGAAACGAACGCAACTCGACGGTTATTGTCGTCTTCTACTACAAATGCTCTAGCAAATTGTCGCGTATGAATTCCATGGCCCCGTTGTTTCAAACTGGCATAGCCCATCTATTAGGTAAAAGGTCAATGTATTTTTAGCTTAATATTTTATTTAGCCTTACAAATCCGATTTCCACTGGTGGTCCTGTAACATCACCACGTCCAACACCTATTTTGTAACATTCTATTTCCCCACAAAGAATGAGACAGAGTAAAACAAGGAAAACTGTTGCCTTTGTTCCCATTTTCACCAGTAGATCTTCTTTGTTCGAATTAAATGGAGATGACTAGATCCAACACTTTATTGTTAAGAAAAAAGAAAAAGAAAAGTTTGAGTCACATAAACGAGTAACATCTTTATAGAACCTTGAGGTTTTTCTTGAATACTTTTCGATATTGTTATCACCATCTAATACCACCTGTTCTACTCCTACACCTTCGCTTTAATGTTTTGAAAGGCAGATGCGCAATTGACCCCAAGGGCTTTGTGTTTAAACTTTATTCTTTGAGAAAAAATATAACATTCAAGAAGAAAATTCTTAAAGATATTTCCTATAGTATATAGTATATTACTATATGTAGGTATTAGTCTCTGTAAAAATAGCTCAAAATAATCTATGATGTAAAAATTTAATTAAACTGATGAAAAAGAATATGGAAATAGAAATCAAGACCCTTTCTCAACAAAGGAAAATTTAGCTTTGTTAGTTATTAGCACGTAAAGCCGTATAATATACACTGAAATGCATCATGCTTCATCATCATCATGCAACAATTTATTGCCCTGTACTCAATGCAAAATTTGGACATAAAAACAGAAGTTATAACTTCGATGAACAAGTGCCCCTTGTTGATAATTTTAATTGTCGCTTGTTTTTCTGCTTTAAACTTCTTATCTCTAGCTGATATAACACGCAAATATTTTTTCGTTTTGTAGTACGTAGGGGGTATGTGATACTAAAATTAACAGTTTATACTATACTAATAAAGAGCAATGATTATTTTTAATAGCTCTTTATATGAGGTTTTAAACAAAGGTCAGAAATATGAATATAACAAATTCATATTTAAATAGAATTCCAAAGGAAGTGTTAAATTTTAAAGATTCAAGGAAGATTTATTTGTGTTGCCAGCGAGGTAGTGGTTAGCATGTCTGCTGTTACGTGGGAGGCTTGTGGTTCCCAGAATTGATGGAAAAAATTTTTTTCGCGGGTATCGCGTTTCGTGCGGATTCCGAAAATCCTCTGAATAAAAAACTTTACCGTTCGGAAACGGCATAAAATTGTAGGTTTTTGACTTCGGTTCCACTTAAGATTGAATCACACTTCAATTCGAATTAGAATGCAAATGTATATACCTAGTAGATCGAAGCGAAATAGGTTTACACGATCCGATACGGCTTTGGTAGCTGTATCGGACGAAAGGGTGTGTGTCTATATTGATCAAGTAATCGGTTGATCAAGTGTGTTGGTGTGTGTGCTTTTTTTTAATTTTAGTGAACAAGTAGAAATTGTGGGGTAAAGGAGTTGAGACTTGTTAGTTTTTAATTGTGCTTCTTACGAAAAATGTCTTGGAAATCAATGAAATCTGAAATGCTTTGTCTTTAACGAAAATGTAAAAGAAGCAAAATTCACTGTTACATGCATTCAAAGTTTTTAGTCTATAGCGTGTAGTAAATAGACATTTACACATCTACTGTTTTAAAACTGAACTTAGAGTCCGAAAATAGAGTGCTTCTGGCGAACAAGCTTCTGGTTTTGAAGGAGGGTATAGCAAAAGATAGCCAATGCCTTCTCAAGATGCCAAGAAATGAATGAGATTTGAAAGTTTTATCAAGAGGTATAAAGTACCACGCCAGGCTGACAAATCTCGAACTCAATCCTGCAAAGACCAGCGCAGAGAAACATAGTGATAGAATCGCAGAGGGCACTTAGGATCTAGAGCACTTTTACAGGCTGCTTAACGGCAATATAAAGACACGAATTCCCGCTGTCAGGTTTAATGCTCTATTCAACTTCGCTGTTGATCAAGTATGCCGTCCAATTGACCCATCAGAAGAAGTTAAGCTAGCCATAGCGATGGTTTTAACACGGAGCTTTTCAAGGCAGCTGAAGATTAGTTGGAAAGAATCATGCAACAGCTGATTTGCATGATATGGTCGGAAGAAATCATACCCGAGGAATGGAACTTTTTTAATAAAAAAGTGAGATCCTCACAACTGCCTGCCCTATTGTGATCGATTTGATTTAAGCAGTTTTTAGTTTCCCGTTCCCGTGAGAATATATGGATAAAGTATAGTCCCTCTTACTCAGGGACAATTAACCACTCTAACGGTGAAAGAATTTTTGCAGTTCTAAGTTCGCGGTTATGTTCCCGTCCCGTTTCCGTAGGTGTATTGTGGTGAAATAAAGTCTACGCTACTCAGAGACAACACCACGTTGTTCCTGTGGGAACATGGCGATGAAATATAGTCTATGCTGCTTGAGGATAATGAAGGAATCAAATAGAGGAAGAATTTTTGAAATGGGTTATGTTTCCGTTTTCCTTTCCATTTTCCGAAAGGAATAGGGGGAGGAAGTTCCAATTTTCGACTCAATAGTCATGGAGCCTATTCAATACAAACAAACAAACAAAAAAATCTTTCTTTAAAATAGTGTAAAGATGAGCCTCCTTAACGTCTGCTGAATATCTGAACGTCTGAAACCACACGCAAGCAATTGGAATATAATATCAAACATACAATCTGTTTATCGATTTCAAGGCTTCGTATGGCAGAATTAACAGAGACAAACTGTACAGAGTCATGCCAAGTTTTGGCATCGTTCGACTCTGTAGAATTCACGCTGCTCCATCAAGGTCGTCACCGATGACGCAAAACACTTTCCGATAAGACGACAAACTATCTTACGATTTCCTTAACATCATACTTGAAAGTATCTTACAAAATCAAACGTTAACACCATCAGAGGCATACTTACTTACTTACTTAGGTGGGCATTACAGTTCGGGGTGAACCTGGGCCTCAGCCAACATCCTTCTATATCGACTTCGATTTCGGACGAGCTCTCTCCAGTTTCGCACTCCAAGTCGGTTGAGGTCTTCATCCACTTGATTGCGCCACCACCCGACGAGCCGGAGCGTTTCATCCGCTCTACATGGCCCAACCATCGTAGCCTCGCAATGCGTACTCTTCTGGCTGTGCCCATGTCGCGGTACAGCTCATACAGCTCGTTGTTGTATCTTCTTCTCCACACATTGTCTTCGCATACGGGACCAAAGATCATTCGGAGAATTTTTCTATCGAAACGACCAAGGGTTTCCTCATCCGCTTTCGATAAGGTCCATGCTTCCGCGCCGTACAGCAGGACTGGGATGATTAAGGTCTTATACAAGGTTACCTTGGTTTTTCTGGAGAGGGTTTTGTTTCTCAATTGCCTTCTTAACCCAAAGAAGCAACGGTTGGCAAGAGTTATTCTCCGTTTGATCTCCGCACTGATGTTGTTGTCCGTGTCTACAGCGGATCCTAGGTAGACGAAGTCCTGTACTACCTCGAAGTTATGTCTGTCTATTGTGACGTTTTGTCCAATTCGTCGATGCTCTGTGTCCTTGTTTGATGACAACATATACTTCGTTTTGCCCTCATTAACCATCAAACCCATTTTTGCCGCTTCTGTTTCAATACTCGCAAAAACATCTATGACATCACGCTTATTTTTCACATTATGTCAATATCGTCTGCGTAGGCGAGTACAGACTTTTGAAAGATTGTTCCTCTGGTGTTGACGTTTGAGTTTCTTACAATCTGTTCAAGTATGATGTTGAAGAAATCGCATGACAGTTTGTCGCCTTGCCTAAAGCCTTCCATTTAACCATCAGAGGCATAGCCTTTCGTAAAAGACGCTTATAAATAGATTTCATAGATGCTAATGATGACTTAATTAAGTATATGCTGTCATCAAACAAGGACAGAGAACAACCGAATGGGATAAAACGTCACCATACACAGACATAACTTCCAGGTAGTACAGGACTTCGTCTTTCTGAAGTGACTCAGAAAATAACATCAGCGCGGAGATCTAAGAATAAACTCTTGCCAATCGCTGCCACTTTTGGTTAAGGTGACACTTGAAAAATAAAACCTTTTATATAATATCAAGGTAGTCCTTCATCAGACACTGACCATCCCAGACCTACAATACAGTGCGGAAGCATGGATCTTGTCTAAAGCGTATGTAAAAAACCTTGCTCGTTTTGGTACGGCTCGGAGGGTTTTCGAAAGCATATTACAAGAAAATTGCGGAAAAGGAAGACCCTTAGGTGTCGCAATCAAGTGGAAGAAGACTTCAACCGACTTTTTAGTTTTAAGTTTTAAGTTCATTTTTCCTCCTAAGAACCGCAATTCTCAACCATTATTTTTATGTCATATTGGTTTTGGGAATTGGAAAAATGTACAGTTTGATTTGACTAATCCTTCATCATTTCTTGTGAGACTTTTCTGATATGAGCTTCTCATATATAAACATCCATTAGGGATTTTCTATTGAACTTGATAGTGAGTTCAATGAAACTTCCAAGTATTCTTTTTGTGCTGTTAAAAAATTTATCAATTTTCGTAATCATAACACGTACATTAGTGATTAAAAGAAGTCACGGAGCGACGGCTATAATGATTCATTGATGCAGTAATAAATGGGCATAAAAATAAGTATGTATGTAAACACTACATAATGTACGAGTATACATAAGTATGTCTGAGCTAAGTTGTTCTTAAAGACGGAAGTTTTAAATATGTAGAGGCTTACAAAAAATTATAATTCAATATGCAGTTTTTTCAAAGATGTACAATTGTACACTGTGCAATGTACATGATCTTCAGTGCCTTATATTTTTGAGTGACATGCGAAGTCACCATATAAAAGCACGTTGCAAGTACATGAAATGAATAGCAATTGATTTCACGAGCAGATTTGCTTAGAGAACTGGAGACTCAAGGACACACAAGCGGCGCGGCGTTTGCTAAATAGAAAGGCGTTTTTTAAGTGTGACCTTGTACGAAAAGCGAAAGGAATAGCAGTATATAATGAAATTTAAACGTCAAATAATTCTTAAAAAAGAGGTTAAATGTGTACTCAGCGTTCAATGCGAAGCATATGTATTGGGAGCTGGAAGAAATGTCTGCCCTAGTTGCTGATCTAAACAAAGCAGATTAAGAGATACTGAAAAACAACTTGGATAAAGGGTCACCATTGTCAAAATAGGCACTTAAATCTCAAAGGAAGAGGAAAAAAATTAGGAGATTCGTTTGTTAAGACTTAAACGAGTAAAGTAGTGGACCAAAACATGAAAACATGAACCCAGTCAAAATTATTCATCGACTTGAAAATGACAGAAATTCTGGACATGAGCAAACGTTACGCAAAATGCTTTCGGACTTCTTCACTGGACACTGCCCTCTCAGATATCATCTTAAAAACATGGACATCAGCCAGGGTGACACCTGCAGTCTCTATCTCGAAAACACAGAAACAGCTGAACGCATAGGTACTATGTGAATGCCCTGCCATAGCCAGGTCCAGGCTAAAAATATTCAATAAAGGATTCACTAGTCCCCTTGATATTAGAAACACCCTATTTTCGAATATTCTTAGGTTGTTACATGGCCTCAACTATCTATTGAACAACTACACTTTTGTTTAAGCCTAAGGGAACAGCACAAAAGATCTTTCCGTGGTCGACGTGCTAGTAAAGGTGTTTTTACCTTCGCCCTATCCAATTTTAAAAAAAAGCGAGCCAAACGTGATGCTATATACGAGTTTTGGAAAAAGATGGGAGACTGTTTAAAAGGCTCACGATTTTCATGTCCAAGCTGATAGGAGGTCACAATGTACAAAAGGAATAAATATAGACTTAGCTATGCTAATTACTTTCGATCAAGCTGATGTCCTACACTTTGAAGATCGTTGAGCGGGTATTCTTTATCTTTAGCCGTATGGCGGCAGAAATATTAGTTCTATGTCTATATATGTAGTTCCAGCTCGGTTACTTTCTTGCAAGTCAAACCGGCTTCACAGACAGCACATATCGCTAAACGAAAAATATTATTATTATATATTATATATTATATATATAATATATTATTACAAAGTTAAATGAAAAAAAAAGGAAAATATAACCTTGTTTTGCTGAGCAAAATAATGGTAAGGACGCAATGTAACATTGCTATGAACTCATTTTATAACTTTTTAAAACAAAATTTTTTACAAATTGTTTACAAAATCTACAATTTTCACTGAGTGTACATGACAAATATCCACACGACCCAGAAACATCCTTTACTTTTGATTTTTGGATGCAAATTACAAAAACAACACGAAAAAGCTTTAGTCCGAACTTTTGCCTACACTGCACTGAGAAAGTAAAGAAACAGAACTAAAGATGGTTAAAATAGGTCTTATGTCATATCCGACAAAATGCTTCCTCAGGCTTCCAAAAATAGGCACCATGAAAACCATAACGAGCTTGTGCTCGCATAATATTTCCATACGGCAACACAAAATGTAAACAAACTATTTTGACTGATTTCTTCTAGATTCACCCATGCTTTGTGAATGTTCACTCTTCTGTAAAGAAACTATGGCTATTATTTTATATTTAGATAATTTTCTCAGCTTTGCCAAATCTTTAAAATCACACATTCCTGGAGCCACTGAGATTGCCTACACGACAACGAGCTAGAACGGGGGCAAAGTAACATTATCATGGCCTCTCCAACTATTCAAATCGCCCTACAATTTTAAATTTAAAGTAACTTTCAAAGATAGTGTAGGCTTGCAATCAATTAGGTATAATTGATTCAAGAGTCATTTTAAACTATATTGCTAGTGCACTAAGGCCCATTTTATGGGTGATTTTGAATGACTATATATTTGCGCTAAATATTTTGATATTTTTTAAATAAGCAGTGTGATAAGATCTATTGATAAGATGAGTTTTATCGTAAAAGAAAATGATAAATTGAGTTATGGCTGCAAAAATATTCAAACCTTTGGCCGAACTATAACCGTGTTTTATATTCATAACAATATCTACTACATGTGCATTTGGTGTACAAAGTTTAGTTGAACAATAGTAAAACGGAAACTTCCCTTTTAATTGAAGGTCACAAAAATATACGAGGAAAAAACTCTCCCAGTCGCTAAATTGATTAACAAGTGAATTACTCATAAAAAATAAAACTACCATTACACTTGATATCCATTGTATTATACCAGTGACTACACAATCAACCAATTAAGAAAAGAACCCAAACAGAAAAGCTCATAACACGTGCATTTTAATTCATATCCCATTCAAATTTGTTTCGCTTTAGACTTCTGAAATCCAGATACCTACTTGAAATCCAATTGAAAAGTAAAACAAAAGGCGTTCACATGAATCCAGAATTATGACAAAAGAAGAAAATTGCGACGCTGACAAAAAAAAATAACGCTTCACTTCTTTGCTGAGCTCGTTAGATGATTATCGGCATCAGTGTTCAGTGCTCGTTCAACAACAAAATATTTCAAAAAAGTGAGATCAAATTATAAATACGAGTACGAAATAGTATAAATATTTATACGAGTATGTAATGAACAAATATGAACCTTAAGTTTAAAATAAAGCTGACTATTCGAATGGGCACCAAGAGTCTATACGAGTATTATATGATTTATCCAAACAACAACAAAACATGTCACAATGAATGAAGAGGCATGAACCATTCAAATAAAGTCCCCCTTCACAAAAATGATGACAACGGTTTTTTTTTTATCTAACGATAACGACTAAAACTCACACTCAGGCTTCTTTTGGGCGAAATGTATCTCGCTGATTGCTGTTTTGTGTTTCTCTTTGGGCCGGTTGTTTATATTATGCAATTAACTCTCTGTGATGTCGCTGCGGCATATCATATTGCTTAATTTCACTTGAGATTGTTTTTATTGAAAAAGTGCAACTGGATTTATTTACGTGCTTGACTACTTTTCGCACAGTTGCACTTTTCGGCGCCAAAACTCAATCTTTCGGTGATCTTCACCTACTTAAGGAGAGAAAGTGAGAACTGAAACATGTTTCATAACTAAAGGTTGAACCGCTATTTAACCAAGATACATTGTTTACGCTACACCGTGGTTTTCAAAAACTTTATGATTGGTAGGTCAAAGTCACTTTAATTTAAGGAAACGATAAAAATGTTTTAACACGTTTGGTACTATCTGGTGATCGTTATTTGCTTCACACTTGAACTTTATATTTAATACACAAAACACTTGCACACATTAAGTTGATAAATACCGGGTTATTTTTATTTAAATGTGATCTCAAGCAAATTCGGTTTAGCCGAAAACCGTATCTGCACTAACGAACACTGATCGCAGACTGATCGTTTGCGTTTCTCGTTTGGCTTGCCGAAGAAAATAGAGGAACCAAACAAAGGCATCATAAAACTAGGTTTACATGTATGTAAGTAGAGCCGGGCGGGAGCACCACTCGTGGTAAGCAGTAGTATAATAATGGCGCACAATTTTTGTTAAGCTACAAAAATTGAATTTTCGCAGCGATCAGCTGATAGGCAAGAAAAAAGAATAAGCTGCAACGAGTTTGTTGATGTTCTATGATACTCGTAAACATTGTAAAAATGTAGTCGTTACAATGAAAGAACGTCTTGAGCATTTTAAACGGAGATGATTTAAAAATTTGAGGTAGCATTTGCCCTATTGGGAAATTGGATAAGATTTTGTATGTATCTAATTTTATAAAAAAAAAGTTTAACAATGGCAATGATTCGCAGCAAAGTGAAAATTTTATACCTGCCGAATAAACATATGCACACACTGTACACACAAATTTTCCTTCCGGAAAGTCCTGATTAAATAATGAAAAATGTTTTTTTTTTTGATGTGGTATAAGGTAGGTATGAGGGTATACAGCATTCTTTTCTTTTTTATTTGATATGGATATTTCAATGGCAAAATTGATGGAAACTTATCTTTGTTATATGTATTTTCATAGTGAAACTCTACAGGTATAGAATAATATAAACACTGAACCAAAAAGGTACGTTATGACAAACAAAAAGTTGTTTGGGACAGTAAATTTATTTATTAAAACTCGTCCAACTAACAAGTTTGTTGGGACAGCAAACGACTGTTTATTAATTTTCATTTCAATAAATTGTTAGTTGATTTCAATAAAAGAGTTGTTTGAGGCAATAAAGCGGTAATTGAAAAAAACCGGCCAAAACAAGGGCAGATTTTACCGGCGCAATAAACTTCTTTATTGGCGCAAGTAACTATTTTATTGAAATCAACTAACTATTGTTTGGCGCAATAAACTCCGTTTATTGGCGCAAGTAACTATTTTATTGAAATCAACTAACTGATGTTTGGCGCAATAAACGCCTTTATTGGCGCAAGTAACTATGTTATTGAAATCAACTAACTATTGTTTGGCGCGATAAAATCCGTTTATTGGCGCAAGTAACTATTTTATTGAAATCAACTAACTATTGTTTGGCGCAATAAACTCCGTTTATTGGCGCAAGTAACTATTTTATTGAGATCAACTAACTTTTGTCTGGCGCAATAAACTCCGTTTATTGGCGCAAGTACCTATTTTATTGAAATCAACTAACTATTGTTTGGCGCAATAAACTCCGTTTATTGGCGCAAGTAATTTTTTTATTGAAATCAACTAACTATTGTTTGGCGCAATAAACTCCGTTTATTGGCGCAAGTAATTTTTTTATTGAAATCAACTAACTATTGTTTGGCGCAATAAACTCCGTTTATTGGCGCAAGTAACTATTTTATTGAAATCAACTAACTATTGTTTGGCGCAATAAACTCCGTTTATTGGCGCAAGTAACTATTTTATTGAAATCAACTAACTGATGTTTGGCGCAATAAACTCCGTTTATTGGCGCAAGTAATTTTTTTATTGAAATCAACTAACTATTGTTTGGCGCAATAAACTCCGTTTATTGGCGCAAGTAACTATTTTATTGAAATCAACTAACTATTGTTTGGCGCAATAAACTCCGTTTATTGGCGCAAGTAACTATTTTATTGAAATCAACTAACTGATGTTTGGCGCAATAAACTCCGTTTATTGGCGCAAGTAATTTTTTTATTGAAATCAACTAACTATTGTTTGGCGCAATAAACTCCGTTTATTGGCGCAAGTAACTATTTTATTGAAATCAACTAACTATTGTTTGGCGCAATAAACTCCGTTTATTGGCTCAATTAATTCCCTTATTGGCGCAACTAATTCGTTTGTTGGTGCAATGAACTCAGTTATTTGCATAAATGATTTATTGTGGCAAGAGCATGTAATGTATACTTACGTTTTATATTTCCTTCCAACCTGAAATTTAAAAGATTTTGTTCCTGAAATTAGAAGTCCACTTAAGTCCAATAAAAAAAGTAATGAAATTAGGATGACAGTGATATATTTTTAGTGTTTTTACATGAAATAACAAATTGGTTACATCGTTAATAAAATTTAGCAATGAACGTTTGCTTTAGAGCAAGTAAAGTGCTTCTATTCGTTAATTACATTAAGTAATATGTGTGCTTTTGAGCAGTTGTTTTTGTTATTATTAAAATAAAGTGAACTAATGAAGTTCCAGAAATTGGAACTTGCATTTGGAAATTCCAAATTAAAAAGGAAAAATATTTTAAAACAAATATCGACGGCGCGGATGAAACTTATAAAAGGGAATTTCACACCATCGAAATATAAAAAAATGTCTTTAAAATTGAGCACATCTGTGCCTAGCACAATAATGAACGGTTGCACGCTATCACCTTTTGTATTGATGTATTGAATGTGATCTTCAATATTTTGTATTGTTGATCCGACGAAAAGGAAAGATTCTTGGGAGTCTTTTATTGTTGGCTTCACCGTGGTTTTCAACCCCTTCCGATCTTTTCGCACTGATTTAAGTGTTGGGACCAAGTACCCATGAAGCGCCCACAAGAGAGCAGCATCCCGGCAGTCTGAAAATTAATATGAAAACATGGGTATATAGTTTTGCGATATAAATTTTAAATTTTTATCGGCGGAGCAGTGTGATGTAAATGTAAATGTTAATGTAAATAAACTCGTATCGTGTGAAGTGCATTAAGTACGAGAGACCACGTCCAAAAATTTACCAAAAAAGTAGTAAAAAAAAATAGTATGAGGAAATGTTAAGTGTTTGTATTAATTATGAAATCGTCCGTCTGCAGAATCAAATTTTGCTAAAATATGCATAAAATGTAAAGAATCAGTTCCAGAAAAAAAAATAAGGCTGCAGATTGACGGTTTCTAAAAACATATCCATAGAAAAAAAATCTCTTCGTGCCATTTTTTTGCAACCATTTCGAGGTACTAGCTTCAAAAATGTTTAACGAAAGGCAACAAAATAAAAGGAATGGAATGATACCGAAATCTCCGATTTATTCAGAGTTGATAGTATATTGATATTGAATTTACTTTCTCCACTATCAGTGCATTCTAATTTTGCAAGAACGTCCTTTATCGTTTTCTCTTTTATGCGGTCTTCTGTTAGGAGGAATTCGCGGATTTTTGAAACTACTTCATCCCAGCGCTCAAGAAGAGAGTTGTGATTCGTAAACATATACTCGAAATCCATGTTTACCTTTAAGAAAAAAAAAATGGAAAAAATGTAATTCGCATTGCAGTATTTTTTTTAAACATATTTATACATATGTATGTAAATATTTTAAAGTTACAAGAAATATAAATAAGGTTTTATGTATTGATCACTTCGTTATTATTCTGTTGTATTTGTAAAAGTTAATTTTCCGTCGGCTGTTTTGGGTGTGGTAAAGAAAACAAATAGAAAGAAGGTAACAACCCTTGCCGAAGCGTTTGGAAAAGTCAAAGAAATCTATTTTTTTTCTTAGCCACACCCAAAACGATCAAAACAGCCGACGGAAAATTTACTTTTCCAAATGCAACATAAAGAAATATAAATCTTAGTTGGACTTACAAATCTGTAGCCGTGAGGCAGTTTATACTGCGGCCATTTTTTTAAAATTTCCAAAGTTGTTGTTGAATTTTTAATGTCGTTCAATCTGTATTTGGAACACGCCTTCCAACATTTGTCGAATTGCTCCGAACTAAGGTTATCAAATTTTAGTGACTCATAGCACTTATCAGCATTTCTCGGGCAGTCATTTTAAGATGTTTACTCTGAATGTGTTTTAACTTTATTTCACCCGACATATTGTCAATTTCAATTGGCCCGTACTCAAAACATTGTTTTCTTATGTTAAGTGTTTCCAAGGAAAAAAATTTTGCCGTAAATATAAAATATTGTATGACATGACATATATTATAGTGACATATTCCCTCGAATAAATCGTGCATCAGATCAACGCAATAATTTTCGGTAACATGAAAAGATGGAATTTGATTCAGGTGCGATTCAATTTGAATTCCTGTTTCCATAGAGTTACTGAGAAGAATATCGTTTCCGTAATTGAAACGGTCCCTAAGTAAATCAACATTTTGAAAAGATAATAATTGAGCTTCAGATTTTTTTACTTTGCAAAACCTACAGTAAGAAAAGCTGGAAAAAGATTTGTTAAAACCTAAAAATGAATTTAAGCCTAAATTGTCGCCTAAAATAAGACCTAAGATAAAATGAACTTTTGTTGAAACATTAGCTTCTGTTTTGATATCGATTCCGTCAATTTCCAGGCTATAAAGCTCTCGTATTAAAGTTTGAAAACATACATTATTTCCAAAACATTTAATGTCTGAAGATTTCAAAATAGCTGCTAAAAATACAGTGTCCAACTTGGACTCTTTATAAGGGAGACAAGGAAATGAGTAGTAGACAGCACACATTGAATGAACACCAGCATGTGAACTCAAAGGATTGTTAATTTCAAAGTCATCAGTATATAAAAAGTATGGAATAAGCACTTTTCCAGGGTACAATTTAACTTTTTCTTTCCAAAGTTCACCTTGAATAAAATTTGATTTATTTTCGTTGGATATATTTAACTTTTCCATATAGCAAATTGTTTTATGTAAGATATCACCTTTCTCGAAAAATTGTTTAAATTGAAATTTTAAAGGCATTAAAACTGCTTTAATGTCCTTGACATCATATGCAAGTGTTCCGTTTTTAAAAACTGTTTGAACTTCTTTGTTCAAAGAAAAAGATTGCACGTCTTCTATAAGGTTTTGGTTCTTAAGCCATTTAAATAACATATACTCTGTATTATATTGCGTGAAAAGATTACGACAATTTGAAATAAGACTAAGCATCTCGTTTAGGAATTCAATATCACATTGGTCTGAATTTTTATGGAAAAACGATGTAAACAAATCAAGTATTGGATTCAAAATATACGTTTTTACAAGTTCTTGAATATCAGATATGTTTTTTCTTGAAAAGCTGTTATTGTCATGCAATATCAATAAAAAACGAATTGCAGAATCGGAGATCTCTTTAACAGAGTCTTCTATATTTATCTTTTCTTTATTATTACGCGTTAAATTTTCTAAATTTTCATTAGGCAAGGATTTTTCATTGAAATTAAAGGATTCTTGTTCGTCACTTAAAACATTACTGGAATTTAAATCATCAAATTTTAAATCTTGCACCTCAGAGTTCTCATTATGTTTTCTGATTAAATGTTTCCTAAAGCTACTTAAATTTTGAAATGACTGCGTACACAAATTTTCCCTACAGCGAAAAGTGCTAAAAGATTTCAAATAATGTACTTTTTTTAAGTGTTGTATAAGTGTGATTACGTCGGTTAATTTAGCACTGCAAACAAAACAAATCATTTTTTCTCCAACAGTATTGTTTTAAGCTTCTGATTTTATGGAAATCCTCAATTGCATGATGAAAAAGAATAATTTAAGAAAAAGAGCGGAAAAATCGGTAGTTATGTGAAATCAACAAATAGTTAATTGGGGTAATAAATGGTTTATTGGAATAAAAAATAGTGACAAAATGGCTAAAAGATATTGAAATACGGAACCAATAAGTAAAATAACTTTTTTGAAGTGAAAGAACAAATGCAAGATTAACTCACATATCGTGGCAATCCTGCAAAAAGAGCTTAAGTCCATTTATTGGTTTTTGGACACAAGTCTACTTGAGTTGCTTTTACACTGCACGTGGGGATTTTTTGGACATGGAATGAATTATTTTGGATTCAATAAATATATAACTAATTTAAATAAACATAGAATTTTTTTTAACATGAGATTGACTATGAATTTCGTATCATTGAGGATACCGACGATATATAAGAATAGAAATTAACCACGCACTCAGATAAATAACTTTTTAATTATGCAAGAATTAATATTGAAAATTTCCAATAAACCATTTACTAGTCAAAAGATAATAAAATAAAGCAATGATAAGGAAAATACTCACATATGTATGTATGGATCAATCCAGCTTATTGAATCGTCTTAACTCAAAAGTTTATTGGTTCTTATATATTCACAGTCTTTTTTTTAATTTTTTACTTTTTACACAATTTTTCAACCACGTTACACATCAAAGAACAGAAACAGAATGAATAAATCGTCTTATTCTTCACAACTTTGCGTTTGACTAACTTGCGGCAATAAATGATTGTTTGTACCAATAAAGAGTTTGTTTGCGCCAATAAACTGTTTCTTGGCACAATAAATGGTTGATTGAAATTGAATAAATAGTTGTTTGTGCCAACAAACAGTTTGTTGGGACAGTAAATGGTTGGTTGAAATTCAATCAACAGTTGTTTGCGCCAATAAACTGATATTTAAAAAAATATTAGGAGAATAAATAGTCAATAAATAGTTGTTTGTGCCAACAAACAGTTTGTTGGGACAGTAAATGGTTGGTTGAAATTCAATCAACAGTTGTTCGCGGCAACAAACTGATAATTAAAAAAATATTAGGAGAATAAATAGTCAATAAATAGTTGTTTTTGCCAACAAACAGTTTGTTGGGACAGTAAATGGTTGGTTGAAGTTCAGTCAACAGTTGTTTGCGCCAAAAAACTGATATTTAAAAAAATATTAGGAGAATAAATAGTCAATAAATAGTTGTTTGTGCCAACAAACAGTTTGTTGGGACAGTAAATGGTTGGTTGAAATTCAATCAACAGTTGTTCGCGGCAACAAACTGATAATTAAAAAAATATTAGGAGAATAAATAGTTGTTTTTGCCAACAAACAGTTTGTTGGGACAGTAAATGGTTGGTTGAAGTTCAGTCAACAGTTGTTTGCGCCAAAAAACTGATATTTAAAAAAATATTAGGAGAATAAATAGTCAATAAATAGTTGTTTGTGCCAACAAACAGTTTGTTGGGACAGTAAATGGTTGGTTGAAATTCAATCAACAGTTGTTCGCGGCAACAAACTGATAATTAAAAAAATATTAGGAGAATAAATAGTCAATAAATAGTTGTTTTTGCCAACAAACAGTTTGTTGGGACAGTAAATGGTTGGTTGAAGTTCAGTCAACAGTTGTTTGCGCCAAAAAACTGATATTTAAAAAATATTAGGAGAATAAATAGTCAATAAATAGTTGTTTGTGCCAACAAACAGTTTGTTGGGACAGTAAATGGTTGGTTGAAATTCAATCAACAGTTGTTCGCGGCAACAAACTGATAATTAAAAAAATATTAGGAGAATAAATAGTTGTTTTTGCCAACAAACAGTTTGTTGGGACAGTAAATGGTTGGTTGAAGTTCAGTCAACAGTTGTTTGCGCCAAAAAACTGATATTTAAAAAAATATTAGGAGAATAAATAGTCAATAAATAGTTGTTTGTGCCAACAAACAGTTTGTTGGGACAGTAAATGGTTGGTTGAAATTCAATCAACAGTTGTTCGCGGCAACAAACTGATAATTAAAAAAATATTAGGAGAATAAATAGTTGTTTTTGCCAACAAACAGTTTGTTGGGACAGTAAATGGTTGGTTGAAGTTCAGTCAACAGTTGTTTGCGCCAAAAAACTGATATTTAAAAAAATATTAGGAGAATAAATAGTCAATAAATAGTTGTTTGTGCCAACAAACAGTTTGTTGGGACAGTAAATGGTTGGTTGAAATTCAATCAACAGTTGTTCGCGGCAACAAACTGATAATTAAAAAAATATTAGGAGAATAAATAGTTGTTTTTGCCAACAAACAGTTTGTTGGGACAGTAAATGGTTGGTTGAAGTTCAGTCAACAGTTGTTTGCGCCAAAAAACTGATATTTAAAAAAATATTAGGAGAATAAATAGTCAATAAATAGTTGTTTGTGCCAACAAACAGTTTGTTGGGACAGTAAATGGTTGGTTGAAATTCAATCAACAGTTGTTCGCGGCAACAAACTGATAATTAAAAAAATATTAGGAGAATAAATAGTCAATAAATAGTTGTTTTTGCCAACAAACAGTTTGTTGGGACAGTAAATGGTTGGTTAAAATTCAATCAACAGTTGTTTGCGCCAAAAAACTGATATTTAAAAAATATTAGGAGAATAAATAGTCAATAAATAGTTGTTTGTGCCAACAAACAGTTTGTTGGGACAGTAAATGGTTGGTTGAAATTCAATCAACAGTTGTTCGCGGCAACAAACTGATAATTAAAAAAATATTAGGAGAATAAATAGTCAATAAATAGTTGTTTGTGCCAACACACAGTTTGTTGGGAAAATAAATGGTTGGTTGAAAGTCAATCAACAGTTGTTTGTATCAACAAGTTGTTTATTGAGACAGTAAATGGTTACTTGAAATTCAATAAATACTTGTTTGAGGCAATAAACTCAAATCAATAAACTCAAATTATTTGTCCCAATAAACGTTTATTGATTTCGGAAATCCAAATTCAATAAACGTTTATTGCGACAATTAAAAATTTCATGTGACAACAAAATGTTTGTTGTGCCAACTAACAAAAATTCAATAAACGGTTTTCGTAATTTTTATGAACAATTTTTTTTTCAGTGAAGGACCATGCGTTTAACTTCAAACAAACAAAGGCCATCATTCATTTCATCACTATGCAAAGCTAATGGAAAAAAATAAAAATCATTGGCCAAGGTGAGTCAATATTTTTTTAAATGGTAGGTAGTTTGATTCGGTAAAGTAAGTAAGTATTCATCTTTATGGCGACTTAAAAAATATCTCTTGTTCGCATACATAATATTTAATTTTTCATTATTCGAAAGCTTCAAATATAAAACTGAGTCATAAAAGTTTTCATTATATTGACGACAGGTTAATTAGCTATAATATAATATGCAAAAGTATGCAAACTGATTTTATTTGGATGATGCTAAGAAATCAAATCTTAAGAACACCTTTATTTTAATAACTTCATTTGCACAATTAGCTTTAAACAGCGGTTTTTCTAGCTTAACACTTGAAAATGAAAATTTATTGAAACAATAATGGAAAAAATAACATAAAAGCATTGATTAAAACTATATCATAGTTGGCATTGGTAATTTTTTCACACTCTTTCTTTTTTCTTTCAAAAATACACTTTAGTTGGACAACACATGCGTTGCTTTTTAAGGAATCTTTGTTTTAAATTAAAACAAAAAGGGATGGTTTGCAATTTTTAAAACGATTTAGTTCAATTGATGTCTAAAAGCTTAATCATTTACACGCGTACCAATAAGTCCTTTAAAATTATTACAAATTCGTGGTAAACAATAAAAAAAAAACGTTTTGCAATTTACCTTTCCAATTCAACACCTACACTGGCGGCAAGTTTCTAGCAGTTTCGAGTGTCACGATTTCGAAGGTAAAAAAACTGAACTC
This sequence comes from Melanostoma scalare, assembly GCA_949752695.1. Lineage (NCBI taxonomy): Eukaryota > Metazoa > Arthropoda > Insecta > Diptera > Syrphidae > Melanostoma > Melanostoma scalare. The sequence continues at coordinate 182,203,519 of OX456985.1, forward strand.
ATGTGTTATAATGATCACAGGTGTTACAACCTCGATAACGATATTAGGTCTAAAAAGATATTTAAAGATTTCACTGCGTTATTTCTACCCGCATTTAATCAATATTATGAAAATAATCTTTTGATTGGATTTAAAGTCATAAACATACACACAATAACCTATCAGTAAATAGCGAATGAATTTTCAAGAACTACAAAAGAAACTTTATCTTTTATATCAACTACAGTTGTATCTAATCAATGCAAAAACGATGGATTTTTTTTAATTGTACATATCAGTAAAATACTTCAAATCTTGAACATTAAAAACAAATTATCTTGAAATATTTTATGCTTAGATTATAGATTGATCAGGTAAACCTTACCTTATAAAATGGCCTTTGCATTTTAATCTCGAATATAAGTGCTTTCTCCTACGAGTATTATCAGTTTTCTTATAACAGAAATATGAGGGACTCAGAATATTAATGGTTGAAAATCACCAAATTAGACATTGAAGTTGCCAAAATTTGTATAATAAAAGTATCACTAAATCCAGCCATTGAATAGATACTATTTCTATATTAAAAATAGATTAATTAATAAAATTTAAAGAAAAAACTAAAAAAAAAATATATTTCTATGAGTAAATAAAAAAAAAAAAAAAAAAATTGGAATTGAATTTTCGCCCACTTTCGAATTAATAGTAGGTTATTCGTTACTAAATTTAGCTCCTTTTTCTTTACTTAATAAATTGATGGGTTTAGTATACAACTATAGTTTGAAAATTTCTATTGAAATAATTATGGGCCGGTACCTTGGAGTGATTGTTTAAATGGCCATCATATATTTTTTCGTATCTTATTGATGAATAAACGATAACGGATAATGTCTTCTTTAATATGCAAAAGATTTTTATAGCGTGCCCCTCGCTTATCAGTGACTATCGCATCAATAAAATCCATCGAGAAACAGTGGACAATATTAATAAATTATTTTTATCCCTTCATTAGGGCTCTATAACACTGACAGGTGGTAATTTTATCATTTGGAACGATCTTCAATGATAACACTGGGAAGGCGATAAAAATGGGTTCCTTTATGGGGTCATTCCATGGTGTAACACCCGAAACGCACACTTTTCGACTCATAAAACTGTTAATCCTTATGCTGATAATTTAGCGATTTAAATTTTTTTATTTTCTACGTTTTTAGTTGTAAGATTTGTAAATTTTAGCATAAGGATTAACAGTTTTATGAGTCGAAAAGTGTGCGTTTCGGGTGTTACACCACGGAATGACCCTATGGTGAAATGCGGATATGTTTTTAATTTTTAGCGAAAAATCGTATCAAAACAATAATAAAATAAATTAACATTTTTGTAGAACTTATCTATTCAAAGATGGGATGAGGTTTTAAAACGTTAGCGCAGATCTATAGTCATTTGAAATTGCTTTTCAAATTGAGCCATTGTGCCGGCAGCTGCACAAATATAAAATAAGGAAATCGTTTGTTTACTTTTATGCATCACTGTTACTTTGTTCGGCTTTCAGGCACTCTGTTTCTACTTCCGTTATTTACTTTTGATCATTTTTGAGCTAAAGTATTGAGTCCATATTTAATAAATAGAACGTGTAGCAGTATTTTTTTATTTTAGCAGCCACTAAACAACTTTACAAGTAGCTGCTAAATACTCGCCGGCTGGTAGCGAGTGAGGTGAATTTGGTGGTCATACAAAGCTGATCAGCGGCTGGCAGTAGCAGCTACTCGGTTCGCCGCTGGCAAGCAGCTCTGTGTGACCCGTGCTGTGCTTTATGGTGGATTTACATGCATCTGCAGGTGCAGATGAAAAAAGGAAGTGGACACAAGATGTAATATTCATACTTGCCTAATAGAGAGCGAAGACACCTTTAGTTACGCTGTGTCTCCACTTGCTTTAAATTCATAATAGAAAGCAGGAATATGACAGACACAAGAAAGCAGAACAACTGCTTTACTTTTCATACCAAACATAACACAAAATGGTGGAAAAATCTATGCAGATGACAGTTCCCTCTGCTTTAATAGCTGCGATAGATACCCTGCGATAAAAGTATGCTATCTATCGCAAGCTATGAAGATAAAGCTGCTATAATGGTCTCCACTTGCGATATTCAAAGGCTGCTGTAATAGCTGCGATAGATTTAAAGCATGTGGAGACCAGGGGTTATAAGATGCAGCTATAATTGTACTCGTTGTATTCTTCATCCGCCCCGCTTAAAGCCTTGGCCAAACCAATGCGGTGAGTGCGTGCGATGCGGTGGACGATAAAATGAAACACATGTAACCTTATGGAGTAGCACACACCTATGCGTTCTGACGGTTCCACATACGTTCCACAGCTACGTTTTGTAGAACGATTTTCGGAACGCAGCATCCACTAAAAAATGAAGTTTCTGTGCACTCACGCTGAGCTCGAAAGAAAAGAACTGTTTTACAACAAACAATACAGAATACATGAATAAAAAACAAAATAAATAACGAAAAATCGCTATTATATTTTCGGGGAAATCGATTGCACCATTTTATCAGTGATTGCAGATGAATTTGTACATATTAATGCAAAAACGATTAGGTATATTGATTTCATGAATGTGGCATTTGAAGCACCAAAATTAAATAAAATTAATTCGTATGTACCAGATCGATGTTCAGCCAAAAAGTCTTTCCAAGAACTTAAACGACTCTGTCCTAGCCCTATGAGGTAAAACATTGACATTAAAAAATAATAATATGTAATAAAAAGACTTATTTCAGAAATTGGAACTTAGTTGAGGTAAATGTGACTAAAAATGAATTGAATGGTCAATTGCAATCCCATATCAAGCATCTTGTATATCCACTTAACAACGTACTCTATGAATCTCTGGGATGTGCTTTTTGGCTTGCGTCACGCGGTCATGGAATTTTATAAATCGACAGCTAGGGTAATATTATTTAGTTAACGATGTCCTCAAGTACTTACGTACTTACAATAACACTACTTTTTTAAGGTAATTTTAATAGGTAGTTGGGCTGATGAGTATTTGTTTGGTGGCTACACGAGACATAGAAATGCATTGCACTGGCACTCTCGACGAAAAACCCTTGAACCTTTCCAATGAGCTAGATATGGACTTTAAGCGATTACCATCTAGAAATTTAGGCAGAGGCGATAATGTTATAGCTGACAATGGTAAGACTTCTCAAGCATCTATTATCCAAGAAGACAGAACGCATTTCGTACGAAGAATTAAACCAGAGCAGAAATATTGTTTCACCTTGGAGCAGGGTTTTGGTGATGAGATATTCCTTTGGCTAAGTTGTTACCAACGCGGTTTGAGAACTTCAGTTAAACTCAAAAAACGTGTCGTGCAATTTGAGTCAAGAATACCAAACAAGAATCAAAATGCAAAAGATTTCGCTACATAAATTCAGTAGATTTTATTTTATTTTTGTTTTTAGTTTACTGAATACATAAACTTTAAATGAAAGAATGGTTTTTTTTATTAAACATGGTTGACCTTCATCTGCTGCGTACCAAGATCCATATTTGCACACAATTCAAGGTCTTCGCAGATATCATCGTCTATGTCTCACGTCGATTAGGACACAATAACAAATACGGATTGCCAAAATAAGTTCATTTTCATAAACGATTCCATTGAAGTTAGTAGAGTTTATTTCGTTGTGAAGAAATAGTTGACGCTTGTTCGAAAGTGAATACAACATTCTTTGGCACGCTCCATAACCACAGCAGATAATTACATATGTGCCCATTCCAGCTTTGGTAAGGGCATTGGCAGTCATAGAGATGTTAATGGGGAAGCTCTCAAAGGCTGTGTTGTAGAGCGACGCGACCGTACGCCACCATCCAAATATCTAAAAGAAAGATAAACTCGATATCTATGGTCTTTAATTGACCTATTTATTTTACCTTCATGTGAACAAAAGTTCCTTCAACTTTTTGGTAAACGGATACAATTTTTCATGTTTCTTTTTTTTTGAGAAGTGTCTCCAGACTAGAGTTGGATGAGTTGAAGCTTTTAAATTGAAGAAGACCATCTTGGAGTTCCTTGAATACATAAAGTAATTTTTTTACCGTTTACTCAAGAGTGAATTCCTGATACCAACTGCCACAGCCGCTTCCAATTGGTGCTGTGTTAATTATACGCACTTTCGCATTTAAAAGTTAGGGCTCGAACAAAAGATGAAACCTATTGTAAAATAACAGTTTCTTGTAATCCGCTTTTAAATAAAATTTGATTTTTTTCCTGAGATGAAATTTGAAAATAAATATGAACAATTGATGAAAAAAAAAGTTTTGACAGGATATCGCACGGTGCCAAATCGCGCTAGTTTGAACAGGAAACGGATCGCAACCGCATCACACGATACGTACCACTTATCGCAATCGCATCGCACGCGCTCACCGCATTGGTTTGGCCAAGCCTTTACTCTTCTGCACTTCTGCACATGTTCATCTGCAACCATAATTTTTCATCTGCAACCATAACTAAGGAAGTGCAGATGGTGCGTTCCCTCTCTATCAGACAAGCATGCATTTTACATCTTGTGTCTTTTTCCGTTTTTCATCTGCACTTGCAGCAGAGATAAGAAATTAATTAGATGGCAAACTTCACACACACATTGAAACTGCCTACAAGCTGATTTACCGAAAATCACCTCTACTACTTTGAGTACAGCTTCCACTCCACCTTTACTTTACACAAAATCTCACTACTACCACTTTGAGTACATCAAATCTCACTACTACCACTTTGAGTACAGCTTCCACGTATTCACAGACAGAGGATGTGATTACAAAAACAACAATGTAAACAAATGGTTGTTGCGGGGCAAGAGAAGTAAAGGTTTGCCATCTAATAAATTTCTTATCTCTGACTTGCAGATGCATGTAAATCCACCATTAAGCCTTGCGCAAACCAACGCGGTGAGTGCGTGCGATGCGATTGCGTTAAGTCAAATCCCTATGTAATCTTATGGACGTTTGACTTAATGCATAGGGATTTGACTTAACGCAATCGCATCGCACGCACTCACCGCGTTGGTTTGGCCAAGGCCTTAATCTAAAGGCTTTCGAACGCTACTGTTTACCTTGTCATGCATTTAAGTGCCATCTATATGTCAAGAAACAATTAACTGATAAGAAAGTGACAGTACTGACAGTTCAAGGAAAACATGGAAATATTCAATCCCCACCGTCCATATGATTTGCCTTTCCAACAATCAACTCAATAATAATAAATTACCAACAATTTAACCCAAAACAAGAATTAACTTCAAGTGAATTTTATTTTTCATTGGAAAATCTTCTGTTCAAATTTCAATGGTAAGATAGGCAAAACTATTATCCAATAATTACCCGATCGGTGCTACCACAGGTCGCGACTATTTTTAGAATTATTTTTACCTAATCCAATTATACATTAAATTTATCAAAAACCCTTTTAGTAAAATAAAACATCAAACTCAACAAATAAAAACACAGGCAGATTGAAGAATCTATTAGGTGAATATGTTGCCGACTACGATTTTTCGGCAGTTGCATCGTCCGACTATGTGCAAACGTCTTCCTGATCTGCTGCGCACTTCTCGTGAAGGTACGTGCCTTAATCGATATGCTGCTGCAACTGGACTAATAAAGACATCATTTCTTGACCACCAGCGCTGGGATGTTGTATCGCTCCGACTCTATGCTGATTCTAAAAAGCATGCTTTTCATTTAAAAACAATCAAGAGCCGTGATATCATTCAAGATGCAATTGAAAAGAAGCGTGACAAGTTTATTGAGCGCAAAAATGTTTTGGTCAAAGACATACGTGAAACCAAATCAAAGGTCCAAGAAAAGGTGCGCGAAAAAATGGAAGAAGTCATCGAAAGGGAGAACATCATGACAATTCCGAATTTTCTAACTGTTGGGAGAGCCTTTCTGGCTCCTTATATTGGATACGTTATTGTCGATGGAGACTTTAACCTAGCAATCGGTTTATTGGTTGTGGCCGGAATAACCGACTTGGTAAGTTGAATATAGAAACATTTAAAAAAATGTTTATTTTTATATTCAAATCTCAACAGTTAGATGGGCAAATAGCTCGTCATTGGCCTACTCAGGCCAGCAAAGCAGGTTCTTTTTTGGACCCAATGGCCGACAAACTCCTAATAGGATCCCTTGTTATTTCAATGGGATATTGTGACTTACTGCCTTTGTGGTTGGCCGGTACTATTCTCTTTCGTGACGTATTCCTTATCGGTGCTGGTTTTGTTATTCGTTACATTAGTCTTCCACCTCCCGTAAGTTTTTTTTTAAGAAAATATACGGGCAATAATAAATAATTATGAATTAACTTATTTCTTTTTTTCTTTTGATGCAGAGAACTCTTTCTCGATACTTTGATGTCACTCACGTAACTGCCCAACTAGAACCCACTTTTATTAGCAAAATCAACACTTTTGTTCAGCTCACTGCTATTGGATTAAGTTTAGGAGCACCCGTTTGGAATTATGTTGGTGAGACGCATTACAAGAAATCAAATGTTATGGAAGTCGATAATCAATATTATTTTTTTAAAGATCATACGCTTCTTCATGGATTATGGTATTTAACTGGTGCTACAACGGTAGCCGCTGCTCTCAGTTATGTCCTCAACAAAAACACTTATACAATATTAAAGAAACGAACGTAGGACCAATGAATGTTAAAACAACAAATCAAAACAACCGAAGAATTGTTTGCATTAGTTTTTCTTGATTTAAAATTTTCATAAAAGCTGTAAAAAATTAGATTTCAATAATAGACTGACAAGCAAATGATATTTTCAACAAAAATAAAACATTGCTTTATTGTATAAATTATAAACCATTGACTACGTTGCCAAAATGTACTTATCCGTCTTATACATTTCATAAGCAAATTCTTCTCTGTGACCTGGATTGAATTCCAATCCGATATAACTAATTTCTAGGTTGAAGGGTCCATCGTGTCCTGCTTTAGCTCCAACCGAAAATCCCAAGTGGGTCACTCGGTTCAAAACGATTGGGGACTGTCTGTCTTGGACGCGACCCTTAGATGCGTAGAAAAATTTTGAAAATGGTATCTAAAATAAAATATAATAAAATATAAAAATACAATTTATATTCATGTCATTTACCCTAACTGTTTGCCAGTGTGGACCTCCTCTGGTGTAAAGTACATAGTGATAAACATCGTTCCATAGCAGATCGAAATATCCTTCGCAGTGTAAGTTTATGAGATATGATCGACCGTCTCCTCTTACTTTAAGCACTAGGATATTGTATTGCTGCCAGTCGTAAGTTGATTCACGTTTAAAGGATTTCTGCAAGGCCGAATATGGTAAACCAAAAATAACTTAATTTATTATGTTTTACGTGATTTACCCTAACTCTTTTCGTTCGTATATTGGCATAACCAGTTCGTTTAATTTTTCCATCCTTGAGAACATCTCCACTTACATAGCCATGAAACAAACCGGCATTAGCATCACTTATCTCCAATTTTGCACTACTTTTGCCTTCATTATGGTCACTATCAGTAGTGACAACCCACTTATCTAGATCTTGCTCGTTTTTAAATTGAAAAACAACATCGGTTTCACCTTAAAGAATAAAAGCACAATGCAGTTTTTTTTAGATTTTTAAAATCAACACTGCGCAATCAAGAGTTGGCTTCGTTCTGTTGCTAGCTAACCCATAATTGCCTTTTAAGAATTTCAAATATACCTGGTCGGAAAATGAGTATAGGATCACTTTCTAGTTTTTCTTTTATTTCATCTTTCCACAATGATATTTCTTGTTTCAGTTCTTTCAACCCATCCAGAATAAGTTGTTTCTTTGATGGCAGTGGTAGTTCGGTGCGGTAACCACCTTTTTTCTCACGTTCCCAGAATTCAGAAAGGACTTGTGTCGTATGAATTTTGTTGCTGGCTTCATAACATGCCAGAGGAAGTGCTTTTGGTAAGAATTGTAGGTAAACTGAATGACACAACGATTGATTGTGCGATAAATTTCGCAGTAAACTATACATATTTTTTTAGAACCATTTATTTTAATTTTAAACCCAAAATGCAAATGCACTGAAGGAAGAAGGACTGAAGTGTTATGACATGAAAGGTGTTGACAGTTGAAACTGCGATGACTTTTGAGTTTTGACACAAGACAGCAAGGCAGCGGCGTTCACAAAGCAAATGGGAACCGAGCTTCATAAACGGAAAAAGAAGTTTTCGTGGCCGCCCAGAGAAAAAATAATTTTAAATTGTTATATACTGCGTTTTTGTCGTGACTTATCTATAATAAATAAATTTTACCATTGAACACAAAAACAAGTCAATATTATAATATTATTATATATATTCAGCCGTATTTATTAGATTTCCCTAAATAGCTCTGAACGGATGAATAGTTATGTAGTGAATAGCACGTTGAAAAAATTCTTATTTATAAACCATTATAGTTAAGATGTGTATATCTTACCTATCCATAATCTATAATATAATTTATAGCATTGAGCGGTAATACACAGGTGTTCTTCACTATCGAAAACAAACCGGTCTCTGAAAGCCATCTATGTATCCGCCGGCGTACTAACAGTCCCCTGTCATTTCAAAATAGCGAAGACACAAATTTATTCAGTCACTATACTACCTAAATCGGCGTTCAGCCTATGTTACGTTCAAAAAGTTTTATAAATACGTTTTTCTGTTCAGAGATATTTCACCCCTATTATGGAATCCGGCGAATGCTATTTAGCGTGAGTTTCAACCATTCGCGAAAATTTTGCTATTATGGAATTCGACGAATGGAATTGAATGAATGTCGGTAACATAACCTGCACCACCGACTTTTCTGTTCAACTTATTTGGTATTAGTGAATTCGCAAACCATTCGCGCTCCATATAATTTTTTCCATTTCTCATTCGCGACATTTTTGTAACGAATCGAAATTCGTAAAGACATAAACTTACTAGAAATCAACAAACAAAACATGGAAAGTGCAAATATGTTAGTTTAAATTTATATGTTAGTCTTATTTTACTTCTTTTTAAGAAAGCGGACCATTAATGGGGAACAATTTCGTAAAATAGTTGAGCTGATGAAAACTGAACCCGATGTTGCAAAAAACTTAACAAAACAGTATTCGGAGCAGCAACAATTTTGCTGCAAACATCACTTCTCAATAGCATTTATGCAGATTTCCTAATGGAAAACAGTATATAAAAAAAAATTACGATTTGTATGCAATCTAATTAGTATTTTATTTGAATGTAGGCTCTCAACCGAAACATTCAAAATACTCTAATTTTGGTAGCGCTATTCGATGAGTTTTCTCTTACATCATAATAATATGCATTTGAGTCCACTATAAATATCACTTTTAACTTTAAACTGAAACTTGCTTTATTTTAGTTTCAAATTTGTTTGCGTACCAAGTTAAATGAATTTTTTCGTTTTGTCAACATACATGACAGCAGCACAGAGTAGAACCAGAGAGGACAACAACCTTTTCTTTATTCATCTAAGACAAAAACAGTGAAAAACAATAAGGTAGTTCTGGTATTGATAATACAGCTCATTCGTCGAATTCACTAATACCAAATAAGGAGAACACGAATCTACAGCGAATCCTGTCAACTCCCCGGGAGTAAAATCCTGCGAATTCCATAATAGGCATGATTATAAGAGGAACATTCACGCTATTCACTCCCTATTATGGGTTTATAAATAAGGCTGATTATATATAGGCGTGTTTTTTTTTATGCTAGTATATAGTACAGCATTCGAGTTAAAAAAAAACGATCTGTCCACAGTATTTTCAGTTCTATTTTCAGCAACAAGATGGAGCTCAACGTCAAAGCTCGCTGTTACTTTTCAAAGCTCTCTGTGAAATTCAAGATGGAACGAAATCAAATTCATACCAGGTTTGTTTCCTTATTTGTTCTATCAAATGAATAACGATACAAAGCCAGGTATGAATTTGTATTTTTTTTCTTATTTTCCATACATCAGATTCACTCTTACAGCTCTTTTTTACTATTTTTGGAGGCATCGTCCAGCAGTGAAGAAAGCTCTATGTCAAAGTCAGCTGTTTTGTTGAAAAAAACTTTTGGGTATGTTCGGGGAGTATGTAAAAAGATATTAAAAACTAATCTTTGATGAGATTTTCCATTGGCAAACAGAATCAATTTATTTTTTATCCAAATCTTTGGGAAAGCAGTTCTACGCTATTGACCAGTCTTTTCGATAGGTTAAGAAGGAAAATAAGTTGTTTCTATTTACAAAACCGTGAAATTGAATTATAATACTACCGCACAAATAAACACAACCCAAATTAAATTAAGTTGAAACACGTACTGCTATTCCCAAACTTGAATTTCTATTGAAGAATGTTTAATTTTCATTCATATATCTTTCCCTTTTGATCATTTTTTACTGCTTTGTTTGTTTGTTTGATTTGTTTTTTTCTTGCATTGGGCTATATTTTTTAGTCAAATAATTCCATGAGAAAAGCTATTAGCTTCAGCAAAAAAGAACTAGTGCAAAATCCTGTATTATATACACCACCAGGTAAGAAACAGGGCGAAAATTCAATATGAATATGGTTTTTATTTCTTTAATTTTTAATCGAGAGAAAAAATTTCTTTGCAAATACCACATTTTTTTTGAACACGTCCTTTCGAAAAAGCTTTGATGAACTGAAATCAATGGTGGTGCCATCTTGTTTTCAAAGCTGGAAACTATCAATCCACAGCAATGCCATCCCTGTTTTCACTGTGGAAAATTACGACAGTAAAATGATTTGTTGTTGTTCCCCAAGGGAAATTTTTACTGTACTATATACTAGCATAAAAAAAAACACGCCTTATGTCTCCTTGTTACGTGATGGGCGGTTTGAGGTTCGAATACCAGAAACATATGTCGTTTTCCAAAAACAAATTCACTCTTTCACTCCTTTTTCGTTTTATTTTGGAAATCGTTTTAACCGAAGTGACAGATTTGGAGTGATTGCATTGGTAGTGGTTAGCTTACTAAATTTTATCTTTCATGTTAAAGCAGAAAACAAGACTAAAAATCGTTCACTTTAATTTTAAAAATTATTTAATGGTCTTCTGAAGATAATTTTATAAACTATCGCGTGCTTTGTGAGCTGACAAAAAATAAATAGAAACTGCGGCTTGCTTTGACAAGCAGTCAGATGACAGTTTGTTTATGTGTTGGTGTTCACTCCCTTGCACCCAAACTGAAACGGGAGTGAAAAATTCACTCCAAAAAGTGTCTCCAAACCGCATTTTGGAACATGTTTGGGAGTGATTTGGAGAATTTATCTGTCAGATCTGACAGATAAAGTCTCCAAATCACTCCCGATTTGGTTTTTGGAAAACGACAAAAGAATGTTTTTCGCGAGGAAAAGGCACTTTTTTCGATAGTAGTTCCATTCTATTAAAAGCACTTTCTTGATTAACCGTTGTGGGTCGCTGGGTCCCTTCCACCTCACAAGCACAAGGTAGGTTTGAAATAAATACGCTGGGCTCTAGGACTCTCCGCTCTGTTGGCCAACATTATTTATTTGAAATATGTATATGTACCGAAAGCTGCTCAAACTATCAATAAACTGTCAGGAGCATACGTAGTATAGTTTTCACGTTCCAACATAAAATAAATACGAAATCAAATAAAAGATGAGAAGGCAGATGAAGTTATATAAATTGTGGTTATTTTATCCGTGGTGACTGCAATTATATCGAACTCGATATTCGATATTACTATAAAAAAGATATCGATATATTCTTGCGATTGCATCATCTCTAGGTCTGATACTTTTGCTGACACTTGCTTCCTTCGTTTTTCTGACATCTCTTATCAAGTCAAGTCCCTATTTGGTAAATGGTAGTTCAAATTGCACAGATCTCAGAGTTGTGGGTGTCCAAAACAGCCACGAAGACTCTTAAATGCCTTGATGCAATAGTTTCTGATTTTTTGTAAATGTGATCGGTTGTCAATTAGATTAGATCTTTGTATTTCATCATTAATATTACAATGGTAAGGCTTAAATATACACCAAACGTATCTATAAAATATAAGCGTCGTCAAAACTTCCACGCATCAAGATAGAATAACTTCATTACCCCCTCCGCTTCTCCTCTCAAAGTAAACAAAATTTCTGGATTTTCATTTTTCAAGGTCTTATAAACAATCGCTATCTGTAATGCATAACATGTTCCACCGAAATACCCGATCGACTTCTACGCATTCTACCGGTTTTCTTTTAGACATTTTACTGAAGTGAAAATGTTAGTTGTCTTTATTCTTCGTAGTTTGAAGAACCGGTCTCCTTAAGATCTTGTTCTGTTTTATATCAAAATACTAAACAGAAAGTGGTTGATTGTGTGGCTCATTCAGAGCAGTTTCCTTCTTTACTTTTGGTAGTTGATTTAAGGTTCTTGCAGAGTTAACATCAACGAAACGATTATGGTAGGACACAACAAGGTTTGTAGATGTGGCGTTTTATTTTCTTTTGCTGACATTTGAGATGCCAAATACATATTGAAAATATGAACTGAAGTGTGTTTTGGCCTTTTTATCTAATGCGATCGGTTTCGTATTGTCTTTGAAAATAGGGTATGTTTGATACAATTTTCTTTACAGGAAGAAGTTTTTCTTTACGATCCGAGAGTCTTGGTACAGTTGGACTTTCACAAGAGCTTGGCCAAATTCGATCCATTTATTTCTGCTGTTGCACCAGGAGAAACGTGGTTGAAAGTTCGACCACTTAAGGATGGAGATTACGACAGGGGGTTTCTTCAGTTGTTATCGCAACTAACTGCTGTTGGGGACGTTTCTAGGACACAATTTTTAAGTAAGTAAAGGAGTCTTCTTTGTGTCTATTATAACAAGGAAGCAAGAAATTATAGTCAAACTCATTTAACTTTTTTTTGTTATTTTAGCAAGATTTTCCCAAATGAAAGCAAGTGGTGACTACTTCATAACTGTTATTGAAGATTCAAGAAAAAATGAAATTATTGGAGCAGCTTCACTTATCATTGAACGAAAATTTATTCATGGGTGTGCTATTGTAAGTGCAAAAACCAAGTCGGAGCTTCTATTTTTTAATGTATGCACCTATTGTTTTTTTTTATATTTAAAGAGAGGACGCCTTGAAGATGTAGTTGTGAACAACACTTACAGAGGCAAGCAATTAGGAAAACTGTATGTTAATGCACTTTTGACATCGCATCATAATATAATATAACTTTTTTTTTACTAGGATTGTTGTGACTGTCTCATTGCTCGCTGAGCACCTCGGATGTTATAAAATGTCATTGGACTGCAAAGATAAACTTATACCTTTTTACAAGTCGCTGGGCTATGTTCTTCTACCTGGCAATTCCAATTCGATGACTATTCGGTATGATGAATCTCCAAATGCAAAAAGTCATAATCACACCAGCAACACTGTGAGCCTCGAATCTCCGTCTTGACAATTAGCCCCCAGTGCTGCCTGCAAGTCAAAACTATAACTGAAAACAGAAAAAACTGAAAATATTCAAATTTAGTTTTGAACTTCTTTTGTTTGTTTTTTCTAAGTTAAAGTTTTTCTTGTAAAAAGTGATCCACACATTTTAACAAAAATATCACTTTTTTACTCGGCAGTGCTGGTGCAGATGTCACAATCAATTTTACTACACCTCCCTTTTTTGATTTCTGTATAATATTCTTATTTATAATTATGTATTTGTTTTTCTTTTGGTGGTGGTTTGTTGCCTACAATAAAAATAAACATTTAAATAAAGACAAGCTTTTCAAACGATTATTTAAAAAAACTTTAAGCCATTAAAAAAAACTTTCAGTCTTGGACAAGGCCCTCCGCCGTCGTAACAATTTTGAATTATGAATGCCGAAAGGAAAGGACTTCTAACATCTTCGTAATGTTTTGCACTAATTCCGTGGCAAAACATTCACTACGGAGGTGTCTATGATGCGTCTTTTTTGGTACTAGTAGTCCGAAATTTTTCCTACGGGCCTTGTGAAAAGAGTCAACAATCTGAAACTAGGCTCTCATTGGAAACAAAGTTCTCACATAATCTACCTGACTTAACGTAAGTAATTCTAAAATATGCTTAGTCAGTCCTTTGAACATGCCTGCGGGCCAGATTTATAATTTTGGGCTAATAACAGACGGTTGTAGTATGTTTTGTGAAATTGATGAGGTAATTGTTGCAGTCAATGAACTGAAAACCACCTTTTGTCCCGATTTTAATGGAATTGTTCCTAATGTTCTGAAATCGTGTGTTGGTATTTTAAGTTTGCCGCTTCAAATAATTTTCAACAAATCCTTGTCTTCTGGGGAGTTTTTAGAGGAATGGAAAATTTCCTGCATTACTCCTCTTTTTGAGTCAGGAAAAAAAGAACAAGTTGTTAATTATAGGCCTATAAACCAAATGCCTACAGTGCCCAAATTGCTTGATAAACTTGTGCAGAAAAAGTTTTTTAACATTATTGAAAACTGTATTTCCCACGTTCAGCATGGTTTTTACAAGGGACGATCTACAATTCTACATGTACAAATTTGGCCGAATTCACTAATTTTTGTTCCTCGGCTATGGAAAAGGATGTTCAACTTGATACTGTCTACACTGACTTTGTAAATGCATTTAGCAGAACCAATTTGAACATTTTATTGGATAAACTCAAAGCATATGGCTTCGATGGCACAATCCTAAAATGGTTCGAATCTTACTTGATCGGGCGGAAGCAAGTAGTTACCATAGGAAACTACCATTCGAAAGAAATTCAAGTTTATTCGGGAGTTCCTGAGGGCAGCCATTTAGCCCCCCCCCCCCCCCCATGTTCTCATTGTATATAAATGACATCGTCAACCTTTTGAAAAACTGTCGAATTCTGATTTTTGCAGACGATATCAAATTTTTCAAGATTATTTCAAATTTAAATGAATGTTTTGCTTTTCAAAATGATCTCAACATATTTGAAACCTGGTGCAGATCTAATGATCTTGAAATCAATATTGGGAAATGTGCGGTTATGACTTATGGCCAAATTTTGCATCCAATTATGAAGAACTATGTCCTTAATGGAAATAATTGATCAAGAGTTGATAGTTTAAAAGACCTTGGAATAGTTTTTGATAAGAAACTGACATTTGATCTCCATATTGATTATGTTGTATCCAAAGCGAATTCCCATTTGGGATTCGTAAAAAGAAATTCTGTAGATTTTAATGATCCGTATACAATAAAATCTCTTTTTTGCTCACTAGTTCGTCCTACCCTTGAATACTGTTCCATTGTTTGGTATCCCACCACATAAAAAAATATTAACCGAACTGAAAGAGTTCAAACAAATTTTTTGCGGTTCGCATTGAGGAATTTTACATTTGACAGATAATGGCCCTTATTGCGAGTGTCGTTTGGCTGTCGATAAACGACGGTTGTCGATAGTCGAACGTCGAAAATGAGATTCGGTATTGCGTATTCTTATTGTTCGATACTTTCAATTTTGAATTCGGTCGTTATCGTCTGTATTTTTGCGTTCTACTATCACTGATTCAAATGTTAAATTATAGCATTTATTAACAATGACTACTTTCATTGTTCACAGTAACAGAAATCCTTGTCGATAGAGATACGCAATACCAAAAGAAAAATTTATCGAAACTTTCGACCCTTGTCGCATCGAATGTTAGACGACACTCGCAATAAGGGCCAATGTGATTTTAAGTTATAAGACGAGATGCTTACTGTTGGGAGTTAAAACTCTAGAAAGGCGAAGAAAGGTTTATAGCGTAATGTTTATACGCGATATCTTGTGTTTTTCTATAAAAAGTGAGAGTTTGCTTTCTCTTATTTATTTTTATGCTCCTTCGAGGTCTTTAAGAACAAGGCCACTTTTATATGATGTTCGTCATGAAACTTTGTATGGACAACGTGAGCCTATCTCTCGTTGTATCAGGCTGTTCAATTTAATCTATGAATGATGAAGATGTTGATGTTTGCATGCCCAGAGAACAATTTAAAAATATTCTAATGGAAAATAATAATTTCTAAATTAAGTTATAATTGAATTTTTGTAATGTATATTACTTTTTAAAAATCTGTTGATCGAGAGATCGTAGATTGATAATAAATCTAATACTAATACTAATCAAATCAATTTGTAATTAAACAAAGCTCGCGTTAGATTTCGCCCTACACCGGTTTGTTTATTTGACCATTAATTGTTTAAAATACAAATAAGTAAATAGGCGGGTACAACAGTGTTCGAGAAAGGCCAGGGGGTAAAGCATTTCTCGTAACCATAGTTGTGGAGAAAATCGTGAGGCTTGCAATTTGGCCAATTCCAAACGACTGGTTGAGAGTGAAATTACTTTTCCAAAAAAGTTAACTGAACAAACTAATTTTGAATAAACAAAAAGTAAACAAACATATTTCGAACTTTAAGACATTAATTCTTACTAACAGCCATGGAAACCATCCTCTCTGCTTCTATAAGTATTTTAATCTTAATTTATATAAAAATAACGTATAGTATGACAAACAATAATAGATATGTACTTATGTAACAGAAAAAAAACATGCCAGCATGGATCAAGAAATCTTACATAGTGACATCTTTTAAAACACCATCACTTATATCAAAGATGGCATCCGAGCTGACGTTTTTCATTTTATCTTTAAAATCAAAGCAACATTTTGATTCATTTAGATCAGCTACCTCTGGACTGGATACTTTCTTCTTGGAGGTAAAGCTAGAGTTCATATCATCAAAGGTTGATGTCTTCTCTGATTCGTTTTCCTAAAATTCAAAATAAATGAAGATGATATTTATTTCGAAAAACAATAACTTACTTCAATAAAGTTGTGTGTTGACGTTTCCAGAAAAGTCAGATCGTTTAGCAAGATTTTAGGAAATTCCTTTGGATCAAATGGTACCAAAGGATCTAATCTGCCAGAGGGACTAGTACTCAAATTCTGTATATTCAACGAAGCATCCTGAACCTTTTTAACTGCTGAAAATTTTCGAGAGTAAATAATGTTTGCGTCGATAGAAGGGCCAGTTAAAGAAATATCCAAATGATTTATGGCAACAGTCGTTTTTTCGTTAGAATTAAATGGCGATTCCGAAGTCATGTTATGTATCGTCAAACTCTCATTAAGTTGCGACGCATCATCCTCTTCTCTGCCAAATAAATTCTCGTGTTTCTTCCACTTTGATGCAAGTGATGAGAGATTACGGGAGGTATTTCTTGACTTGGATGTGTCTTTAGTTAAAGTACGTAACAGACGCAGAGGATCAATTAGTTTAGACTTACTCACTGAGCTTTGATTGTGTCTCAGTGAGCTATCATGTGACTTCTTGACAGACCTAGGGGCAGGTATGCCAAATGTGTTTTGACGGTTTATGAAGCAGAATGACTCGATTGAGCGCTCCACTGCAAAGTCATCTAGAAACGGAAGTCGAGGGTTGCAAGTAAGCTTGTTATCGACCATATCAAGTTTTATAGGAGGTGTATTAACGAATTTTGAGAAAAAAGTATTCCTGTAAATAGGAAGTACATTCGGACGTACTGGAGTAATTTTTGTTTGCGGAATCCGAAACTCCCCATTGATTGATGACAAGAACTTCGTTACTTGTGTTTCCAATTGAAGAATATCTGTTTCAAGAACCGACAGCTCCTTCCCAATAAATTCTTTTCTCTCACTTTGATCATGTAGAGCTGCAATGTTACTTTCAATATCGGGATAGATGTGATTGAAGGCGTTTATTAAAATGCCCAATTGTAAATCAGTGCCATGTGTCAAAACTCCTATTTCCAAGTCGGGATAAAGAAGTTTAATTTTCAGCAGAGAGCGCTTTACCATTTCCCTATCATACTTAACACCCGATTCATGATTTTGAAAGCGTTCTATTTTTTCTTTGAGATCTTTTAAAGGCTTTTCGATAGAAGCGACTTTGCTTACATTTTGTTTCAAATTTTCTTCAAATAATTTGCGGTTGCTTAATGCAAAGTTTGAAAGTACAGTATCATCAATTAATTTCGCTATTGGAATAGATAAATTATTCATGTATTTCCGCAACGATTCCAGATTTTCTTTCAACGTCACTATTTGCAAGTCAGTTTCTTTTATATAGCGTGAAGCATATTCTTTGTGGATTTTATTTTGGTTCATCATTTTGATTATGCTGAAATCCACGACCTGATTGTGGCTTAGGTCGCAAAGAATTGACTTTTCACGTTGCTTAATAAGTTCTTTTGAAATAAAATCAATCAAATCCAAAAGAAATACAATAAACTTCATTCCACCGGGCATAACAACGAGGTAGCTCTTTATATTTACCCATTGTAGATTGTGTTTCTCATTGAGGTGTACCAAATATTGTATAGTTGAGGACCGAAAGTTAGCCTCAGATTTCTTATCGACAATTGGCCAATAGAAGCGTTTTTTAAACTCTATAGGATCCAATAATGTGAAAAGATAGTGCATTACATGAAAAAATGCTTTTTGGTTTGGTTTTAAAAACATATCTTCAACGAAACACTTCTTGAACTCATCTGTGGGCGGCTGGATTATTGTGGTTAATGCTGTAAGCTTTTTATGGAGTTTTTCTCCAAATTCTTTTTCTTCAGCTTTCCATGTATCTATCACAGTGCGATCCATTTCTCTTGTGAGTAATGAACGAAATTGTTTATAAATATGAAATATATATACATAAATAGTAACACAATTGCAGAAAAGTAAGAATATTTTAAAAACCTAAACTGAAATGAATTCAAAATATTTGACAATTAACACTTAAGGTTTGGCACTACTTGCAGAACTGAGCTCAATTTTGGGCACTCACAAAAATTTGCTCAGCTTTGCAGAACTGCGCGCTGCCAGCTTCAAGTTTTATGAAAAATCCGATCAGCGCTATAACCCGAAATTTGATTTTTTTGATGCATAAAAAATACGATTTGGAAAATTTAAAATCCTTTTCCATTTGATGTTTTGATGATGAAAACGGAAACATTTCATCAAAAAAATCTGAATACTATGTACAGATATTCACAATCTCTCATCTTTTGAGTAGTTGAGTCAAAATTTTCTCATAAAGTAGGTGCACTCGGCTATACGCTTGTTCAAATTGTAGCGTAGTGAAAACAACAACAAAACAAGCGGATAGTGCGGATATACATCCCCGCTTATTTCTTAAGCGGATATAAGGAATAGGATTCAAATGATTTTAGGTTGACTGCGCGCTTGTTAGTGAACTCTTTCGAGACGCCCTGTGGATAACAAAACGGAGAGTTTTTGTTTATGAGCAGTAAACCTCATTCATGTGCTAAATGTACGAAAACTCTCGTATTCACGAGGAGAAGCTCCGACAGTTTGACAACAAAGGAAAAAAAATGTATTTTTCTTAAAAATTATTGTTGAAAATTTACGGAAATATTTACAAAATGTCATCCATGTAAGCCAGGCATAACTTGGTGTTGTCATATAACATAACTTCAACTCAACTCGCGATCTGGCATGTAAACAGGGTAATAAACAATCTCAGTCTGAAAAATGCGACCTGTCATTCAAAATTCAAATTAGATGTGTATGTAGAAAAGTCGTGTTGGTATATGCTGTCCGTTTTGTCTGTAATTTTTAGGTAGACAACTCCCGCCCGCCCAGTATTTTCATTTTATAATCTTTTTATAGAAAAATATAGTAAAAGTTATTGTTAGTAATTACATTCAAAAAATAAAATGGAAACTATCCATCCCGAAAAGAAAGCCAAACTTGATTTACCAGGAGTAGAAAATGAAAAACGGAAAGAAGAATCGACCGGCATTTGCTACTGGTAAGCGCCACACAAAAATGGCCTGGCTTTTGGATTCGCGTGTTTAAATAATTAGAAACTTGTTTCCTTGTTTGTATTTTAGTGGAAAAGATCGCAATTTGAACATTGTTGAACTTTTATGTGCTAATTGCAACCGGTGGCATCATGAATCTTGTATCAGCTATCAACTTGGCAAATTAGTAGCCTTTATAACCAACTATGTTTTTATATGTAAAAACTGTTCGCCAAGTGGTCTGGAGAGTTTTCGAAAAACTCAAGCTAGTAAGATCTATTTTTGCATTTAAATCAATTAGTAAAAATTAACATATATACTTATTTGCAGCAATCCCCCAGATGTGTGTCACTGCCATAGCCAACATGCAACAGAACTCAATAAAAGAAGGAAGAAACCAGTCTATTTTTAGTAAAGACAAGGAAATTATTCCTTACATCGACCAACATTGGGAAGCAATGACAACGATGCCAAGACGACTTACGATTTCATGGTTTGTACAAATACATATCAATAAAAAACAATTTCGACATGGAAAATTATATTTAAGGCACTCAACCGTACAACGGGCTTTACTAAAAGATATTCAAATCGTTTTCACGTACGAAGAATCTGTAGAAAATGGAGCTATGTTTGGTCTTTTCAATGGAGATTTGACAAAGATCAAACCTAATTATGACGCTATGGTGAAATTAGGTGCACTACGTCTCACGGAGGATGGATATGCGCAAGGTAAGTGAATGCGTCGATAGCATTTAAAATAATTAAGTTCAATTGCCTAGTAGACTGGCAAATTATCTATTTTTGAACCAAACAAACTTACCGACTTACTGCAGCCTTTTTTGAGGTTGTATTTTTCGTCTTATTTCGCATCATGTTTTAAAAATTTCTAAAATGTTTGAATTTATGATGAAGTTTCCATTGAAAAGCTAAAAGCACTGAGCACATTCGTAGTTTAAAAGTATCATTTTTTATCACAACTAACTGAGTTTTATTTGCTTGAGCATTATTTTAAATACAAGGTGTTTTAGAGCGGAAAATCTAAACCGTGAATTTTTTTGACATTCAGGAACATTGCTGGAACTGAGTTCTTTCAAAAAACGCTTGTTCACCAAAAGGCAACTCAGGGTTTTAAAGAAGGAACCTATTTTAAGTAGTACCTACATTCCTACATACCCCGATCCATTAAAAATTTTTAACAAATTTCGCCACGAGCTTCTCAGAACTCAACTCGAAATTTTATGAAAAGGGCTGAAGTAAAGTATGAATAATAGTATGGTCAAAAAATGGTTAAGAATATACATCCGCTAAAAGTGTTTTCCTGGGTGTTTCGAATGTAACGAACATATTCAATAAATGCACATAAAACGTTGCTACTGCTTTTATCACATACATTGCTTAGGATGTTTGTAGAAGTTTTT
This sequence comes from Melanostoma scalare, assembly GCA_949752695.1. NCBI lineage: Eukaryota > Metazoa > Arthropoda > Insecta > Diptera > Syrphidae > Melanostoma > Melanostoma scalare. The sequence goes on from OX456985.1 coordinate 182,224,809, forward strand.
TATTTTGATAAATGGCGTACCCTTTTTACGTTGATCTGGGTGTTTCAATTATTAAAGGGTCTTTGGTCTTAAACCACATTGATAAGGACCTATCAGGTTATTGAGGTGGGGTCTCAGACGTTCACATATTCCAGCAGACAAGATCGTATAAGCGACGTTAAGGAGGCTTATTCCTCCATAATTGGCGCAATTATGAGGATCTCCCTTTTTTTAGGATCGGGCATACGATAGTGATGCTCCATTCATCGGGCATGCTTTCTTCCAACCATGCAGATCAGCTGGTGCATGCTTCCTTCCAGCTGATCTCCAGCTGATCTCCAGCTGCCTTGAAGAATTCGTCATCAAGGCTATTTGCACCTGCAGTCTTATTCGATTTAATGGCACTTTCCATTGGACGAAAAGAGCCGTCCAGGAGCGTCCAAAAGCATTCTCAAACCGTTCCATTGGTGCAAAAAGATCGCTTCTCATGATTTTAGTCGGGAGGACGGCATTCTTGATCATCGTCCAAATTGAATGGGGCATTCTGCCTAACAGCGGAATTTGTGTCTTCATCGCCGTTCTTCTTCTGCAGAAGTGGTTGTTTTAGATCCTCAGTAGTGACTGTGACTCTATTACTATGTTTCCCTGCCGGTGTTTACAGGCTTGAGTTCGGAAACTTCCGAATCTCGTTCCTGTTATAGCCCCTTTCAATTTCTTCTCATGCTGCTTCTTTTTTTTTTTTTTGAGAATTCGGTGTTCTTTTCTTCCAGGGCGTCCGCTAATTTTCCAGCCGCACTTAATCCGACAACATCTTACGTTCCACGTGCAGGTCCGGAGGTTTTTGTCCTTTTTTCGTTTACCTGGGTCGTCAACGTTGTAATCATAATTGAGGGGTTCCAAACCATAACGTTTCAAGTACCAGAAAGTGCAAATAAAAGCCAGTAAAGTGAAAAAGTAAAAACGTGAAACATTCAACGTTTTGGTGCAATAAAACGTATTTGAGTTCGCGTGGCACTTAAAGCGTTATGGTTTGGCAACCCTCAATTGTTCGCATAACGGCAGACCTTGAAAAAAACTCAGGAATATAATATCGATATACACGATTTTTTTTTTATCGATTTCAAGGTCGCTCATGACAGTATTTACAGAGACATCTCGTCTTGTACAGAGCCGTGTCTAGTTTCGGTATCCCTGAAAAACTCATACGACTATGCAAGATGACTTTTAAGAACTCACGCTGCTTTATCAAGGTTGGTAAAGAACTCAAAGACACCTTTGATGTCACTAGAAGCATAATCTTTCAAAAGTCTGTATAATTACCCGCTTACACAGACGATATTGAAGTAATGGGGAGAAGCAAGGAAGTGAGGTCCTAAGTCCTTTTTGTGAGCATTGAAACAGAAGCGGCAAAATGGGTTTAGTGGAAGAAGAACACTTAAATAAAATCTCATTACATATGCTCGCCCAACAAAAAAAATAAAAAAATAAAAACAGGTCTTTGGAGAAAGGGAGAGTTCAGAATTGAAAAAAAAAAAAAAAAAAAAAAAACATAGAAAGGGCCAAACTGTAGAATTGCATAGACGAATGCAAAGCTAAGCCATATGATGCGGACAAAGGATTAATAACAGTCTGGACAATAAACATCATTACGAGTTAAGCAACACCAGTAACACTTTCTCACTTATACTTTTAAGTTCCGGGGCTCACACGAAGGAAGATTACATTGCATTACATTAAGTTTGCAATAGAAAGGAACATGAAAAATAGAACAACCTTATGTCAGCACTACCGGAAATGTTTGGAGAAAGTTCAGAGGCGGCTTTGGAAACTTTCTATCCCTTCAAGATTACAATATGTACTAGCAAATTCATAAATCATAAAGTTCGTTCCCTTACTTTTTGCGTACAAAATGTCATTAGCTTAGGAAAGTATTTTTTGATAAATGATGTGGTAAATCGAGCTTAGTGCCGACTGCCGATATTGAAATGCTTTGATTTTCTATTGAGTGGGTGAATAAGATCACCGCTGGAATGTTGGATGATTAATCTGAGGAGTAATAGCACTTGCACTAGCTAAATCGATTTTCCGAATGTGAGGTAGTCGCTCACACTTTGAGCAAAAAAGGAGTTTTCTAGGCAAAGCTCTTCAATAAATTATCTTGAACTAATAGTATGTTGCTGTAAGTGGCATATTTGATTTTTAATAATTTTTTTATTTTATAAAACTGCCCCTCCCGCCTAAACAGATGGAAATAGACCCCCTTCAAATATGATTTTCCTTGTCTTTATCCAACCTATCCGTCCTGAGCTTTTGTCGCACCGTATGCAAAACACTCTGTATATTCGGCATATAAAAATACATTTTCACAAAAAAATAAATAAACAAAAATAATATTCGTTCAATATTCGCCTCCCAACTACTGTATGTATAGACAGAGATACTGAATAAATATGCAATGGCGCAACGCAACATTTAATTCTCCATTAAAAAAAAAATCAAATATCAACAACGGTTTATCTAGGTATATGCATCCGCAACATGTTGCTGTAAAATCATTTCATTCATTCAAAAGTTTATAAATTGTTATGAAAACCATATCGTATGAAGGGGTAAGAGAAAGAAAAACACATGAGTTGAGTTGTTTCCGAACACCATCTAGTTTGTTACTGTGTGTGTTCACTACTCACCCATCAACCGTCCCATATGCAAACTTCTATATGAGCTTTTATTATTTATGTGGCTATAAATAGAACAACTTGGTCAGTACTCTAACGTCAGTCTGTTGTGTTACGATTGGCGTTTGGGGTTGGTTACAATAACAAACAAAAAGACAAAAATATACGTAACGAGCTGTCCTATCACAGTTAAAATGCAATTATTTTTTTTCTTCTAAAACTATAATCAAAAGTTTCTTTCTATCTCAACAGAAACATTTCAAGAAACTTGTATTGTTTTGTTATGGCTTATCGTGCAATTGTTTGTCTTATGGATTTACTTGTTTGGCTTTTTTTTCAGTTACTTCACTCTTTCAGCACACACAACCCCACTTTGCCTATTATGGGTACCTAGTATAGTAGTACTGGGTTGACACTAAGCGAAAGCTCTAAGAAAATTTAATTTATAATAAATTTCTTTGATGGTTTTGATTTGAACAATTTATGCTTGTTTGTTATCGAATGAAATATCTTCAGTAGTGAAAAAGCCCGTCAGGCACCAATAATTGTTTGTAATTGTATGTTTATAAAAAGAAAGCCATTTATTTTTTATCTACGTTCTTCCAAAGGTACCTTCATACATAGATGTTTGTTCACTCGGCCATGCAGCCAATGACTACACATTTTGAACTTGTCAGTGATTTAGTTAGCATTTGCTTGTTTAACTACTCTGAATGCAAATTAATAAAATTAATAGTTTTTAAAGTCAGACCTGAAAAATACTACCCACCTACTACTCGTACGTTGTTCGTCTTCTCGCCATTCGCGGTGATATTTTGTCATTGATTTTTTCTTTACCGATATCTATGTACCTACCTATTTCTGGTTTATTACTTGTTTTTATTTCTGTTATTTATCAATGGTTGTAATGTAAGCATTCCCAACGCATGGTTTTAGTTTCGGGTTACTGTAATCTACTCAATGAGCAGTTTTAAAGAAGCTCCTTAAATTATAATCTATCAATAGAAAAACAATAATAAACAAAAACATTCCATGGACCACGAAGGTATGTTATTTTAGTTTAATTTTATTGTTTTTTTTTTATTGAATTTAACTTTTTTGTTTATGGAACAAAGTGAGTGAGTGATTGCCGAAGCTTATCTCTGATTAAAAAAAATTTGAGCACAAATGTCTTTTTTGTTGAACTGTTTACTGGCACGTAGCTCTTTTTTCTTTTTGATTGAATAATTCCTACTTGAATGTGAAGATTATCCTGACTTTTGCGTAGGTGTTTTCCGTTTTGCCTTTTAGTAACCTATTTGGTGAAGCTTTGCACAATCCCATTTTTAGGGTGTAGGTACATTTTGGGCACCACCTGTTACTAGGCGGTTAAATCTGGTGAATGAGAATTAGGTCACCCAGAATCCAGATGATAATATAAGCAAAGTGAGTAATTTTTGTAGGGTAGGTTATCCGATACCGGTATTTAGGTTTAACATTAATTAATAAATTAATTTATGACTGGATATAGTATAGGTATATGTATGCCTGCTCTGAATTTACAGGCATGCATCCGAAAGTAAAAATTTTGGATGAAGAAACATTAAAGTTGAAAAACAAGCGTTAACCTTTTCTAAGAAATGGGTAAAAATTGCGACCGTTGCAATGAAGATTTTTTAAATCTCCACATTGAAAAGGCTGTCTAAAATTAGTTTCGTTTGAAATAAATACAACTCCTAATTGTCACAAATACAGTCGAACTTCTTTATAACGAACCCTTAAGAAAACCAAAAATTGCTTTGTTATAAAAAATGTTCACCTTTAATTCGTCATAAAAAAGTTTTTTTTCTAAGCAGTTACATAATTTAAATCTCAAAAACAGATTTAGAGTGAAAAACGGTAAAAAAATTTAATAATTTTTTTCTTCTTTCCAATGATCGATACTGTGATAGGCAAAAAAATTCGGCCTTTTGCGTTTCGACAATCGGCCCATCGCAAAGTCTGCTGTTAAAGGCCTTAAAGGCCCTTTTAGACGGTCAGTTCTCAGTTCAGTTTTCAGTTCAGTCTGTAAATAGACGTCAGTACGATGTTCAGTTGAGCTTTTTTTTATTTGATCAATCAAATCAAAATCAGAAAGAAAACTGAGAACTGAACAGAAAACTAAACTGCGCATTTCTCTCGTGCATGAATCAAGTGCAAACGAAAAAAATATTGAGTCAGAAATAGAGCTGTTCGGGCAGCTCGGGTAAGATCTACTTTTTTAGACGTTTCTCTATATATTCGTTGTTTTTCGTATTTGCTTGACTTGAATTTAGTAAAGAAAACACTAGATATAATGGCGGAAGAATTCAAATGATCAAAGGAATTGTCATGTGAATTAATCGTTCAGTATGAATTGAATTGAATTTAGTACGACCATTGCTACCGCGACTAAATCGGGTTAAGAAAGCAGATGCTCTTCAATCCATTTTAGAATCTTTGAAATTGTATGACTCATAAATCAATTTAAATGTAATAAAAAGAAAAAAATAGAAGACATTGAAATTCAAAATGTCGCACTTCGTTTTCAGGACAAATCCTCAAGCCCATATATGTATTAAGTATTAGAGATTGATAAATTTCTGTTTCCTTTAAGCATTTTTTAAAAATAGATAAATTATCAAATGTTAACAACAATGTACGCGATAGCATTAGAAAATCTCTTAGATTGAATAAAAAAAATGAGTATTGGTGCTTTATTACTGGTACTTTTCTTTAATTTTCATTTGAAAAATGTGAGCAAAGCACTACGTTGTAATATCAATTCTAGGGGACATTGAACCTCTGCGAGGTTCTTCGACAAATCGCGTGTCGCTGTGGATGAGTCCAAATAAAGAAACAAATATGCCTGAAATTAGTTCTTTACGAACAGTATATACCAAGCCATTCTGGTAGACGGCTATTGGCCAAACCATATTAAACTTAACCCGGGTTGTGCTAGCGTCACCATCACACTCAATCTGCTTAAAAAAAAAACGTTTATTTAAATTTTAAAACGTTTATTTTAAAATAATAATAATAATAATAATTACAGACTGCCCGGGTTTTAAGATAATCAAAATTGTACATTTTTTAAAGCTAGTTTCTTAAATAAAGTTTTCAACTCACTAACTACCAAACCATTTAATATTCGGCCCTATCGTGGTAACCGTCGGAGCGGAGTTTTCTCCGCAACGCATCTTTCTTCGGAGATTCAATTTTGCTTCGAAGTAGTAGAAATTTTTCACAAATGCGGCAATGCCTTGCATACCGAAAACTAAAATCTCCGCAACAAAAACTTATCGGAGAACGTCGGATCGTCCGATCGGAGAATTACCACGAAGCAAAATGTCTCCGATCGGAGAGAATTCCGCTCCGACGGTTACCACGATAGGGCCGATTGCTTGAAAGGTCGATTGCCGAAATTTGAGTGGAAAAAATGTGTAGACTGGTTTTGGTTCGTTTAACACCGCATTTTTGAGGAATCTGTTAAAACATTTGACAGAACCAAAAACTTTTTCGTAGCTTTACACCGCATTTCGAGTAATCTGATGGGAAAAATGTGGTGCAGGCTGGTGTTGGTTCGGTTAACACCGCCTTATTGCAGTCGTTTATGTTGAAAATCTCATGGCATTGCGAGAATTCGCGCTAGTTTTAGGTGTTATTAGTTTTGTCATTGAAATGAAGAGTTAAAATAATTTTATTTCTCAATCACACTACTCGCAGTTACAAAAATAAATGGATTGAAATTCACGCGCACTATTTTTTCTAACTGCAATTTCTGTGATTGAAATGCAAGGTTAAATAAACTTGCAGTTAGAAAAAAATTGTTTGAAATTCGCGTCCAATAAAATAAATTTATTATTAAATTATTTTAAGTCTGCGTTTCAATGATAAAACTATTAAGATCTTCAAATTCAGGCGAACTCTAGCAACGCCAAAAGATTTTCAACTGAAACGACTGCAATAAGGCGGCGTTAAATGAACCAACACCACCTACACCACCTTTCTTTCCAGAGACGAATAGGAAATTATCAGAAATTATGGTGATAAACGAACCAATACCAGGCTCCATTGGACATATCATGTTAAGTCGACTGGACATAACCTACATCATGTCCAGTGGAGTTATTATAAAAAGAATTTCGGTAAAGAGGAATTTGTTTAAAAAAGCCTTTTTCGAATGGAATAATTTTTAACAGTAAGGAGAACGAAGTGAACTCGTTATAAAAACAATTTCATTACGGAAAGTCATGTACAAGGAAGTTTTTGGATAAATGCATTGTATTTTTCACAGGAAATAAGCTAACAGATTAAGAAGTAGAGAACAGCAAAATAATGCTAAACATATCTGAGTAACAAACTCGGCATAGTTCTTTACTAACAACACGTCTTTAGGGTTAAAGTCGCCGATCAGATCGTAATTATAGTTAAACACATTGAAATTGAATGAAGTAAGGTTTAATCTTTGCAAAAAATAAAACAATTTTTTGTGATTTTCAGCTTCACTTGCAAAGAACAACAGGCAGCGGCGTAAACTGCCGGCAAATGATTCCGGAACAACAACTAAAAAGGGCAGACCGAGTGCCGATATTGCGGCAAATCTTAAATTACCTGCACATGGTTATCCGCTAGAACATCCATTCAATAAGGATGGTTATAGATATATTTTGGCTGAACCCGACCCACATGCACCGTTTAGACAAGAATTTGATGAAAGTTCTGATTGGGCGGGAAAGCCCATTCCAGGTTGGCTGTATAGAACCCTTATACCAAATTCGGTACTCCTAGCACTGCACGACAGAGCACCTCAGTTGAAAATAGCTGAGGACCGATTGGCGGTGACAGGAGAGAAAGGTTATTCTATGGTTCGAGCAACCCATTGTAAGTAAAGAAATGGTATTTAAAAATACTTTCAAGACTCATCAAATAATTTCTATTTGTAGCTGTTAATCGTGGAAAGTGGTATTTTGAAGTGACTATTGAAGAAATGCCAGAAGGATCAGCAACTCGCTTGGGTTGGGGTCAAGAGTATGGAAATCTTCAGGCCCCTTTGGGCTACGATAAATTTGGCTATTCTTGGAGATCGCGTAAAGGCACTCGGTTTCACGAAAGCCATGGAAAACATTACAGTGATGCATACATAGAGGGTGATACGTTAGGTTTTCTAATTGACTTACCGGAAATTGAAGATACAGAATATTTACCTAGCACCTTCAAAGACAGAGTAAGGTGTTTCGATTTCAGATTAAATTTGCTTTGTTAACTTCAAAATTATTCAATTTAGCCACTTGTTAAATTCAAAAGTCATCTTTATTATGAAGACAAAGACAGGGTACAGGAAACTCTTAAGAACTTTAAGTCTCTGCCCAAAAGCAGAATTGAATTTTTTAAAAATGGAAAATCTCAAGGCACTGCCTTCAATGATATCTATGCTGGTTCGTATTTTCCAACAATCTCTATTTACAAAAGCGCCACAGTTAGTGTCAACTTTGGACCAAATTTTAAACATTCAGAAGTTCTGACAGAGTGTAATGCGAAAGGGGTAAACAAATAAAATGAAAACCGTCGATATTACTATAAAATAATTTGTTTGTTTCAGATGTTTGACAGAGTCGAAGAACTGATAAGCGAACAATCGTTATCTGACCTGCTATTTTTGACAGAAAATCGAGGAAGACTCAGATTGGACAATTATCATTTGTAGATCGCTAGTGATGTAACTATAAGCTTTAAATTAGTGTGTAAACTTAAGAAAATAAGAAGGAACTACATATTTTGAAAAGAAAATAAGCTATTTTAAAAATGTATTTGTTTAAGAACTAATAAACCACTGGATTGCAGTATATCCAAACTCAAGGATCCTTTGAAGCAGAGTAAAAAAATCTGTTAGTAGATTTACAGTCGTTGCTGTAAACGGAGATCTCTTTTCGGTACAATATCACTGTAGTGGTGATGACGCCAAAACTGCTTTCACGCTAAATGCTTAATTGATTGAGTTAATGAAGGAAGGGATACCATACCCAAAACACTGTTGTATCCGAATACGTTTGCAAGCGGATAGACTTTAAATGTTCTTTAATGTTCGTATCGGGTAACAGCGTATTTGTAACTTTGGATAGGTCTCCTTTCAAAAGATGTTGATGCTATCAGGAGGCCTACTGTGTCACTCGATTCTACAGTAAATGTGTTTGACTGCCCGAAATTCCTCCTCCGCGGTCCCCAAGAATGTAAGTAAATAAATAAGAGACTTAGAGTAAATGAGAGACTTGAACACAACTCGGATTTTTCTGTTGAATGCAGTAGGCAGAATTCAAATCCAATTCTACTTTCATTCTTCTTGGCGTTTAAAAGTAGAATCAAAAATTACTGTCGAACAATTCGAAAGTAGAATAGTTACAAAGTTTGGCCTCAGCTCTTCTTCAATAAATGATTACAACAACAACAAACGCCAAACAAACAAAAGGTGTTATGAGAGATTAATAAGATCGTGACCGCGTTCATTGATTGCTGTTTACTACGAATAAAAGCTACGTTGTTGAAATTCAACTTCAAGATAAAGCTGTCGGTGTCCGTTGGTGGAGAGCTTGATACTCATGTGTAATGGTCGGCCGCGGCCGGCAGTATAATGCCGATGAGTATAATCTCGGTATAAAAAATCTGATCCTAAGGAGATGAAACATCACAAATAAATTCAAACCCCACTAGAGTAACTTGAACGAGTCCTCAGAAAGAAGAGCTTGATTAACTTAGCTCCAACTACTTGGATAAGCAGAACAACTGCACCCAATATTCTTTAATTGATAAAAAGAGAACCAAACGAGTATTTTCTAAGTACATACTTTGTTTTCCAGAATTACTTTAGTCGTCACAAAATGTGAGTTGGAGAAAATTTATTGTCAATCACCAATTCAAATAAAAAACGTTTGTACGTTTTTATAAAATTTATTTTTTTATTTGTACATTTACACAAAAATACATAAACAGAAAAAAATAATAATAAATAAAAATAATTTCTACTTGTGTATTTTGAATTTCGCAGCACTGTAGGGTAAATAAGTCCAATTACTCATCTGACGGTGATTGAACGCAGCCGAAATGGAACGTCCAACATGAGGAACTGGTTCGTGGACACCCTGCATATTAATCGCTGGCAATATAATGGCATTTTTATTTATTTGGCTATTAGCTTTTGCCTGATGTGGAAACCATCTCCTACGCCTTGTAACAGCAGCCGATTGAGCTTGATTCGGGGCTGTTAGTTGAACAAAACTTTTGTGTTTTGTAAATGCTTGTCGAAAATTATGCTTGGCTTCGATTACTTTTAGAATTGGTGGCATCCTTGTTAAAGTTGCTGAACTTGATTCATTTCTTGACAGGGTCTGTTCTGGGTTACTCGGCGAGCTGCTATCAAATAACTCTGTGTACTTCGGAAATATTTGGACATCATTATCTTTCCTTCTGATTGGCACTCGACTGCCATTAAGCTTTAGATCTAGTGGTGTGATATCTTTAAGTCTTCTGACTGCCATTGGTATGGAACTAATTTTAAGGTCATTTGCGAGCATTTTTATAAGTTTTTCGTGTGCGATTATTTGTTTGGTAGGCAGTGGCTCTAAAGACTTTGCTGAATGTTTTATTTGATATGTGGAACTTAAACCTTCATTTGTTGGAGTAACAGTGCCCTCATCAACATCGTCGTCATAATCATGTTCATCGTCAGAGGTAAAACTGAGACTTGAAAGTTTTTCAATTCGAAGAGGTGACCTTTGAGATCGCAGGATGTTGGGGAATTTCTTATGCCACTCGAGAATTTCATTTCTTAGTTCGGGCTCGGCATCAGAGAGTTCTTGTGACCCACAGAACATCCTCTCCACACGTTCCCAATCCAGTTGATTTTGTTTGATAGCATCATCGGCCCAAGGTATAGATCCAATGCTGCTCCTGTCAATGCTGCTCGATGAATATTGCACTTCCTGGTAGTCCGAGTCGGAATCGGATGAATGTAAACTATCATCACGGTAAAAAAATCTCGCTGACATTTTCTGAACTATTTCATTGCAAAATCTTAACTGAGTTCAATATTATTCAAGAGGTAATAAAAATCGATTTTTTAAAAATGTACAAACAAAACAAATAGTATGACAGTTGTTGTGAATTGTGGTATGGATTATTGTTATGGTAATTTCCGGTAGCAATTGGTAATGTCGCTGAGTTTTTAACATTTTGGTTAATGTCTTGGATAAGATACTTTTGACTATTGGGAATAGGCATTGTACATTAATGGTGGAAATCAAATTTGTATTGAATCTAATGCTATGTCCGCACCTGAGAGTTAAACTTGTTTAACTCAAAACAATCCCAAACCAACATGATAACCAAGTGGTTTGCCATACAAAATGAAACCTTTTTAGTCACTGGGTTTCGAGATAACCTACTCGAAACCAAAGGCGCTGAATGCACTATTTCCAATATTCCATTGAATTTGACATTTAAGAGAGTGGAAGTGAGTGGAGAGAGAATGAATTCTCTCATACGTCGTTGACGTTCTGCTCACACTTGTATGTCTATCTCTTTTTAACTTAAGACAAAAAGATAAACTCAAAACTTTTCTGCATATGCGGACACTACTTGGTTAACTCAAACCATACTGGAACGAAACCCAGGTTAACTTCAGGTGCGGACATAGCATAATGCCGTTTTGGTTTGGAAAAACTAGAGTACCCTTTTTTTTAGAGTACTCTGATTTTTACTCTGAAAAAATTTCTAGACTCTAGAGTAGCAAAACTTGCTCTGAGGGTAATTTTTGACAGCAAAAAGAGTACCTTTAGAGTACTCTTTTTTCCCAAACGAAAACGGCATAAAATCTTGTGCCTTGTCGTTGCCAATTTATGACTCCTGAATTATTTATAGCTGGTTTTAAACTTTAAACATTTGCATTAAGAGTCACTTCAAATTTAAAATCAGTCATACGTCATACAGCATTTTAAATAGTTGAAACCTTGTTCTAATTCACCTGACGTTTGTCGTTTGCTTAACATTTGGTGTTATTTAAACAAATCTAAGTTCTGAATCAAGTATTTCTAAAAAAAGCGGAACTGTTGTTCTTTATTTATTTTATTTTTTATTATTGAGTTTATTTTCTCTATTTCTTCCTTCTGTTACTTATGGCACTTTCCATTGGTTTCACTCGGGGAAGCACTCATTTTAAAAACCAATGGAACACCCAAAATAATTTCTGTTCAGTTTAACGTAATTGCCTTTGTGTGAGTGAAACACCTATGGCTCTTAAAAAATATTCCTTGAAGAAAATTTTCTTTTTGACATTTGAGTAACATGTGTTATGCCGTTTTCGTTTGGGAAAAAAGAGTACCCTTAGGGTAATCTGAAATTACCCTCAGAGCAAGTTTTGCTACTCTAGAAATTTTTTCAGAGTAAACTCACACCAACATAAATGACATTTCTCGTTTGTCATTCTTGACATCTCATTTCGAATTTTGCGTTCAACGGGCGAGTTTATATTAGGTTTGTTCGTTGAAGCCCTGGGGTTGCCCTAGGGTCGCCACAAAGCGTTTTTTGAGAAACCTAAATTCGCCCTGAATGTCAAATTGAGTGTTTTTTGAGCCATAGGTTTGCCATAGGTTTGCCATAGGTTTTCCCCAAACTCGCCCTAGCTTTTTGCTGTGGCGATTTGAGAGCTGTCAAATGGCGTGTTTTTATTTAAATGACAGGGATGTGTGGCGATTTGTGGTTTGACGTTTTTTGAGGACAGGAAAACCCAGGTTTTTTTGACAACTCATGGGGTTGTCAAGAAAGCCTGTGTCAACCCTGGGGAAAGTTCAACGAACAGACCTATTATTGTAAATAAAATTAATTAAAGTTTAAAATGGATCCCAAATTAGTTTTCGTACTTAATGAACAAATCAAATTATGTAGTGAACATTGTATACACATAATCTACGGTTTGTAGTAACGGTATCAACGCGGGCGTTCACAAACCTATCGGTTTTGGTTTGCATAACTTGTCCATGCTGTTTTTCTTGTTATCCGAGCTCAAACAAATTTCTTACTGCTTAAAATTACCTTTGTATAAAATCAATCTGGACCTTTATGAATTTTATTGCGTATCTTTTTCAGTTATAAGTTCTTTTTGTCAGTTTTTACTCCATAAAAAAAATTTTTATTAATTGCTCATGAAATACGCAGAGATATGTTTCTGAACGTAGTCAATTGCATTGAAAGCAAACTATATGTCAAACGCACACATACATTGACAAAAACGGAGTACTCTGATTTCATGTTCGTTTGAGTTGTCAAAAATCAGGGTACTCTAAAAAAAAAAAAAATACTCTAGTTTTACCAAACGAAAACGGCATTAGTGCTTCTTGAGTCGATTCTCATTTCAAATCGAGAAGCGGCTGTCACTCATCAGAATCATGAGAAGCGATCTTTTTGCACGCTCCTGGACTTTTCGTCCAATGGAAAGTGCCATTAACTTCATTTGCCTGAACTGTCAAACGGTTCACATTTATTTTGAAGAAGTCAATTTAAACATAGTCACTAGCTAGTGAGGTGTTTATAAATCGTTTGTGTTTAAGACTCCATTTTAAAGTTAGAACGATACTAATTAGAGCCGACACTTTCTCTTGAAAACGCGTTGTCTATATATTTGCGCTATTGGCTTCAAATCATATAAAAATCGATATGTGTATTTGTTAGCATTTGGAGCGAGTCTCAACGAAGAGTCTCTCTTAGGTACTCATAAATTATTTGAAAACCAAAGAGATTTTGTAGTTCCGACAACGACAAACTTATAGACCAAGAGTTGTGGGCGTTCGAAAATGGTAATTTTACAGATTTTGAGGTCGAATCATATTTACGTAGCGATACATATATGAGAGTGCACAATGCACCTACTGACGCGACAACAACGACACCACGTTTCGTAGTTGTCGCGGCAACAAAAATGCTGTTGATGAAGCCGAAAAGGGGCATTTTAACAGTTACAGTTACTTTACGGAAACCGTCAACAGTATATGGTCTCGAAACCCAGGAACTTCCAAAACCATCAGAAGAACTCATTACGGTGTTTGTTTCTTGAAATGAAAAAAAGGAACAATATAAAAATTTTATTAGCCATCCACATCACCGCAAGGTTTTAAACTAATTTAATCTGTAGCGTAACGTGCAAATACATTTGATACGAGAGTTTTTGGAGCTGGTTTTTTCAAAATTTCAATGCTTTTTAGTAAAACATATACAACCGAATGAAACATAAAATATAAGCCACTCACTGGACTATACAACAATTTCTTCCTTGTCGACTGCTCTTGTGAATAGTACTCTCTTATAGTTTTTCCCCCAAATAATTTCAATTGAATTTCAATTAGTTGCAATTGAAAACATTTCAAAACGACTTCTATTGCATTGAAAATCCATCCAAAAGCAAAAGCAATACCAAATCCCATGACCATCACCATATTTATTCCACTTTTATCTGTTTCCTTCTTAGTGGCATGTCGTAGGCTGCGAAAGCTTCCCAAAGGACTGTGGCGAGAATAGTGTCTTGAGCCTATCGAGTTAAGGCTATCTGATGATGTGGTAGGCTTAAGAGCAAGGTTTTGAGTTTCATATTCGACTTCGTCTGTGGTGTCTAAATTGCCTAGTAAAAATAAATCGAATAGATAAAAATTTATCCAGTTGTGTATTTTTGTGTAACTCACGGCTTCTTTTTGGAGAAGGAGCGTCATCACTCAAATCAATTTTTGGAATTATGCCATTTTCACTTCTTCTTCCAGTGTTTTTGAAAAACGATTCAGATTGAATGAAGCTCCGGTTGTGACCAAAACGATTGCTTTTGCGTGCACTATCTTCAGATTCATCCTCCATCACAAGGCGATGTATACTTTACAACGTCAATGAAGGTCCTTCGCTTCCTTGAATGAATTATATGCTCAAAAGAGAAACTTAAAAGGACAAACGAAGATATTTGACATATGTATGTGTGTACATTTTTGTAAAATTTTCGAGTAATTTTGAATTATTCGAATAGATTTTCGCAGAATTTGCCTAGCAAGCTCGTGCGAGAAATTCAAATAACGATAAGTTGTTAGTACCTTTCATATTAGGTCTGTTCGTTGAACTTTACCCAGGGTTGACCCAGGTTTTCTTGACAACCCTATGAGTTGTCAAAAAAACCTGGGTTCTCCAGTCCTCAAAAAACACTACACCACAAATTACCACAAATCCCTGTCATTAAAAAAAAAAAATACATGCCATTTGACAGCCCTCAAATTGCCACAGCAAACAGCTAGGGCGAGTTTGGGGAAAACCTATGGCTAACTTATGGCTCAAAAAACACTCTATTTGACATTCAGGGCGAGTTTAGGTTTCTCAAAAAACGCTTTGTGGCGACCCTAGGGCAACCCCAGGGCTTCAACGAACAAACCTATTAGTTTCCTAGAGGGGTTCAGAGTTATTGATTCCCTGTGTCAAAAGATGGAGGTCAGAAAAGGTATCACACAATCTAATATAAAAAGAGATTCAAAGCTATTGACAAAGCGTGTTTTTATTGTTCAGTCAAAATGGGTGTTAAACTTAAAAATGTTATAATGGTTTTATTTAACACTTAACAAATAATATCATTTTTCGATGTCAAACAATTTTTAGGTTTACTGAATTGGTCGATCAACCACAATTATTGGGAGATCCAATCTCAAAAAGATTATTCCAAAACTATCGTCTTTGCCTACGCGAGCTGTTGTCAGCCCCTTCTACTTTATAATAGGTGGGATAAAAAACTTAACCTTTCATTTTAAGAAAAGTAAAAATACATATAAATCTATGAATATATATCTACAAGTATTTTTCTATATATCTTTATGTATGTTACATAAAAATGGATGTAAGTATTTATTTCCGGCCTAGATTCCTAAACCACTCAAATAAATATAGTTTAGGGCTAAGGTTTTGCGTTTTGCCCCATATTTTCACGGAAATGGGACCAGGGGCTAGATTCCGCAAGAGTGAATTTTAAATGTGTACACGAAAAATTGTGCACACACTTTAATTTGGATTCCGCAAGGGTGAAGGTGAGTTTTTTTTGACAGAAGACGTGTACACTATCTTTCAAATTTACTCACGGCCTTTCAGAGCGTGAGTTTTCAGAGGGCCGTGAGTGTGAGTTTTTTATACTCACTCTTGCGGAATCTAGCCCCAGGAATAGGATCTTACAAACTACTGGACTGATTTCAAAATTTCTTTGAACATAAAGTTGCTACATTATCAACTAGTAACGCAGATTATGTTTCTACCCAATATTCCCACGAGAAGGGGAAACTAAAAACTTTTAGACAATCTTCAGCTGCGCAAAGTGGTTGTTCTTGACAATTTTTTGTTTGTTTTCTGGCAATTTTGTGTAGCAACGCTGGGTGGGTCAGCTAGTATAAAATAAACTTCCTTTACCCTATGCTATGCAAAAAAACTAGGTTCTGCTAAGCCGCAAAATGAGATGAGGTTTTTCAAAAAACGCTTTGTGGTGACCACAGAGGAGATGTGCCCGTGGCGTAGTAGCTCGCATGTCTGCCTGTTAAGCGGCAAGTTCGTGGTTCGAATCCAAACAGAAACAAAAGAAATTTCCACGGGTATCACCTTTCGCGAGGAATTGGCAAGTCCAATAGTAAATTCATTACCAGTGTTTTCTTGATTAGCCGTTCAGAACCGACAGAAAATTGTAGGTCACTGCCAATCCCTCACAAAGTCACAAAGCATGGTTGTGAGAAATGCACTGGTCCCCGGGGCTCCCCGCTCTATTGCGCCGCCCTATGTATGTATGTTTGTATTTACATATACAGAGTACAGCCAAATATATTTATATGTATAGATTAGATAATTAAAAAAACAACAATTGTTCAAAATACAAAAACCTAAAAAGAAATAAATTTCTTTAAGGCAATGATCGTGAAGAATTCTTTTTAGGTTTTTGTATTTTAAACAAATTACAACTCCAGGACAAAAAACCACGACAATAACAAAACTTTTTTGTTATTGTTTAATTAATAACAATTGTTCGTTAGAGGCTCTCCTATATAAAACGATTTTGTAGTTGCGAGTTGCGACAGCGGCAGAAATGCTGCAAACAGCGCTGTGTCATTTTTCACTTCAGTGTCGGGTGTCGGCACTCTCTCATATCTCTATGGAAACCTAAGTTGACGTAACTATGTACATATTCGCTTTGTTTTGGAGGAGTTTTAATATATTCAATTTTAAAACCACCCTCCAAATTTTTGTCTGCGTTCGCCGTTGGGTCCGTGCTATAGTTTTTACTGACCTTGATAACCTTTCAAGTTATTGAAACGCTTCCCTAATGCTTACATAGAACAAGGAAATACGTAGTCTTATAATCATATGACCTCACCATATAAATTGACCTTAGAGGCAATGCCACACAAAATGAAATCAATGCTTCAATAACCGTTACTTCCTTTTGTTTTTTTCTATTCTGAAGGTACATTATGCCTTGTTGAAATGGCAGTGTCATTTTCCTTTATATAAAGGTCAAGGTTTTCTGACTAATTCACTCAAAATACCTAGTAAATATAATATACAACTTATAACTGAATGGTTTCTCTGTGATAAGAAAAAAGAAACCGCAAAGAACAATTGCTCGTGTCAGAAGTTTACTAAAGACAACAATGATTAATTGTAATGTAATATGTGTGTATGTTTATCAACAACATATCAAAACCACAAGAAGAATATAGAATATAGATTCTTACAGCCTTGCAACCCTGATTTATTCAATCTGTCTATTATTTATCAAAGTAAAGCTAGAACAAAACTTTCATTGAAAGCTCATTTGTATCGTGTATCAATTCTTATTTATTCCATTTTTGCACCCGAATCTAAACAAACTTAAAGAAGCTTTTGTTTTTGCACACGTCTTATTCAGCTTAGTAAAAATATTCCAGCGGTTTGATTGAAGTTATATAGCTCTGAAGAGCCCAAATTGCTTGTGGCGTATGGTATCGGGAGCTCGTATGTGTACTTCAGCAGTTGCTACGTCCACTAAAATAATTTTTTTTTTATATATGTATATATATAAAAAAAAACAAACTGAAAACAAAGTCTACCTTACATGTATGATTGGAGATAGTAAAATTATAATGCATCAGCTTTAATTTATTATTTATTAGGCTGTACTTTACTTGCCTACACATGTCTTTCCCACAGCTACTTGCTTTTTTATCAATACCTGCGAGTAGTTAGAGAGGTGAAATTGCAAAGTTTGATTGACAAAAATTTAAATTATGAAGGAAAAAGTGATCATTGCTTTTGCACCTGTTGCAAGTAAACATAATTCTTTTCAGCTCTAAGTACCCACAACCACAAATAGCCGATAAGATACAAAACCGTGGATCTTCTAGCATTGCGATAAGACGATTGGATTTTGTGATAGCTATTAAATTATATTTATACAAGGTTCTGAGTATTAATTCAATTTAGTCGCGAAGAACATACGCTTGCAGTGCAGTTGAAACGACAGAACGCGCTTGAACTTCGCTTTCGGTTATTCTCTTGTTGTAGTTTACAAAGTCGTACATTTTTTCGATAAATAAAATGAATCATAATGATCATGATGATCATGAAGGTGGACATGGTGGATCTTCAGGCGCTGGTTCTAGGACTTGCCCAATGATAATGACGGTGAGCTTTGTTTGTGTCCATATAGTTAATCGGTTATTCGGTTATTTTTAAGACTAAAAGACTGCATGTCGCTGATCAAATATATTTGGGTCTTGGTAACATTGTTATCACTTATCACTTTGCTATCTTTGTTTAAGTTAAAAGCGTTCCAAATTACAATCGAGAGAAAATGAACGGATATGTGTAAATGTCAATGCCCTGAACATAAGTCGTTGTTTGTTTACACCTTAAAGTATGCGTACAAAAGATGATTGCTACTTGAGTGACATTAAAAAATAATATAATCTGCGATTTGTTAAAAAAATTGACTCTGTTTACTAAAGACTGTTCCATACTCGAAAGCGATAAAGTTTTTCATTTTCTCATCGTTTGCTATAAAATGTAAAGAGTTGAATTTAATTCAACAAATGTTATTGTTTACAGTGTACCACGCTTGTTTCTGTTTGAATTTTTCGCTTGTAGATTTGTTTTAGTGAAATTAAAGCTCAAATCGGTTTCATGTTTTTGATAATGAACATTGAACCCGTGTATCTTGAGATGCATAAACGATATTCACTCTTTTAGCTGTGGCATTTCTTCCAAAATTGAAATTAATTCAATACAGTCTTTGTTTTCCTTTGTATTTAATAATACGAGTCCGTGTAAAATAAACAAATGTTTCATTATCTTTTCTTTCAAATTGCAAACGACTTGTTAAAAAGAATTAGTCTTCGCTTTGTATAGGATTTTAGGTGTTATCTTTCATAGAGTTTCATTGAGCAAATGTAGTTTGAATTGAATGTGCACGATATGTTATCTTTTAGCACTTGCAAAAGATCAATTTGATTTAAAGTAACAAAACAGAAAGAGAACTTGCAGTTGCAGTTTCAAGAAAGCTACCTTCTTTTTTTTTGTTGGAAAACTCCTCCTTTTGATTTTAAAATTGAATTATTGACAGTGAACTTGGAATTTGCTTTAGGACAGTTATGTATTTTTAATCAGTCACATTTAATATCGCAAATGGGGCTCATAAAGTGTATATCTACTACATAAACCAACCGCATGGTATCGCTTTTAAAAATAAAAGTACATAATTTGGAAAGCGACCCATCATTGTGGCTTTGCTTATCTTTCTTATTGTTTGATACCATAAAAACCACTAATTTGAATTATATTTGTAACACTACACAAGGGTTTTCGGACACTGCAGTTTAGAATATAGAATTATGGCATAATTCGAATATACAAAATGGCACCAGACGGAAATCGAAGAAAAGAAGACTAAAAATACATGAAGGCTATCCCAGTCCATACCATTTCTGTATAGTTGTGGCAGCGATAAATTCATGTGTCAAGTTATGTTAGCATAGCGATTTATGTATGTACATATCGGGTTTTCCAATAACGACTTGACAACTTCCGAATTTCGGTAGAAAATTTTTATAACGTCTTCGTTCGTATACTTTACTATGATGAAAATGTTGAGTTTACTGAATAAATTGACAATAACATTTCGATGGTTAGTTAAAGGGTTAGTTTACAAATTAAGCTCAGGACGGATAAGTTGGGTCCGACAAAAAAACAATCGCATTGGAAGGGGAGGGAGGGGGTTCTATCTCCCTACGTTTAGGCGGGAGGGTCAATTTTGAAAAAATTTACTTAATATCTTGAAAAAATTATTAAAAATCAAATGTGTGTTTTTTTTTCTTTAAAATTTTGGCTTTGAAACTTGATTACTCAAAAATTAATCACTAGATTAACTTTGACTTAAATGTTAATTGAAGAACAAAGTATTGACTTTAAAAAACACTATAAAGCATGATACAAAAAGCGTTCTTCATTGACAAAAAGAGTTAGATACTCCTTTTGTGAAAAATTTACTCCTTTTTCATTTTCCATGTTTCATTGAAAAAAGAGTTAATCCGGAGTTACTCTGAACGCTATATAGATCTACTCCCATTTGGTTGGTAGATCTACTCCGAATTTGCGTACACATGCAAAAACATTTGTTCTGTCAAACGTGAAATGAAAAGTAATTTAATTATTTTAAATTCGTTGTGCCAGCGGTAGATTCAAAAAATTGCTAAAAACTATGAGGAAACAAGTAAATTTTTAATGCAAAACACAATGTATTTCTTTTGAAACGGCCAAGGGCTTCCTTACGTTGTCTAAATTGGGTATGTACGTTTATACGTGCTCCTGCGCAGCATAGTATGCCGATTAAGTTCAGTATCGTATAAAACATTACTTTGTAGAAGATATCTTCATACATGGAATATTATTAGTTTTTTCGTAAAAGTACTTCAGCTGCCAGATACTAACCTAACAGTAGGTAGTCACCAGTATCAAGTATTTCTGATTTGTTACTAAACATAGCATTAGTCACCTGACTCTTAGCTTCTAGTTAGGGGCAAATTAAAGTGATAAGAAAAAACCATCAGGAAAAGTTGAAACAAATGGAAACATGAATTTTTTCCTGATGGGCGTTTATAGCGAACAGGAAAAATATGTCAGTTGCCAGGCTCTCAAGTCTCAACCCATCGCAGCCACACACCAGCAACTTTCCTTATGCAATGCACACGGAAAAAAAAATCTGCTGTGAGTCACGAAAAATGAAATTGCATCAGGAAACTAGAAAAATGCAATTTTGACAAAAAATATTTTTTCAATTATACATTTTCTGGTCGTAAAAAATTCTTTGATTGATTTGCAAACGATTGATCTAACAATTGTCTTTCAAATCGAAAGAAAAACTAGATTTTATTCCAATTAAAAATTTTTCCTGATTCGTTTTCCTTATCGCTATAACTGGTCCCTTACGTATTATATAGATACTCAATGGTTTTTTTTTGGATCTGTGCTTCTCAATCTGGCAATTCTTTATTCAGAGTTCGTTTTTTTGACAGCTCAGTCCTCAGAGGGGTTTGCTTTGCCTTTTCATGAAAGAATCGAAGCCGCACGACCTCTAGGGACTGCGTACGATCCTTAAACTGTCTCGAAACAAATTGGCTGCTGACGCCGATTTTTACATAATTTCGAGTTTCAATCCTGTGAGTTACCTCCAAAATCGAGCGATTTAATACCTCTGGATTATTTTTTGTGGAGCTATGTGAAGTCGCTTGTCTACGCAGACAATCCCGAGACGATTGACATCTTGGAAGAGAATATTCAACACGTTATTGGGGACATAGGCCCCAAATGCTGTTAAAAGTGGTCGAAAATCGGGCCTCTCTGCTGGAATTTATATGTGATCCAGCCACTGCGGCCACTTGACCGAAATCATTTTTAGAACATAACCGCAAAGTCATATAGCATTAAATTATAGGTTTGTTCGTTGACGCCCTAGGGTCGTCCTGGGGTCGCCACAAGGCGTTTTTGTGATACATTTTAAGAAAGATCTTGGTGTAATTTTTGACGAGAACTGAACTTTACACGATACATAGAGTTTTTACTTGCTAAAGGAAATTCAATGCCAGGTTTTATTTTGCGTAACTTGAGAAACCTAAAGTCGCCCTGAATGTCAAATTGAGTGTTTTTTGAGCCGTAGGGTTGACATAGGTTTTCCCTCAATTCGCCCTAGGTTTTTGCTGTGGCGATTTGAGGGCTGTCAAATGGCATTTTTTTTATCGTTTTTTAAGGACTGGAAAACCCAGGTTTTTTTTGACAACTCATAGGGTTGTCAAGAAAACCTGGGTCAACCCTGGGAAAAGTTCAACGAACGGACCCTACATGCGTTTTATTTCTTCTTGAAAACCACGTGTCTAAAGAAAACGCGATTCAGATTTCTAAGCTACATACGTACATTAGGTGGCGCAACAGAGCGGGGGCTTAGGGCCAAGCGGATTTCGCTAAACCATACATTGTGAGGAATGGAGGGGACCTACAGTTTTTAGACGATTCCTATGTATAGGCTTGTCTAGGAAGCGCTTTTTATGGCAATGAAATTATCTATCTGCTATCGGAGGACATGCCAATTCCTCGCGAAAGGTGATACCCGTGTAAAGACATCTTCTTGTTTTTTGTTGGGATTCGAACCACTAACCTTTCACGAAACACGTAAACTGCAACGTTTGAAATCTATTAAAGTATACATCGATCACTGAAAGTCCAGAAAAAAGGCTCTAAAACTTACATCAAGTTTTTTCAAGCTATTTTTCGCACTCTTCAAAGCTTCGTGTCTGAGGTTAATAGTGCAGTCAATGAAGCGAAAAATAGGGCCCAACCTCCGAATTTTTTTACTGTGAACCGATTTGCATGAAATTTTGGAATTAGGCTCATCTTACCCTTAAATTCAAAAGTGAAAATGATTTGCACACCGCCACCACCCTGGGGGTGGTTGCCACCCCTTCTCGGGGGTGAATTTTTTTTTTTAATAACCTCGGATATCGATAGAAGGCCTAATTTTAAGCAAAAAAACAAATATAAAGTTTTTTGTTAAGTCCAATACTTTTCGAGTTATTGGCAATTGAAAATTCGCAATTTGTTCACGTTTTTCATCTATTTATTGCAAATATCTCCAAACCTATACGTTTTATCGAAAATTTTACAAAGAACAAAATTGTAGCAGGTAAACCAATGAACAATTTGGTTTTTTATAAAGTATTCTAAGAACAATATTAAGCTAGATATAAAAGATCGAAACCATTTTTTATTTTGTCTGAAATTTAATCGTTGTGGTCAATGCCATTTAGCGGCGAGCAGATGTATTTTATGCATTCTAATACAAGAGGATGTTTTGTAGTGCTTGAATAAAACTTTAAAATGAGCACTATTAAAAGTCTTTTACACGTAAAATAAGTGAGCTGTAGTGCAAATAAGGGGAGCATCTAATGTTTTTTTCTTTTAAATCAATGAGTTTTTGGACCATAGCTCCTTCAATTTTTATGCTATCACAATTTAAAAGAAACCATTGTAAAGGTTATTAAGAGAGCTAAAACATCCTTGATTGCAATATATAGTCAACAACTTTTTGCTAAAACGGTGAAGGGTTAAAGGACTTAAGAGAGGCTGTGGTTGCGCTGCCACGCGCTCTTTAAACAATCATATCTCCGTCAATTTTTGTTTGACAGAAAAAACTAAAAGACCAAATTGTTTGTCAAAAAAATACCAAAATTTTTTATTCACACACTATTATACGTATCTGTGGTCATTTTTGAGATATTATGAAAAAAAGTGGGGTTTTTAAAAATTTGAAAATTTTTTGTTTTTTTTTAATCGTGACTTTTTTGAAAAATATGTGTCCAAAAGCAGCCAAACTGATACTATCTATCAAACTCTTTATAACAAACTTAATTTTAGGCGGAATACGATTAAATTTAATTTTGGTGGAAATGGCACTTATGAAAGCCATTGATTTAAAAGAAAAAAACATTAGATGCTCCCCTTATTTGCACTACAGCTCACTTATTTTACGTGCAAAAGACTTTTAATAGTGCTCATTTTAAAGCTTATTTCAAGCACTACACAACATCCTCTTGTATTAGAATGCATAAAATGCATCTGCTCGCCGCTAAATGGCATTGACCATAACGATTAAATTTCAGACAAAATAAAAAATGGTTTCGATCTTTTATATCTAGCTTAATATTGTTCTTAGAATACTTTATAAAAAGCCAAATTGTTCATTGTTTTACCTGCTACAATTTTGTTCTTAGTAAAATTTTCGATAAAACGTATAGTTTTGGAGATATTTGCAATAAATAGATGAAAAACGTGAACAAATTGCGAATTTTCAATTGCCAATAACTCGAAAAGTATTGGACTTAACAAAAAACTTTATATTTGTTTTTTTGCTTAAAATTGTGCCTTCTATCGATATCCGAGGTTATTTCAAAAAAAAATTCACCCCCAGAGTGGTGGCGGTGTGCAATTCATTTTTACTTTTGAATTTAAGGGTAAGATGAGCCTAATTCCAAAATTTCATGCAAATCGGTTCACAGTAAAAAAATTCGGACCTAAAATGCTTCATTGACTGCACTATAAATTTAAAATTTTTTTTGCCAACAAATAGACAATAAGATACTTTAAGTAATGCACCTGAAGAAGCATTTTATAAATTTTTTTTATAGTGATTTAAAAGCTTCTTTGTCGTAAAACGCCAGTCTGAACTCTGAATATACTAACTGATACTTTTCTTTGTGTGTATGTATTTTTTGAGAAAACATGTTCCGTTTGAATTTAAAACCTCTTTTAGTGACATCTGTTGGCAACAAGTTCATTTAAAAAAAGACGTTGAAAGTTAAACTTGTTTCGAAAGTATAATAATAGATGTCGCTTTAAGATCTCAGTTTTGTACGTTTCAATTTCGAAATTTGTAATATAAATTTGTTTGACTTGATAATAAGACTGAAAAATTAAAAGTTACTTAAACAAAGATCGAAAGGTGTTTTTTGTTGCAACGTTATATGAAAATATTTGCATATGATTTCAAAAGAAATTACACTTTGTACCTTTTTTTTTAATACCGTAATTTGCAATGATGAAAACAAATTTGAAATCATTTTTGCAGATCAACTACGAGATATTCTGTTTCCGACGTTTTTCTCTTGTAAAAGATACTTTTGTAGTCCTTGTTTGTTGCAAGATAGTCGAAAGGTTGAAATTACACAGGAATACCTACTGTGTAAGGACACCATTTGTTTTTGTTTTTTTTTTGTGTCTTAATTCTGTAGATTGTAGAGTCTTTTTATTTTCCTTTAACCACAATTATTTAATTTTGTTGAAATCAAGTTGTTCATACATTTTCTTATTTATTTTAGTTCCATGGTGGCCATTGTGAAAGAATTCTTTGGAAATCATGGCTGGCCTATGATCTTACCGAATTTATATTCTCTGCGTTGGCAATTTTTGCTGTAGCCTTTGCTTATGAGGGATTGAAGTTCATCAGAGAGTATCACCTTCGCAAGGTACTGAAAAAAGAAAGTGACCGACTCCGAGCATTACAGTCAAAAAGTTGTAGTTCCAACGAAGGGGCGTCCTCTAACACTCCACTTCATACTGGACCGGAGCCGACCTACATCCAACAAATCTTCAATACACCTCATATTATGCAAACTGGTCTTAATATCATCCAGATTGTAATATCATATCTGTTGATGTTGATTTTCATGACATTCAATTATTGGCTTTGTCTCGCCGTGGTTCTTGGACTGGGCCTAGGTTACTTCTGTTTTGGATGGATTAAGCAAGAAGTTTATGAAACTGAATGCTGTCATTAAAGATGGTAATGGTGATGTTTTTATTTATATAACCAAAGCGTAAGACGTACAAATACGTGTTCAAAATTTCCATATACCAACGATAATTATTATAAAAAAAATTCATTTTAGATCAAATAAATTAACATAAAAAAGGCATAGTTTTTTCTTGGTGTGAGAAATAGGTCTGTAGGTATCAACTGCTTGAATTTCAATTTAGCGCAACACACTTAAACAGGAATAGCAGGAGAATACAACTACTCCTCCCGGTATATGATACTTTAAGAACAATGGAAGAAAAAAGGTGACACATTTGAGAGAAATGTTCTATGAAATTTCTCGGTTTGGCTGATTAATGTTCGAGCGCTTGACCTTTGTAACCTGACACCACCGTCAATGATGCTAAGGCCGGGTGCGTGTTTATAACAACTCATCGCCGCGTCGCACGTTGTGGTGTGTAGAATTAATGAATGTATCTATTTTAAACTCCGGCTTATCTATTCCTTGTTAGAAGATTTCGAATGAGAATGAGTTTTGTTATTTTATTTCCAAAACAAATTCAGAGATGGTTAAGCAGAGTGCTGCAAATTTGATTTCAGTTCAATATCAGTTTCACAAAAACGAGCTAAGTAGCAAGAGTAAGTAAGAACAAAATTGCGCTGTTTTCACGGAAAGCTAATTTGGTAAAATTGATGATATTGTGTTTTTTGAGAGTGATACTTCTGTAGCACAGTAGCTTTTTTTTTTATTCAGAGGAAATGAAATACAACATCTGCGGAAGAACTACCTACTATTAACAGTAAATTTCTGTAACGGATGGATAGGTTGTTGCACTTGTTTTTTTGGAAAATGTTTTCTTTTTTCATAATTAAAGCCCATTACATCAAGTGGTGTATGGATTGAGTAGAAGACACCGATGTACGAGGTGTGTTTGGAAAATGAGGGAAATGTTATAGTTTCTCGGGTTTGGAGAATTGAACTCTCCAAACCCACGTATCTTTTCTTTATTATGTTGAAGTAAGATAAAACTTTCAGCTTTATTCATTGCTTACTTTGTCAGTGGAAGCCGCTAAGGTAGACATAGACAAAGAAGTGTTTTATAATGAGTTCGACCATTTCAGTTTGTTAAGTCTTCTCGGCCCAAGATGACTCCACTGAGACAATAAAGACAGCTTAAAGTCTTATCATACTTCAGGGGCATGTATACCAACTTAATAAAAAAAGGTTCCGACAGTTGAGCACTCCAAGCCCTCGAAAAAAGTGATCGTTTGAGCACACCTCGGACATTGCTTTTAAACTTTTGTGAATGAGAATGCAGGGGAAAACAGAGTCTGGCAAAACTTTTCACATATTAATAAAAGGAGGTGGTGCATATTTCTATGGAGCCTGGGCCCAGGGCGTACACCTATGAGACTAGTACCAAATGAAAGCTTACGTTCAGCCCAATCAGTCAGCCAAATATTTTTGAATTCGGTCTTGGTGATTTTGAGATAATTAGACTTGAAGTTGAGCGCCGGAAATGGAAAAAACCTGACATTTCTGCAAATAATTACGTATATCTCGAAAAGTATAGCACGTAGGACAATGATTTAGATATCATATAAAAGATCATAAAAATATCTTTCATTTCATATTAAATACATTTTTTGAAATGCCTTATATTTCGAAAAAACAGACCTAAAAGTTGTTTGAATAGAAACATTTTCGTTGACGTTTGCCAGCCAATATCTCGAAAAAATCAGTGATGACCTGTATCAAGTCTAATTATCTCAAAATCACCAAGACCGAATTCAAAAATATTTGGCAGACTGATTGGGCTGAACGTAAGCTTTCATTTGGTACTAGTCTCATAGGTGTACGCTCTGGGCCCAAGTATGCACCACCTCCTTTGATTCTCCATATTAGACTGTATGAGCGAGGGTGGGCTGAAGATGAAATTGATCAGCATTCCTAGCGAGGTTGGTGTTGCGGTTAAATTATTGAAGGGGTGGATGCAACAAGCCATTTTATTAGAGAACTGATTGCCAAAAAAGTCATACAAAATGTTAAGGCAAGTACCGTTTGGACGACTTTCAAAAGAATCAAATGATACATACTACAAATGAACTGTCACCTATATGTCCAAACGCTTCTATTTTATACCCTAAGATGTTTGACGAGCACCTGTCCAAATATGGGAGTTTTATTCTCGCTAGGAATGAACGTATAGGTTAGGTAGTCCTTGTAAGTTGTTATTAGATTAGAAGATGTGAAAAACTTCGTGCATCGTCTTAAGAAACCTAAGCATTTCGTAATGGTTTTGGCGACTTAAAATAAGCGGTCATTACAATGAATACATCATCGTTTACAAACATAGCAAGCACTGACAGCTTTTCGGTTTCGGTGTGACAGGTATACCACTCATGGATATTGAGATTGACAATATAGGAACGTTGAGCTTTAACGATTAAAGACCGCATTGAACTTGGTTTACATAACTCGATGCAACAATGCTGTCAAGGATCAGATTTCAATGAGCTTGTCATACGAAACCATTGACGAATATAAGAAGCAAAACAATTAAGAGGATGAGAAGTTTCAGACATGAGATAGTTTAAAAAAAGTAAGGAAGAGGGTTGGAGACAAAACGGAGCCCTGGGGCACACCATCATTTATAAAGTGGGTAACAGACTTGAAACCATCCATTACAACTTGTATTGAACGGTCTGGATGGCAGTTTCTAATACAAAGAAGGAAAAACTCGTCAATACCATAAGCTCAAATTTTCAAAAAAAGAACATGATGTTATACTTTATCGGATACTTTAGAAATATCAAGTGCAGTAATCTTATACTTCTTCTA
Organism: Melanostoma scalare; assembly: GCA_949752695.1. Classification (NCBI taxonomy): domain Eukaryota; kingdom Metazoa; phylum Arthropoda; class Insecta; order Diptera; family Syrphidae; genus Melanostoma; species Melanostoma scalare. The sequence continues at coordinate 182,253,181 of OX456985.1, forward strand.
AAACAGTGCAAAGAATAAACTTTTCACCAGTAGACCTTTTGCTAAGAAAGCCGTACTGTTGGCCATTGAGTAGCATTTGTTTTTCAAAGATATTTCATAAGTTGAAGGTTTATCAACGTTTCCATGACCTTAGAAGGAACAGACATGTGCAATTGGTCTGTAATTGAAAGGAGAGTAAGATTTGCCTTGTTTAGGCCAGGCTGGACTAATGCTGCTTGGCATCTGCTCGGAAAGAGTCCAGAAGAATAGGATAAATAGAAAAGCTTACGCAGTGGTTTTACCAGTGTAGAAGAACACCTCTTGAGAGCAATGGACCAGCGTATTTTAGACCGATGAGATATTTAATTACTCTCGCAACCAAGAGAAGATATTTGTTTTTACATTCTTGGGAGAGGCTATGTAATAGACAGGAAGGACGAAGAGTCATTAAAGACAAAAACGTTGGGATCGACGACGTGGTCGAACTTTAAGTAAACTTCTGTTCTTCACAAAGGGCTAACAACAAATTTTACTTTCTTTATGAAAAATTTCGGAAGAAATTACTGAGGCATTCCCAATTGACTTTCCTGTATTGCCACACAGTTATTTGGAGCCGTATCGTTTTGCCGCTCAGCTTTCAATTTTATTCTTTTTTTTTTTTGCATCTCAGAGACTAAGTCGCACGAAGCTTAGAGCAAGCTCATTTGTACGTACTTATCTACGCTCTTCATCATAAATGCAAGTGTTAAAGGTTAGAAAACACCTACACCCAGCACAAAGAGAAGGTATAGAATATATATATATGAAAAAAAAATACAAATACATAGTGACATACAATACAGAACACCTAACATGAAATACAATAATAATTAAACAAAACTACTATAGAAATAAAATAAAATATAAACTACAAATATTTTGAAGGACAATAAACTAAGAAACATTGAACAAAAATCATGTATGTGGAGCACTGGTTTTAAATTTTTGTTTTAAACTATATTTATTAATGCAGAAATCTAAAAGTAGGGAGTTAATTGTATAATCTACTCATGCGCGATAGCGGCTCATTCGTGCCGTAATTTGTTGTATGATGGGGGCAATGAATAAACTCCAAATTACGCAAGTGGTGAGATCCTCCGCGGTAGTTAAAACCTATGGACGAGAGCATGTAAGGAGCATCTATAAAGCCAGTCAAAAGCTGATGGAAAAATACTAGGTCATTGTTGATACGTCTTTGACTAAGGGTTTGCAATTGCAAAAGTTGAATTCGATGTTCATAAGGAGGTAGATTGAATGGATCTTCCCAAGGAAGACCCTTCAAAACAAAACGTATAAATTTGTTTTGTACTGCCTCAATACGATGTTTATGAATTTCATATAAGGGAGACCAAACTTGTTGCGTACTCGAGATGAGGGCGGACATAGCAGTTATACAAAGATAAATGTTACATAAGGATCATCAACAAACCTAGCATTGAATTTGCTTTCCTTACTATTGAGTTTATGTGCTCACTAAATTCAAGGTTAATATTGAAGTAAACACCTAGGTCACGAAAACTTGAGACATTACATAATGAATGACCAGAAATTAAGTACATAGCTTTACTAGGTTCACGTTTTTTCGAGAAAGTCATAGTTTGGCACTTCGAGGGGTTAATACTAAGACCATTCTTTTTACACCATATTCCAAAGCTATCGATATCTTTTTGAAGAAGTACGCGATCAGTAGTATTTTGACTGGATTTAAAAATTTTCATATCATCTGCGAAAATCAGAATTTCACTATACGAAATGCATGAAACAACGTCATTGATTACAATGTCTAATTTCTGACGGCATCATGTATGGTCTATTCATATGACACACTCGTCTGAATTTCCTAGGTTGAGGGGATGATAAGTAAGCCATGCTTTTTTTTATAGAATAAAATTATTTTTACTTTTTTTATAAAGAATAAAAAAAAAAAAAACTAGATCATTCATCCTGGGTGTTGGTCACATGACCAATTATATCTTGAACACTGGTTGGAGCCAAATACAAGCTGAATGCGATGATTTAACTCAGCGAAGATTTCAACATACTCGTATCTTCCTTCGGGTGTTTTCTGGCCAGTACCTACGATGAGGCCAACCAGAATTGTATACACTGGGGGCGTTCAAGAATCGTAACCGGATAGTTTGTTTTTGTTGATTACGTGTTAAACTTTTAGCAGAGTCACACACCCATTTCAACTAAAAAGCTATCTAAAGGTATCCGAGTATTTTTTCTTTCTTTCCTTTCTATTCAAGTGATCAGCTGATAGAAAATTTATTTTTATTCCTTTTCATGTTGATTTTTTGTTTTGGTGTGCATTTATTTCATCATAAGAGTGTTTTAAAACGCATGGGAAATCGAAAAAAAGAAGTTATAATCGTCTAGCACTGATATTTTGAATGTTTTTCTGTTTTCAAAAGTCGAATTTTAATTTTTCACAGCTGTTGTCTGCAACAATCTGGAAAAAGATATCTGGATCGTTCAAAAAGGTATCCAAGATACTATCTGAGTATAGTTATCCGAGATAGGCTATTCGATAGGTTCTTGAACGCGCCCACTGAAATCGCCTACAGCGATTAGATTATGTGTATAGGCTATAGGGTTGCTGAGTTGCGAACAAACACAGGTCACGTCAGCAAACAGCAAACACTGCTTACGTAAGCAAAAACTTACAAGTTCGAAATACAATCAAATGAAGTTTCTTGAGTTCTGTTCGTTTGTCATTCAGACTCACTTTGTCGCTTCCCGCTCGTTCATTTCAGTTAGTGGGAGAGAAATGTATGTGTAGCTCTTAGATATCGTCATATATATGCTTTCATTAAAGTCTATTTTGAAAGTGTGAGTGACAAACGAAACTAACGGCCATATTATTCACCCAATAAACCCGGGTTTAAATTTACATCCGGATGTAATGTCGCATAAACCCAATTGTCAAATGCAAATCCATATTATTCACTCCTAATAAACCCATTGGATTTAAACCGCATTGTGCTGTTAGGTTTATGTATTTACATCCGGATGTATTTTGGGTCCGTTCATGCAATATAAAAAACAAAAAACAAATTTGACAACTGGGTTTATTTCTATTGGGTTTAAATTTAAAGAGTGAATAATATGACCGTAAGCGAAAGATTACAATTACTTTGAATAACGTCTTTGCAACGGTTACCGACTGGTGTGGCCTTACATATGGTGCGTTTTTGCCGCAACTAAGTAATCATATAATCAGCACAGCAATAAATTTTACAAATGAGCACTAAAGTAAATCAATACTGAGCAAATTTAAATCAGTATTGATTTGTTTTTCCGTTCAGTGTCAGAGTACATTGCTGAGTTGATTATATGATTGATTGATTACAGGATTACTGAGTTGCAACAAACACACACCTATTGTCGTCAGAAATAAAATTATGAATTTTGAAAGTCTGTTCCATTCAGCGCACACCACAAATTTGGAAAGTACAACTCGCAAGCGCAAGTAGAGAGTTCCTCAACTTTAAAATAACAGATGATTTGAAATAAGATGAAGCGAAAATGCGTCATGATAAAGAAACAACCACATAATGTATAGGATTAGGTCTTCTGGAGAATGAGGTAGGAATAAACATTCTTTTGTATTCTCCAATCTCCTTTTTGTGCGATACTTTTTAGCGTCCCCAATGCTGCCCTAAGCATTGTCCATATGTATGCACCTTGTGTAGTGGACTATCTCACTATCCCGTATATATATATCTAGCGCCAAACATTCGAGATTATTAGTTTCTTTCTCAAACTATTGCAATACCTGGTTTATAAAGATAGCAAAAAGTCTGTGTTTAATACAAGAGTTTGAGCTTGCATAATACAAAGCTTTAGTATATACATATAGCAAGCATGTTGTGTTATTGAAGTTAAACTTCTTTGGTACCGTGTGATTTGTAAATTCGATGAAACGAAAAAGCGACACAACAGAAAGAAACAAAACAAAAGTATTCATAAATAGGATTCAATCTGGTAGAATACAATTACTTCCTATAATCTTCGTCGCTTTCGTATTCGCTTTGCTTTTTCTGAAGTTTCTTTTCTTCCATGTTTGAATTGCACAAACACTCTTCGTGTTTTCTTATAACAATGCTGCATATTTGTCTTAGTTCCAAAATTTTTATTTTACCTTTACAAGATTTCTTATATTTCCAAGAACTGAACACTCCTACGTAGATATACCAACTCAATGGAGATTAAATTTTCTCGGACAAAATATAAACAAAATATGTATTTTATTTTGTGTAGACATTTTATTAACTAGTATAGCAATAGTCTTAAAGTAATAAATTCACATTTGATGTGGTTATGGGCATTTAGTAAAATTACGTATTTTCAATGCTTCATTGCTGGGCTTTCATTAAACGAGGTATACCTTAAATAAATCATATTTTCTTAAAACTCATACATCTCTTAAAAAACTCATAATAATACTTTCTTTTTGTTTTAAATACAAAACTTGCACGTTAAAAAACAACAACTTAAGAGGAACCAAGTAACATAAATTCAGAAACGATTCCTTGTGTGAACTTAAATGCTAAGTCAATATATTAAATTTAACTCTATGTTGTTACTGTTAAAACTAAATATATAGTATAATTAAAATGTTATGTTTTATTTCACTCGCATAGTAATTCAAACTACTTCTAAGGATGGAACATTTTCATAGTCCCGTCGCAGTTGTCATCATTCCGCCATGATGCATCATGCTTGCATTTTGGATGTACATGTAGTAATTGGTTTCATCGACGCCTAGGTGGGTGGCCACAGGTGATGCGGCCGTTGGCATGGATGGGAGTGCAGCCACATTGCCATTGCAACTATTTCGCAGCGCATTGTTTGCAGCCTGTGCTTGATGAGCCAAAATGTCTTGCACAGAATGCGATGACGGCCAACAATGTGGAGGCCTGAGTTGACCTTGTGGCGGTGAAGGGCTATTGCACGACACCGGCCTCATGCCATAAGGATAGGTTTGGTAGATGGAATTGTACAGGTGCGTATGGTGATGATGATGAGCTGCTGATGGTGTTGAAGGCGAATGATGGGGCATTGATCCCAATTTGTTACGCAGAATTCTTGAAATGGAGCTCACACTTGGCACATTGGTTTTGTCACACACTCCCTCACTGAGGAGACGGTCTCGTATTTCCCATGCAAATATACCCGGGTCACGTTGTTTGAGATCTCTGATGTAGTTAACGACTTTTGGCGTTGTCACACGCGGCTTGGAACCTCCAATTGCACCAGGCAATATTGATCCGGTCTCATGATATCTCGCAAGAATCTTTGATACGCAACCATGACTGACTCGCAAATGGCGGGATATGTCACAAGGTCGTGTACCTCGTCTCGCTAATTCGACTATTTGCAAGCGAATGTTATTTGGCAGTGGACGTCCGTTTACAAACACTCCACCCAACTGGTTCACTTCACCGTATTGAGGGCACTGATTTTCTGCAAAGAAAAAGGAAAAGCAAATTTAAATAAGCCGAGATGTATTGATATGCTGAAAGATTGTTTGTAATTATTTTTGCAGCATGTTTAACAAGCGCAAAACTGTAATGATCAGTGTTTCCGATCGTGAGCGGAGTGGCATTTTCTAGGAATCGCGGATACGGAATAGATGAGGAAGTTACGTCACGATCGGTGAAATGAAGAAACGTGCAAAGTTCAAATTGTGTGTAGAGAGAGGTACTTGTGCTTGTGTTTTCTGCGTTTGTCTTTTTTCATTTTGAGTTTTTACTTCTCAATTTCAATCTAATGTAAATACGAGAGAGTTCTGCAAGATAGTGTAAATGAATATACTTGTAACCAAGGTAGGTAATTGAGAACTGAGTTGAATTGAGGAACAACTGACAGCTCCTTAATAACTGCCCTGTTGCTCCATAAGATAAACAAGTCAGTTGTCAGTATGCTGAAGTGCTTCAAATTAAGAAATCGGCAAGAGACTAAGCCAAAGGCGGACTAATTTTTTTTTAGTTTTCACATAGAAAATGATAATTCTGTCACAAAACTCAAAAAAGTCCCTTCACAGATAACTAAATACAATGTGCTTTTCGAGCTGGGGTAAATCATAGCTTAAGCGCTTTTATACTTTATACAACACTGTTTCTAAAAATGTCTCGAAAGCATGCCACCAACAAAAACAAGAGTAAACAAAAGTTGTCTCGTATATGTATCCAAAGGCGTAATCTCTGTATAAAACTATTTTCTAGTTTTGTTTTTGAGTGTACTCTAGTTGTGTCCATCTGGCCTTAAAGTGGAAACATGAAAACAAAAACAACACAACAATAGGAAAATGTGTAAGGTCTCTTCATTCATCAGGTCTTTCCCTGACTCTTGCTATTGCGTTTTGTTTACTATAAAAACCTATTGTGCTGACTTAGAAAAGGGCCACTTGCTGCTACTTAGTCACGGACGCAAGTCCCTATCATTCATGTGGGATGTATATGAACTATGAGCAATGTGTAATTTTTTTTTAATAGCTCTGTTCTCGTCTTTGTTACTACTTATTTCTGCTTGCATTTGAGTGCATTTCATTTGGTGCTCGATTATTAAAAAAACCAATTCTAGGTTTACGACCGACAAGTGTGTGGAACTAATCGAACGATATGAGGAATAATTCCTCGGGCGTAATATGATACTGATAGCTGATATGAGGAGGTATGAGTCAAGCAATTTTAAAGTTAAAGGTTTTACGCGTTTCAAATGCAATAATTGGAAATGGTGCACGATGCATAGTGCATAATGAAAATGTGTGGTATTATAGTGTTGGTAGTAAGTATTGGTATATTCGTACATTTGTGAACACTTTGGATAAGATTGATGCATTTTCAATGAATTCATCGGATAGGTGCAGATTTTTCAAATTTGTTTTCGCGGGTTTTTTGATTTAGGCCGTGACCTAATGAATCTGCCAACTATTGGACTTCAATAAAATCAATAGAAATTCAAGAGTTCCGTTATTCGATGAAGCCATGGCCCGGTCGATGAAGAACCACGCTAAACAGCCGACGATTCCACATTTACCAACTTAATTCGTTACTCACACCTTTTGGCACCTTCCAGGTTTTCCTATAGCATTATATTTATTTTTATACCAAGTTTGGAAGTAGCTTCTCGGGTTGATCAATATCGAGACTTCTTCCTTCTCCGACGTTACGAGCATCGTGATCAAAGCTTTCCTACTTTACTGCTTCACACTATAGTGATCGTATTATGGGGTACGCCGGCCTAGCCGTTTCAATATCGAGACTATATACAAATTTTAACATACTTAATTAAAACGCGAATGGAACTCAACCTACCTCATGCAAAATGTAAATGAACAAATTTGTTTCTTACGGCATAACGTAAACCAACATTTTGATGTTGATGTCACTATAAAAATTAAAAAACTAAATAAATAGGGTGGCGCAGCAGAAAGAGGAGCCCCAGGGCCTTTTCTCAAAACCTTGCCTTGTAAGGGAATGGAGGGGACCAACAATTTTCTGCCGGTTCCGAACGGCTCATTGAGAAAGCGCTTTTCATGGCAATGAATTTAGTAACGGAGGACTAGCCAAATCCTCGCGAAAGGCGATACCAGTGGAAAAACATTTTTGATTTAGTTGGGCAAACCCATATGTAATCCCGTCTTAAAAAATACGTCTAAACTTTGGCTGAATGGCAATATCTCTGTTCAAATACGAGATGCCGCTAAGAGTCAACGGGCAACGGGTACGGTTCAGAGTGGAGTACTATCACAAATCTTATTGCTGCGCTTTATAAGAAAACGACAGGAAGACATTATACAGTACATACTGCATATTCAATAGTATTTTATATTTTATCCGAATCCGAGTTTCCTTCAGAATGGAAAAAGGTTAAAATTATTTCTGTTCTTTAAAGGCCATTGCGACAAACTTCCGGTTCATCGCCATTCTACCGCTTCTTTTAATGGTTTTCGAAAAGTAATTATGAAGCAAATACATAAATATCTATTGATCAACAACCTCTGTTAACTACATGTCAGTCTCGTCTTAGTCAAAAGCGCGGCTGTAAATCTGACAACTTTTTGTTGCTGACGAGATAAGAACTGCAATGGACAGGGATCAAATGCGACTAGAAATGTTTTTAGGTTTTTGACACTGTTAATATCCATTCAATTCTACTTAAGAAACTGCGCATTTTCTTTTAAGATCCTATTCAAATTAATTCCTTCGTAACTTAGCAGAAGCCAACAAGTCTTGGTGGCAATCTTTCTCAGTGTCTCAACAGGAGTATCACAGTTATCCATTCTTGCCTCAATTCCTTTCTCTTCAGAGATGAGCTTCCAAAAGTTGTTAAATGTAGTCTAATTTATTCATCTTTATGCTGATGATATGCAGCTTATAATAAGTCAACCTTTCGGAGAGAAAAATGAGGTCGTTGCATTAAGTAATGAGGACCTCCTTTTCATTTCATGTTGGCTTAAGAAAGAAGAATTTTTGCCTATAGTCTACCAAACCAACATCCCTTCCCATCTTTAGCAAAATATTTGAATTATCAGTCTCAAGTCCATTGAAAATTGAAAACAAAACAATCGAATGTGTTTACAATGTCAGACACCTTTGAATGGTTTTCAATCGTCCCGTTCGGTTTTCTCCAAGTCAATCGAAGCTTCATCCCTACAAAAACCAAACTTTTTACTGCTTATTGTGTACCATATGTGTTTGTCTTAAATACTTGGAAATTCTGCTTTTTCAAAAAATATGCTAAAGAAATACGACCACAAAGTATAACGGCTAATAGAGAACAAAATAAAAAATTCAAATGTAGCTCGCCTAGTTGACTTTTCAATCAACGAAGAAAACTTCGTCATTTGTATTTGCTTTAATCTAACGATTAATCGTTTTAATCTTTCGATTGAGTTGTAATCTATTTGCATAAAAATCAAGTGTTCTAGGTGCTGTACTCGTATATCAAAAGCAAACAGACTATAGATAGCTTTTCTACCATTTAAGTACGTATCGTGACAATTTTCTCTCCATTCCACTTGCATAAAAACATACTTTGTTACACACGATAATACTTTAAAGGTGTCGAGGAAAAATACTATAGGTAAATAGTCCGAAGTGCTCTTTATAGCATATTCAAATCGGCAGAAGGTATTACTAGACAAAGGGGCTTCCATATAAAGTTTGTTATTTGTATAAAACTCCCAGATACACATGTAGGTATATCTATTATTCAATTGCAACTTACATTTTCGTCAGGTAAAACCAATGGACGCAGCAGTGGCTTAGAGCAGAAACAACAGAGACGTAAGATTTATTTTTATTTATTTATTTATTTATTTCTTTATTTAGATCATTATTTCAAAGAAAAGTTTAATACATAAGTACAAACATTTGTTAAAAGATAATAAAAGAAAACTTTTGCTTGAAATAGCAAAGAATCACTCAGTTGTTACATAACAAGTGTCGAGTGAAAGGTGAAACTATAAGATACTAAATATTAAGAATAAAACAGATGGGGAAAACTACATAGAATATAATGTAATAAGTAATATGAAAAAAGAAAGAAAAGTAATAGTAATAAGCAAAGCAGAAGATCCAAGCAAAGAAATAAAAAATTTAACTAAGAAATAGGAAAAAAAATGATTCTATAGAAGAATAGTTGCACGAGAAAAGCCACTTTTTTATGTTGCGCGAGAATACTTTTTCCACTCTTTCGCACCTAAGGTTTTCAGGCAGTAAGTTAAACAGTCGAGGAGCAGTGACTAAATAGAACCGAGAAAAGTGTGTTTTGTTAATTGTAGGCAGCATTACAAAATGTCTGGTGTTAACACGTATGTAGATTGTGATTAACATCAACTCCAACCGCCCAGAGTCCAGAAGTTTGAAAAAATATTTTCAAAACCTTGTAACAGTAAAGGTGCCTTAATGGTAGAATTTCCAGGACCTTAAACAAATCAAAACTGGGAGTAAAGCGATTCGCTTTACACATAATACGTATACTGCATGTTTTTGTTTTATTAACAGAGGCTTTATATCAATGAAGTAGGAACTTCTAGGAATTCTTGAGTTGGGAAGTGTGTTCTTTCCAGCTAAGCTTGCAGTCCAATGTTATTCCTAGATATTTAAAGCTGTCGACACGCTCAATTTCAAAGCATGCATCACTGCAGCTTTCAATAACATTAAAGGTCAAAGGATTATGATGGCAACCAGACAAACAAAATCGTAAACAGTGTGGAGAGTGATAAAACAAAGGGAAATTGTCATAGCTTGAGTTTTTAATGCTGAAAAACATAAACTTTGTTTTTGAACTTATCACTAATCTATGCTGATTAAACCAATTTCGCAATATATCTAAATCATAATTCAAATCCCAAAAAAGATTAAAATTATTTGTATTAGAATACCAAAGTGCAGTATCGTCAGCAAAAGCAGTAAGATTACCTCTAAACGGTTGTATGAAAAGTGAGTTAACATAAACTAAAAACAGGACCGGGCCCAAAACAGATCCCTGTGGAACACCCAAATTAATGACTTGCCACGAGCTATGGTTGTTTTTGATTTTTACAATTTGCTGCCTGTTTAGTAAATACGAAGCAAACCATTCATAAGTGAAACCTCTGAAACGTGCATTATAAAGCTTACTTAAAAGAATATTATGTTCAACCATATCGAAAGCTTAGTAATATCTACGAATAAAGCAGCTGAGACTTTGGAATTATTTACCGCATTAAAAAGCTGACTAGTGAGTTTGAGCAAAGCACTTTCGGTTGATCTTCCGTTTCTAAAACCGTATTGGCAGTTACTGAAAAAATCTGTTCTATCCAAAAAAGATAGTACTCTGGATCTCATGCCTCTTTCGAAAACTTTTGAAAAAAAAAAACAGACAGAAGGGAAATAGGACGATAGTTGTTCATAGCTGTAGGATCACCTTTTTTATAGAGCGGCAACACAACTGCTGTTTTAAGAGCTTCTGGAAAAACACCTTGCTTAACACATAGATTGAAAATATGACATAGAACATCAGCCACTTGAAATGAAATTTTTTTCCAAGACAAAACTTGAGATTTTATCAAAGGAAGATGATTGAGATGTTTTGAGCGACATAATGATTTTATGAATCTCAATTGAAGAAAATTCATTAAAAAAGAAAGTTTGTGATTGCAAATGCTCTTGACTTACACCAGATTTACATTGACATGCAAAATTATGATCAACTGGAAAACCAGTCGAAGAGTTCAAATTAGAAAACCAATCATTGAACAAGTTAACAACCTGCGTAGGCTCAGAAACTAAAATATTATTTTCATGATTTTCTACCGATCTATTTAAAATTTCATTTACTATGCCCCATTCTTTTTTAGTGTTACCAATATTTTCAGCCAATCTTTTCCTGTAATAGGTATCTCTACAAATTGGAATGCTCTTTTTTATTTTTAGACACACTTTACTATAATAACTTTTTAGTCCTGCATTGTTGGGGTGTTTCTTAACTAGTCAATAGAGCTGATTTTCTTACGTGACTAAGTCCTCTTTGAGTAATGGATGGAGTGAATAATTCAGAAGTAAAGTGTTAATTTAGTGCTTCCATCACTGTGAACGTGGGGGATAAATTCGAGAAATAATCAGAAGCAAGCTTTTTAATGCCTTCTGTTAGATGTAAGAATCTCTTATTTGGTTGTTTGCGATCAGTTCTATCTGTTTTAATCATTAGTCATCTGTCATCAACAGTCAACACTAATCTTTCGACTTTTTCAAAGCAAAACTGAAAAACAAAACTATCAGGCGATGAAAAACGAAAAAATCGCTCGAATATTTAATCAAATCATTTCAAGTAAAGCAGTTACAATAATTGGAGTTGGTGCACGAACGAAAGCATGATTAAAATGTGTAGTATTAATAATGAGACCAAAACAGGTACTTCAATTATTTTTAACCACAACCTGTTCATATGGACAATGAAGTTCAAGGGAAAGTCAAGCTGCTTCAGAACACAGTTTTATCAAGCGTTTAAATTAAATAATTAAGTTGGGCGGAGACAAAAATACCGTCAAAAATCAACTGAAAATCGATAATATTAAAAAAAAGAGCAATCTGGCATCACTTACATATTTCTGATTTCCCTTTCGATTGGTAAAAGCAAAAAGCTATTTTGGTGTTAGCCTAAATTTAATCACAGAATAGATGAAACAGAGAGTCAAGTCGTATACCCTTTGCTTGAAACACCCTTACCTATACACCCTCGCTATATTCGGTTGTAGTTGAGTTTCATTTTTTTTTTAGTAGTTTTTACAATTACAATTTATTTCAATTATCAAAAACCAAAATTATCGAAAACAAGTTCACTTTTTTTAAAATGATTAAAACCAACTCAGGCGGGTTCCCGGTCAAATTTAGCTTGTGGTAAAAATGGTAGGTACTATTTTGCCGCAGTTGACTCTCTGGTTTTACTCTGTGTAGTTAATATTCACTAGGATGACAATGTAAACACCCAAATGAGTAGATTGAGATCATATTATACACAACCCAACACGACCCACACCGTGGATGCATACAGGCACTTCTGTATTTGAACTTAACGAGGGTATCTAGACAGCTCATATGATTTAAACATGGGGGTTTTCTGTATAAAAAAACGCTCAATAACGGGGCATTAACATATGCATAACTCATGTTGATCGTTGCCATTATAGGAAAAAAAACTTCTGCTATTTTACAACCCTGTTACAAATCCAAGCTTAGCTTATATCTCTCAGTGAAACTTCTGATGAAACTCACGGCAAACTCATTGCTCAAAAAGCACGGATCTAAACGAACGAAAGAACCCTATGATGGGGAATGAAGAATGATTCACTCTTTGGTTCTAGAAATTTTCATACGAATACGAATGGTATTTCATAATATACATATTCACAAAACAACTTTAACCCATAAACCCTACCCATCCCGGGAGAAACACTATTGCTACCCTGGGGTCTTAGGGACCCCAAAAAGTTTTTGACCCAGTTTAATAAAAAAAAAAAATGAAGCACTCCGGGAGTGCCGACAGAAGTGAAAACAGAATTGAATTTTCAGTAAATATTTTAATGTACAGGAAAATCTTTTCATTGAAATGTTTCTTCTTAGTGGAGGACCGTTAGACATAAAAAAGGCAAAACCTAGGAATTCAGGGCCAGTCCATGGATTTTCATGAAATTTTCGGAAATGTGTTTTGAATGGCGTGTAGAAAAAAGTTAAAAAAAAAAATTTCACCGCTCTCAATTTTTTAATTATTTTTAAAATTAATTATTAACTTTTAGAATCTTATTTTATTTATTTAGGGTGTTTAAGATACGGTTTTCCAAAGAGTAAGGATGGATAGGTTTTGTCAAGACAAAAAAAAAGTTGTATGGGAAGGGGGGTCTATATCCCTCCGTGTAGGCGCGAGGGGCAATTTTATATGAAATTTACTCAATTTTTTAAAAAATTATTAAAAATTAACTAACACACTTACTTTCTCATACTTCAGTGTTTTTTAAAAGCTATTGCTTTGTTCTTTAATAAAAATTTTAGTTTGAGTTTACTTAATGAACAGACTCTGAGAAATCAAGCCTCAAAGTCAAAATTTTGAAAAAAGAAAATATTTTTTTCCTAATAAATTTTTTTTTACATAATTTTGCCCCATTAAGCGCCATTTTTTCTTTTCATATTCAATGCTTTTATTAGTTTTAATTCAAAAGCAAAAAACCGAACAAAAAAATTTTTCTTGGTTTAAGAGAAATTAAAAAAAAACGAAAGGTACTTTTTTCTAGGAAACAAAATGTCGTTAATTTCCCGCTAATTGAACTTTTTTCCTGGAAGTGAAATATGAAATGGGTCTTAAATAGCATATAAAAAGAAGTTAAAAAAAAAAATTTTGTATGATCTTAATTTTAATATAAATTATAAATAATAAATAAAATTTTAGAGTTATCTTTTAATTATATTAGTTTTAAGTAAAATTTTAAAACTAAGACATAGTACAAACTTGAACTTTGGTCTCAAAGGACAGCACATGTAATGATTTGTGCCCCAAATGCTGTTTCCGGTCAAACGTGTTGATAAAACCGAAAAAACGTGGTTTTTTCCCAAATTTTGAGTTTTCAACCAATCAAAGAGACTTAAATCAGTTAAATAAACGGCCCGAAGTTTTTTTTTTTGGTGGGGAGAGTGCTGATGTAGTGTTCTTTCTTTTAAATAAGAATTGATGCATCCCTTATTGATATATGTTTGTTTGCATACTGAATGCACGTTGAAAAATTCGCGAGTATTTATTTGGCAAAAAACCATATTTTTTCGGATTCATCAACACGTTTGACCGGAAACAGCATTTGGGGCACAAATCATTACATGTGCTGTCCTTTGAGACCAAAGTTCAAGTTTGTAATAGGTCTTAGTTTTAAAATTTTACTTAAAACTAATATAATTAAAAGATAACTCTAGAATTTTATTAATTATTTATAATTTATATTAAAATTAAGATCATACAAAAAATTTTTTCTTAACTTTTTTTTATATGCTATTTAAGACCCATTTCATATTTCACTTCCAGGAAAAAAGTTCAATTAGCGGGAAATTAACGACATTTTGTTTTCTAGAAAAAAGTACCTTTCGTTTTTTTTTAATTTCTCTTAAACCAAGAAAAATTTTTTTGTTCGGTTTTTTGCTTTTGAATTAAAACTAATAAAAGCATTGAATATGAAAAGAAAAAATGGCGCTTAATGGGGCAAAATTATGTAAAAAAAAATTTATTAGGAAAAAAATATTTTCTTTTTTCAAAATTTTGATTTTGAGGCTTGATTTCTCAGAAACTGTTCATTAAGTAAACTCAAATTAAAATTTTTATTAAAGAACAAAGCAATAGCTTTTAAAAAACACTGAAGTATGAGAAAGTAAGTGTGTTAGTTAATTTTTAATAATTTTTTAAAAAATTTAGTAAATTTCATATAAAATTGCCCCTCGCGCCTACACGGAGGGATATAGACCCCCCTTCCCATACAACTTTTTTTTTGTCTTGACAAAACCTATCCATCCTTACTCTTTGGAAAACCGTATCTTAAACACCCTAAATAAATAAAATAAAATTCTAAAAGTTAATAATTAATTTTAAAAATAATTAAAAAATTGAGAGCGGTGAAATTTTTTTTTTTAACTTTTTTCTATACGCCATTCAAAACACATTTCCGAAAATTTCATGAAAATCCATGGACTGGCCCTGGATTCCTAGGTAAAAAGCTTACGGTCCTCCACCATCAATGAAACTTATGAGTTTTCATTTTCAGCTTTTCCATTATCATCTCATGCAATCATCGTATTCTAATAATGAAGCAATAGGCCTATGGTAACTAAAATAAGAAACGAAAAATTTTGACTCGAATCTATTTAAATATATCGCAAAGACTGCACCAACTGTCGATTAATATTTCGTTGTACTAAGGCTGCGGTCATTCGTCATTGTTAAATTATATTCTTCTTTTAAAAATTAAAATTTGTAGTATCGGCGGAGTTGATGTTTAAAGTCACCATTCAAAATCATTGGCAAATCATCAAATCTCTCCCCAATTTTGCCGTGAAGGTGTGCAGAAGCGTATTCAGAATAAATAAATAAATTTTTATATAAAAACTGTCGTAGGTATTACACTTAAAAACGTATTCGGTGAAATATAAACGCCAACTATTATAACTTGCTGTTCATTTTCACAGTTGCAACGACAAACAGATAGATCGCCGATATCAAAATAGTACTAGACATACTAGTGTACCTCGTATGCAAATTCATATGATTTGCACAAAAAATGGCAGTTGTATCTGACAACCACTTATATAGCTACTCCTGCTGCTGGACGATCGTGCCTTCTGAAACTTGCAACTAAATTGAAATCAGGAATATCATATATTTCTTCTTCACCCATGTGAGTCTCTGTTAAAATTAATACTTTAATTTTCTTAGCGATAGTGTCTATTGAGTAATGGTTTTCAAGCTATTTTCATGCAACCGTTTCAATTCCATCGATAAATCATCGCGATGAGTTGTTGATCTCTTCTAATTTGTTGTAAAAAGCGTCTCCTACTCTGTCATGATGAAATTTCCAGCTTCACTTATCCAGCCACTCTTCATTGTAATGGCAGTAAAATATTTGGTGCTTTTTATTTTTTCTGCGTTGCATAAATTTTTCTCTGTTTCTTCGATTGATTTCTTTCTTCTCTGTATTTCTCCGAGTTGGTAAGTACAATTACTATATAATGATCAATTAAGGTGTCTCTTGGCTCAATGGTAGAGTCGTTGGCTATTAAACTGAGGGTCTCATGTTCGAATCCCAGCCGTGGCGATCAATTTTTATTTATGTTTTCACTTTAAATAAACAAAAAAATGCAAGTCATGGCTGGGAAACGAACCTGAGACGCTGGGCTATGACGACTTTACATACGAATTACGATGAGCCAATCAAAAAATGGTGTCGGTCGCGAATTCATTGATTTACCCCCATCGCAAAAGTGCCAAACGCGCCTAAAGAAGTTTTCACTTC
Source organism: Melanostoma scalare (assembly GCA_949752695.1). Taxonomy (NCBI): domain Eukaryota; kingdom Metazoa; phylum Arthropoda; class Insecta; order Diptera; family Syrphidae; genus Melanostoma; species Melanostoma scalare. The sequence goes on from OX456985.1 coordinate 182,269,733, forward strand.
AAAAACAATTTAATCAAAAATTTTATCTACTAACATAAAAGATAGGAATGTTGAATTATGAAAAATGTTTTAAAAGTTTACATCAAGACAATTATGACACACTGAGCGGCTATGTTCGCCACAAAGTGGATTTCGGCAACTGGTGCATCGTATTTTGGTCTTGCGGTCTTTGTCTCGTGAACACACGGCATATCTGTTTTTTGTAGTGACTGAAGATGTTGACTCAGCCACAGGTCGCTTCTTTTTTAAAATATCTCCAATGAGGACCTGGAGGCAAAGTTGGTCAAGTAAACCTATCGTCCATTTGGGGTTTAATGAGTTCCAAGGCTAAGTTTTTTAAGAACTTTCGACTTATTTGAATTTTATCGGGCGCTATTTTGAGGAGGACATACGAATTCACACCAACAATATTTAAAATCCCATAAAACATAGCCAATGGCCATCGTTTCGCTTGTCTTGAAACACTGCCAAACTGCTCAAAAACTTTAACTATCGCTACCCTGGGGTCTATGGGACCCTGAAGTTCAAATATTTTCAACTGCACCACTCGAAAATTAATAAATGACAAATTTTTAGACGTTTGCTGCGATAATATGAGAATTCCATGGGTGGCACTGGTGTGAGTTGCTTAGTTTTTAAAAAATTCAAGAAAATGTATGTTTGCAATGGCGCTGGGCCCCAGGGTAGGGTTTAAGGGTTAATGACCAAATCAAATTAATGTTAATTTCATCAAAAACTAGCTGAATCCTGCGGGCTTTGCGCAGGTCCTACGATGATCGAATTGAGTGATTTAATTTCTAAGTTCCCGTTTCCGTGGTAATGTGGTTATGAAAAATGGGCTATATGTTACTCAGGGTCAATGAAACACTCTAATGGTAAAAGAATTTTTGAAGTCGGTCCGGTATTTTCTAAGTTCCAGGTTACGTTCCCATCCCCGATCCGTCCTCGTTTCAACTCCTTAGAGAATATATGGAGGAAATATAGGCCCCGATTGCGGTTGTCGATTGACTAATCGATACTCGACTTTTGTCGATTTCGATCGACATCTTTCGTTCATAATTTTCTGGTCGACTGTTGTCGACTGTTGCGTTAGGAAATCATTTTGTGGGAAAATGTAAGTATTTTATTGAACAAATGCTCATATTTTGATATAATACAAGTATATAATACGAGTATTATATCAAAATATGAATTTGTTCAAAAATTTCATGCAAATCCGCTAAGTAGTTCTGGAGCCTATTTAATATAAACCAACAAACAAACAATAAACTGTTTAATCTCCATAATAATTAGACTAAATTTTAAAATCTTTATTCAAAACACTCAAAACTTAAGTAAGATTAATGAACATTAGATTACAACTGACAAAAAATATGCCAAGCTAAATTGTTCTTAATGTCTAGTGACAAATTATGTGTTGTTGTCTTCTGGTATGACATGTCACTACCAGGAATGGGGCAGACATATTCGCAAAGACATAATTTTGCGAACAAGAGTTTAATATCAACATGAAGTTGACATTGATCACACATGAAAAGTATTCGAATGTACACAAAACAGCGGCTAAAGTGTCATGTCGCCCACCCGTAAGACTTCTTGAAATAAGACTAATTATTTTTCTAGCTAAACTGAAATATTATTAGTGACGTTTAGAAGATCGAATAGTAGACAGCTTAAGCGCCAATCCTATATATTTATGTAGGACGATGTTGTCTAGGTTGGAAAAGAAAACTCCTTCCATTCTGAACGATGTCAGCAGACTTACTTGTGATGGAAATGTTAAAAATTCGCCAAAGGCGGCAAGTGCCTACCATGCCAGTGAACGCTGTTGGCTGTTGTACACAAATAAACAAGCAACGCACAAATTCACAAACGTCACAGTTGGTTGATAGGTTTGCGTTTTGTTCTGTTGGATGGGTGTTCGTTTGTTAAAGAAAGCATGTCAGTGGCAATTTGTTCATGTGACACATATTTGTGTTTCGGGTGGTATTTTTTGCTTAATATGTCTCCAGAAGAATGTACACATATTGTCTGACAGAATACTGCCATGGAAGACAGAGTGAAATAGATTTTGACACTTGTTTATTACACAAAAGTTATGGGTGCGAAAATAGAAGGATACTAAATTAAGTGAGTACATTAACTTATCGGATACACTATCTATCTGGGATACGTTTTTGAACGAAGCAGACTAAAAGACTAAAGGAGCAATCACATGAGTCTAGGGACAGCCGTTAAGCCCTTAAACTTTCCATCCAGATTTTTGGGCTATAACAAGGCTGGAGTTCACCGGGTTAGTAAAAGAGACATCAAATTCAAAACATGGACCAAGATTGTTTCGGAAAATGAAAACACGTTTGATGAAATTTCGTAAAATTTCGAGCATAATGGGAGTACTTTCAAATATTAGTGTCACTACCCCGCCAGGCAGTAGGTACTAGTACTACGCATAGTTCTGATCCTGTACCGAACAGAAATACTGGTATAGTAAGATAATGGGACTTATTTGTCGAGGTATAAGATTCACGAGTTAGTTACGTTGGAAGTATGACTGGTCGAAGTTTCGAACTGGAAGACATTATGAGAATGAGAAGGCGAGTAGACGTCGTTATGGTTATTGTCAGTGCATCCGCTCCCCAAATATGTTATGAGCATGTGAAAAAAGATGCATTTTAGGAAGATTTCCACAATCTACTTTGAGATATACCAAAGGATAAGTTTTTGTTTGTCTTTCCCGAGATTTGAGTGGACACGTTGTGAGGACTATGAAGACCGTCATGAATGTATGGAGTACAGCTCCAGGAACCCACCCGGTTAAGATCTCCTATAAGTATGTGAGGTCACATGGTCTTATCGTATTAAGTACCACGGCTATCAAACAAGACCGACACCTTGTCGCTTACAGTAGTAATGGAAATGAAACCCAAATTGACAACCATTTGGTTATCAAATTTATGAAACTTTGATTGAAAGACTGCAAGTTGATTCTGGGTGAAGCTGTGGATTATGAAGACAGAACTTTTTATAGCGGCGATGAAGGAAATCAAACAAACAAGTGCTACGAGAAGAATCAAATTGTATAGTTTGGACAAAAGGAAGGCTACACCAATTCATTTTTATAATATGCAAATATATGTGGGCAGCACTATCGAGCAAAGTACAAATTATGTGAGACAAGGCCATATCATTGCTAGGGGTTTCAAAGGGAAACTACCAACAAGCCAAAGAAACATGATGGCGGAATAATGAGGCTAAATCAGTAAGTAAGAAAAAAGCGGCTGGCTTCAAAGTGCCCCTCAAATAAGGCTCTCCCCGATAGGGAATACATAGCAGCTGTGCAAGAAACACGCGAAGAGGAAGTGTGTCTAAATCGAAGCAAAGAGTACGGTGAGCAGGAAGCTGTAGGAAATCTCTGCCCAGGCTGCTGATGCAAAACCAAGTCATTCCAAAAAGACAACAAAACACTTGAAGAGTGTTTTGGAACCGTCTTTAAAATAGCCACCCAAAGAAGGAGTAATGCTCAGGGCATTCGATCTCAGAAGTTATTTAACAATGATCCAACTTCTTTTGAATGTCGCCAAAATATTGCAGATGTGGTGACAGTGTTGTGATAGCCTATTGAACGAAATTTTTTTATAAGGCATTCCATCGACAATCGCCAGATTTGATATGGGTGGCCCTCAGACAATGAAAAGTTCCAGAGCCTTATGTACACAATGATCAAGGATATGTATGTAAACAGTGACGAAGGTAAGATGGAGCCATCATTAGTGAAGATCCTAAATTCCTGCAATAAGCACTTAACTTATGGGTGAAAGTTATATAAGGTATCGTGTACCGTGTCAGTCCTCAAAAAGACTGAGTGATTTTGTTGTCCGTTTACTGATCCAGACATGGCTATTTAAGTCATTTATTTGAATGCTAAAGTGCTCCGACAACTTTTGTGACAGAAAACTTCCTTATAAGCTGAAGGAAAGACTCTACGCACCGCCATCGTTCAGCACTCACAACGATTCACAATGTTGGACCATGCTACAAAAAGGATGAGGGTAAGTTGGCAGCTGAAATGAAAATGATCCGTATTACAGCAATAGTAACAAAGCTTTTGGTTTGGTTGGCTTCAGGTATCGAACAATCCAAAATCGGATCTGAAGTCCATGTAGCGTACCTACCTCACGAGCGGATCACCATTTGTCAAGCTGATAAGTGGAAAAGCTGTGATCCCCTCGAGATTACGATGCTCGTGTCGTCAATAAACTAGAAGAAGCGGAAGATTCACTTGAATTTAAGTAACCAATTATAGGTCTTTAATATATGCCAACATCATTACATTTATTGTGTCTAACATGTCAGACAAGTCAAAATGTGTTAAAACAGCACCCAGTCGTCAAATAAATATGCTTCTGATGTCTTTGCCTCTTTCTAGTTCTAATTTACAAAAAAACACATTTGGGAATGTGTTGATAAGGAAGCGAACGAGCACAACGCCAATCTCTAGACAGAGACAGTTTTATGATCAATCAGAAAGATTAATTCCCAGTGCGGAATTCAGAGTGCGACATTCTTTCTGCTACATCATCGTATGTTTTCGTTCAGTTAGACCCTAAACAAGGACCACTTCTCAAAAAATGCGTTATTAAACAAATAAGACTACAACCGACGAAAAATATTTTATTTTTTAATGCCTAAGAAAAAAATACTTATCGTCGCACCGCCTCTCTGCTGCCTTGCCACTGACATCTATCTGTCGGTGTCGGTTTAAGTAATATGAGGGCGAGACTCCAATGAAATTTTCGAATTTTGAAATTTTATGAAATACACCAAGAGATTGCATTCGGTAGATACGAGTATAACGCATGTTGTGTTCCTTAACCACAATACATTAAATTGAATGAGCAAAGAAGCACAGGATTTTTCCGCACCGTTTACTCTGACTTATTATCCCGGGACTAGGCCGCATTTAGATCAAACAGAGTGTCCCATATAGAACTAATTGTAATTATTTCTGGTTCTCTTCGTTTCTTGAATAGAGTTACTATTTCAAAATCAGTGTTTAATTCTGTTCCTGAAGTATTTTCAAATATAGATATTTAATTTTAAAGACATCGCGGGATACATTTACCCAATCCATCAAATTATTGTCATGTGCGCTCAAAAGCAAAACTCTTTCACTAACTCAACGAATTTTTAAGCAATATTTTTTGTTTCGGTATCATTTTAGGTATTTAAAAATGTTTTTATGTTATTAAAAACATGTTTCCACTCAATATGTATTTTTCTTAGAGAAAAATATTTTTGGGTATATTTTAATAAATAAATTTTAAAAAGCTATTGATCCGTAGGTACTTTGTCATATTATTCGTAGTCACATAAATTCAGTGAAACTCCGATGAAAGCTAGATTTTGGATTATAGCTTCTTTATGGTTTTCTCAAGAAACAGTTCGTTCGTTGAATTTTACCCAGGGTTGACCCAGGTTTCCTTGACAACCCCAAGAGTTGCAAAAAACTGGATTTTTGATTCTTAAAAAACGCTAATCGACAAAATCACCATACACCCCTGTCATTTGAAGAAAATTACATGCCATTTGACATCCCTGCTCATAACCTAAACTCGCCCCAGCGAAAACCTAAGGTGAGTTGAGGGCAAACCCAGCGCTCTAAAAACATTCAATTGGCATTCAGGGCGAGCTTAGAATTTTTCAAAAAACGCTTAGTGACGGACACAAAGCAAACCCAGGTCTTCAACGAACAAACCTAAACTGTCAAAAGCTCTTATCAATGTGGATGCCACCTTTTCTGATTCTTCTGAGGTGTATCAGCCGACGGTTTTTGTGACCAGTGTTGTAGTAACGCAATGTTTATACGTTTATTTAGTTTCATAGTTTTTCGCTTAATAGTTTTTCAGGAATGTCTCGCTAAATGCTTTTTAGAGAAAAAGTGTTAGCGCACACATTGCAGCTTGGAATAATTTCTACGAAAAGTATTTCGTTATTTGTTTCGCAATATAAAATGTACTCTGTAGGACAGGCTACAAAGGCAACACTTACAGAAAAAATATTGCATTTTAAATCAAGTTATTTGCATAGCGGGTCTATAGCGTACTACAGACGATCAATGTTACTTGACAAGTATTATTGAGGTTTTCTCTTGTCAAGTAAAATTGATGAACAATCGCCACCACACGTTCAGTGAAAATTGACAATTTTTTCCTTCTGTAGTTTCCTAATCGCACTACACAACGACACGAGTGAAAGTGAAACTTGATAAAAACCAAATCAGATTTGATTTTCGTCAATGTTTCAATTTTACTTGACAGTAACATTGAAGAGCCTACAAACGATCAATTTTACTTGAACAGAAGCTCCTTCAAGTAATATTGTCAAGTAACATTGATCGTCTGTAGGGCGCTTATGAGAAACTTATTTCCAAAGTAAAAATTTCCAAAACTAAACGATAAAAACAAGACTATGGAGTATAAAATGTGACAACAATTGCAAGCCTTACAAGAAGGGAATAATGTTTTCTTTTTGAAAGCCCAAAGCTTATTCTTTGACTGGTTTTAAAGTCTAAATACGCACTTATCCTTAGTTTTTGAAAACAACAAACGGCAACACGTCACTCGGATATCAAGGGATCCAGTGTTTTCCCCGAGAAAACGGAGGAGGAAGGGTTGGCTGGGAGGTTGATTGTTGTTGACTGGGCTTCGTCTTGAGAAACTTTATAAATTTTAAGATAATGTTCAGTGGAAGGTTAGGGGTACCGCCCAGTTAATCCAAGAAGTGTTCTCTGAAAGTTCGTTTCTAGTGTGGGCCAAGCTCACACCAGGACGTGAATTAATTCTTCCTCTGCCTTTTCCCTTTTGCATTCTCTACATAAGTCGGTACCCTAATGTCCATTCTCACCATGTGGGTACCCAATGCTACCCGTGAGAATGTCAATTAGGGGAGAGGCTAGATTTTAACTAATTAGGATTTTGTAACCATGGCGTCGATGTTTTTTGTTGATTACTTTTCGCATTGCTATAGATGTTTTTCGGCTTCACAGACTGCAAATACTTCTGCTTGGCAGACACTGCGGAAATCTGAGAGCCTTATAGGTTTATTTATAGGACGATAATCAGAGAAAATTCCTGATTTTACCCTTTCGTGCGTTTTGGAACAGTCATCGAAGACGCAGGCATGTATAGGCCTGTTTTTTCCCAGCATTCCCTTTGCACTGAGTTAAAATCAAAATTTAGTCTATTTGAGTGTCTGAGTATGATTCATTATAGTTCTGTGGTCTGATAAGAATGCTTTCCAATTGTTACATTTGTGCAATATGCGCTTTTGGTCGCCATCTCTTTGGTAAAAAGATCAAGGGAAGCAAGCCGATCTTCAATTGTCTTATAGAAAAGGGTGTACATCTGTATACATTCTCTAATTTCGATCCAAGGGTGAATGTTTGTTTTTTTTTTTTCAAATTTGTTCACGGTTTTTCAGATCCTGTGTTTTCAGAGAACTGTGAATGTGAATTTTTAAAACTCACAAAGCCTTGCGGCTGACTCAAATGAAGCGTAGTCGGGAATTCCTATTTTGACCACTTTTGGAGCAACTGAGGCCGTATATCGGCAATAACAACTTGTTAGCGTTGCTCTGTAGAAATTAAATTGATTGTAAAGTGGTAAAACGTACTGGCCACCATTATACCACCAATGGTTACATGGACAATCATTAGAAATAGTATTGCCAACTTTGGCGAACTGAATCATGATTTTCAAAATAAATTTCCACAATTTGCAAGCTTTGTACTTAAGCAAGTAATATTTTTGTGGTGAAAAATTTCAAAACATACTGACCACGAATGAAGTACCAAGTTCACAATCATCAGAAACAGTTTTACCAATTCAATATATTATATGAAATATCCTTCAAACGAAATTGTATTTTCTTGTTAAAGTTGGTAATTTAATACGAAAAACGTAGCCCAATATCGTTTTTACTTACTTTCTCGGTCTTGTATCGTTTGTTTGACATTTTGAAACAAATCTCTTTAGATCAGATCCCATCATACATAATTTGTTGGTACTACAGAGTAGGCATATGAACACCATTAGTTTTAACAGCTGTCAATGATTTTGAAAGAAAAAAAAAAACAAACATTTCCCTATGTTATTTTTTCAAAATGAGTAACAATAGATATAGGAAACATTTATATATTTTTAAAATATCAAAGCATTATTACAAGGAATTATTTTTCCATCGTGACACAAATATGCTTTTTTTGTGTTCATCACTTTTCTGCGCTTTCATAGCTTTCCGTTTATAGAATACAAGCTGATGCGTACAGACTTCTCTCTCTAGTTTGAGAAACGTAAAGTTTAAACCATTTTTAACCTATTCTCCTCACTAGCGTCAAAATTTAACCAAGATGGCAAATTTAAGCATAAAAATTTTCTTTGAAAATCATAAACAAACATTGTCTATAACAGTGGCGTAGCGTAGGGGGGGGGGGGGGGTTTGGGGATAAAACCCCCCCCGAAAATATTTCAGTCGAATATCATTTAAACGCTTCATTTTTTTTTTTTTTTTTGTTTTATTGATGCAAATTTGTTTTTCATATTTAAAATTTAAGTTCGAGCTTTTCACAAATCAGTATTTAAATATATGTATGTTTGTGTTTTGCCTACATTGAGCTATAGAAAAGAGTTGAAATGCGTTAGTAGGGCTCCTATTTATTAAAATCATTGACTTATTAAACATGGACTGCTAGGACCCAACTTCACGATGGTTCCACTTATTCTAAGCAATACTAGCGAGCATCATTTCAGCGGAAAACTAGTGAAACATTTTTGACACTGCTAAATAATGACGCTAGCTAAATCACAGCCGATGTCGTTAGTGTTTTAGTTAAGAGTAAGATATTGGCTAGTGTAACCAAAAATAAGTGCAATCATTAGGTCTGTTTCTTTACTTTGTGGACAGAAATTCACAATCTGTCATATTATAAGGAGTGGGGGTAAAATTCTCTCAGAAACTCTCAGAAACTCTCTGATAGAGCCTAATTGTTCTAAAAGTAAAGAAACGCCTTGAACAAAACATTCGCAGCAACGCTTGGAAAAATGTCTGTTTGACAGTTGTTGTATTTGTTTCTACTGTGCACGATTTCTGTCCATAGAAATTTAGGTGGCAGAAATTCACAGGGTGGGGAAATTTTTTACTCTCTCGTGAGCACTCTCTTTTGTGCACTGCTACGAAAAATCGCTGTGCTGGAACGGCATTAGACTGACTTTCGACGAATTTCGGTGCATTTCGTGCGAATTTTCAGTAAAGAAACACACCTATTATTATCCAACTTTTGTATAGAGAATTAATGCAACTAGCAGTCCGTGTATCATAAGTCAATACAATGCTTCAATCACAATGATCTATTACGCCAGTTCCACAAAGAAAAATCTCACTGAGCGGTCAATGTCACTGTGACGGAGCGCAAACAGTTTTGTGGAACATAATTCTCTGCTCAACTGTGTCCTTGTTTTCAAACTTTTACTCATCATCATCAGAATGTACAATATCTATCAGTATATTCGCTGATGCTGAAAAAATAGCCGAGTCTATAGGAGAAAAAATTGAAGTTTCCAGGATTGTGCATCGTCAAAAAAACCGACAAAATTACCAAAGCAGCTCAGCAGAAGATTATTACCGTACATCAATATTCATACTTTTCCTGGATCACTTCATATCATCCATATCTGACAGATTTGCGAAACACAAAAAAATTTTGTCAATAATCGGAAATACCATCCCTGAAAAATTGGTCAGGAAAGACGTTGAGAATATTGATGAAACCGTGGAAGTAATAATGAATCAATGGCCAACAGCGACTGAGGCAGCTGCTTCAACCGTAATAAATGAAGTGTTATTTTGGAGACAACGTTGGGTTGGGCCAGAAACTCAACCAAAGACATTTATAGAATCATTAAATCTTTGTAACGATGCACTTTTTCCAAACATTTTCAAGTTTTTGAAAATAGGTGCAACATTGGCTGCGACCATTGCTAGCAGCGAGCGTAGTTTTTCCACGTTGAGGCGTCTAAAATATTGGATTAGGAATTCTACAGGCGAAGATAAGCTGAATGGGCTTGCTCTTATGAGCATTAACAGGCACATTGACATTAAGGTGGAAGAAGTTATCGAATGATTCGCGCAAAGCAAAGAAGAATTGATTTATAATTTCGTGTATTTTCATATGTTCTTATTTTCTGCACTTTATTATTGTATATCAATAAATTGGAAAAAACCTAATCAATACAATTGAACAACGATTTTTACTTACGTACAAATATTTACATGTAACCCCCCCCCCCCCCCCCCCCAAAAAAATTTCCTAGCTACGCCACTGGTCTATAATTTAAAATATACCTACTTCATTAAATTTCGAACAAAAAAATCAACGAATGTACATTGTACAATGTACAATGTACATACATACATACATAAAAAATTTAACAACAACGAACCATCAATGCCTTTTTCTAAGTCTTAAATTCCATGCACATTATAGGAGTAGAAGATGTCTTCCCACAAAGCACAATCATAAAAAGGCTAATTAAAACTGTCTTAAAGAAGCATAACCGCATAAATTCTGGGAAATTGAAGAATACAATCGTTGCCACTGTCTGAAACAAATCAACAGATTTAAAAAAATATATGTATACTTCTTTCGTATAGATTTCATCAAACTTCTGTGGGATGGCTTGGACATCTCGTACAAGAAGTTGTGTGTGCGTGCTGAAATCGTTCTGAGCTCAAAGGCGGTACTTTTTTTTGTACAGTAAAATGCAGTCATGCATAATTAATATGCGTTGTGTCTGAGAGTCGAAGCCAATAACTTCTGTATATTTTGTCTAACATGATTTAAGGTGAATAAGATGCTGCAGCTTTTAACTTCAGCTAAACAAATCTCTTTTGTTTGAATACAAATTTCGATGCTATTTTTTTTAATCAAGCGATATAAGCCTTCAATGTCTTCAAAATAAATACTTAGTGGTTTGAGGTGTAGGCGATCATAAGCATTCACTTGCTTACCATCAAAAGTGTCCATTTCATACTTTACAAAAATATATGTAATATTTTTCACAACATCGTAAAATCTTCAAAACTCTAAGCTTCACATGTGACAAGACAATATTTTCAGACGTGTCGCCAATCGCTGTACCTATGCATACACAAGTTATTATGCTCTTGAGAACATGTGAGATTTAATACGCGACTTTATGTCTAGTCTTCTTGTCGCTCCTCATCATGCACGGCTCGCATAGCAGCCAATTTTTATAATTGTGAACATATATTGATGTTCTCGTACTCATAAATAATAAACTCTTATCGCAACCCTTCAACAAATGCGATGAGCCTAGAATAAAAGTGATAACCTATGTTATGACCACGACTTCCTATTAATTGTGTTGTTTCCCATAATTGTTTGACAACTCTAATTTTACGGTTAAACGATAACATGCTTCGTTCACATATTGCTCGTTAACGAATTGAACTTTGAAGAGTTCTGGTTCTAGGTACGATGTTTTTTTTACGTAAGTGTTAGTTGTTGTCTTTGCTGTTGGAGCCTAATGCTTACATTTTTTAAGGTGTAAGTTATTTTATTTTTAAATTGAATGTTTTGAAAACAAGGGTGACATTTGAAATACATATTAGGCGTACTCTTTTTGAAAGTGTTTGACTTGCATATAAGGCTTGAAAATATGCTTGCCATCTTGTTTCCAAATTCCTTATCTTTTTTGAAGTGAAATTTCTTTAGAACTGGTGTTTTTAGCTTTGCAATATAAATCGGGTGCTTAAGTCGGTTTTGATAGGTCCTTATCCTTATCAACAGTACCGGTTTTAGGGTAGGGTGAGGTTGGGCGATGGTCCATAGGGCGCCAGACAAAAGCTCATGTTTATAGTTTGAGGTCTACTTAGTCGTAAATTCCCTTTGATCTAGTCTTCAGGAGCACTTGCGATTAGCTATGAAGGGTGATGTTTCAGACCACTACTGTGGAAAAGACATTCAAAATGAATTAATAGAGCTGATGGGTGAAAAAGTGAAGTCAGAAATTATCACACGCAAAGAAATCAAAATGTCATTCTATTATAGCAGACTGTACTCCAGACATTCGTCATGTAGAACAACTTTCGCTGACTTTTTTTTTTTTTTTTTTTTTTTTTTTAGGGTGGCGCAACAGAGCGAGGAGCCCTTGGGCCTAGCGCATACAACCATCCCTTGTAAGGGAATGGAGGGGACCTACTATTTTCTGCCGGTTCCGAACGGCTAATTGAGAAAGCGCTTTTCATGGCAATGAATACTAACGGAGGACTTGCCAATTCCTCGCGAAAGGCGATACCCGTGGAAAAACATTTTTGCCTCTGATGGGATTCGAACTCGAACCTCTAGATTAACAGGCGGACATGCTATCCATCACACCACGGGTTTCGCTGACATTACGGTTTGTTAATTTATCAGATGATAATGGAAAAATATCAGTAAAATAGCATTTCTTGGAATTTATATCTGTGAATGAGTGAACTGGCGAAAGACTGACTGAAGTTATTATTAATATTTTAAATGAATACGGACTGAAATTGAACGATTGTAGGGGTTCAAAGGAGAATTCTCGACATAAACCCCTTAGCTGTTTATGTTATGTTATGTTATGTCATAGCTACAATCTAGTACTATGCGATGCCGCTAAGTCATCCGTAGTAACAGTCACTTTGTTTGGGGTACTTCAGAGGTTGTTCACATTGTTTTCAGCTTCTGTTCATCGATGGAAAATTCTAACCGATCACTTGGGACTATATACTATAAAAAAGCTCAGTGACACACGTTGGGAAGCAAGAATAAGCATTGTTAAAGCAGTCCGTTATGAAATTAGTGCTATCCATGATGCTTTAATTACTTTGGCTATTAAAACTCAGAAAACTGATGTTCAAGTGTCTCATTATGCTGCTACTCTAGCCGAACAGCTAAAAGATTTCAGCTTCATAGTTTCATTGGTTGTTTGGTATGACATACTTTTCAAATAAATATTGTAAGTAAATCTCTACAGTCAAGAGACATGGATCTTGGTAAATGTACAAAAATGTTAAATAAATGCTGCAATTACTTGGAAGACTACAGAAATACAGGCTTTAAAAGTGCTATTTTAACTGCGAAGGAGTTGGCCGAAGAACTAGAAATTGAACCTGTGTTTCGAGCTAAAATAAGAATTCGACGTTTTAAGCGTCAAGTACGCGATGACCCTATAACTTCTTCAGTAGAATTTTTTTACTGTCATTTGGATACTACATTAATTTCAGTCAATGAAAGGTTCGAACAGTTAAATGAGTACTCGGAATCTTGGTCTTTTTTGTACAAACAGATTCCAGTAAAACCCGACCTTGTCAAGCTCTGTAGTGATCTCCAATCAAAATTAACTGCTGTAGACTCTAAATCAGACATAGATGGTTGTATGTTGTGTGATGAACTTGTAAGTCTGATATTCTATTTGCCTGATCAAAATGTGGTTACTCCCATTTTTGTTTTAAATTTCATCAAAGATCGCGACCTACAAGAACTGTATCCAAATAGCATCGCGAATCTTATTGACTAAACCAACAACGGTTGCTAGTGGGGAGCGGAGTTTTGCAAAATTGAAGCTGATAAAAATCTATCTTCGATCAACAATATCTCAATCTAGATTGACAAACCTAGCAACTTTGTCAATTGAAAACGAAATTGCTGAAAACATCGACTTTGATAACCTTATAAAAGAGTTCTCTGATAAAAAGGTCAGAAAAGTTAAATTTTATTAGTTTTTTTCTAATAAATGGTTCTTATTTTTTATAATAAATAATTATTTCTTCTAATAAATGGATATTGAGGAGAAGGAGTTAATAAGTGACTCTGTTCCATGTATCATCCCTAATAAGACTGCAAATGACCCTTTACAGAGTTTGAATGAAGGAATGGCGACAGGAGGAGTTTCTGAGGAAAACGTGAGCCGTGATGAAATCATTTTGGACACCAATGGCAGTATTAAGCAAGAAGACATTGCGCAGAAGGTAAATGCTCCTCGAATCGGCCCAGGTAGGCCAAGATTAATACGGACAGGTAACCCAGGACGTCCCAAGAAGCAATTCAATATGATCAATTTGGCGAACACTGATCAATCTATTAAGATTCCGCAGAGCGTATCTGAAGCAGTTATTGTCGATAATGCACATAAAGATCTGTGGGTCGAGGCGATGAGCAATGAATTTGATTCACTCATTGCAAATAAAACTTGGACAGTTTGTGAATTGCCAAAGAATAAATTGTAAATGGGTTTACAGTTTAAAACATAACAAAGATGGAACAGTTGATCGATTTAAGGCAAGGCTTGTAGCGAAGGGTTGCAGCCAGCAATATGGAATAGACTACGAGGAAACTTTTTCTCCCGTCGTTAGGTATGCGACCATTAGGATGATCATTGCCATAGCTGCAGAGTATCAACTACATATACCTACATCAGATGGATGTTTCGACTGCTTATCTTAACAGTGAGCTTCATGACGAGGTTTTCATGAAACAGCCAGAGATGTTTGTCGATAAAACGTGTCCAAATATGGTGCTGAAATTAAACAAGGCAATATATGGTTTGAAGCAATCAGGACGTGAATGGAATACACGGCTTGACGAGGCGCTAAAGAAAATTGGTTTTTCGCAATGTGAAAGTGAGCATTGTGTGTATGTTATGAATACTGCAGATGAGTTGAATATCCTAGCAGTTTATGTCGACGACATTTTGATTGCTTGTTCAAAGAAAACTACTCTAGACGGTATCAAAGCCAGAATTGCTAATGAGTTTTAGGTTGTTGACAAAGGCCCACTACATCATTTTCTGGGAATGGAGGTAGACATTGACAATAGTAACGGATCCATAACTTTGTGTCAAAAGCAATATATTCAAGGATTACTTCAACAGCATCATATGGAGCAATGTCGGGAAGTATCTACGCCATTAGATCCAGGTTTCCAGGTGCATTGTACATCGAAAGATTGTAAGGAAGCAGATGAGCGAGTTTATCGAAGTTTAATATCTAATATTGTCCGGATATATTGCATTCTGTATGCAAGCTATCAGAGAGAAATACAAACCCACACTCAGAACATTTAGCAGGTGCAAAACATGTTCTCCGATATCTAAGCAAAACAATAGATTACAAATTAAAATATCATAAAACCGGAAAACCAATTGAATGTTTTGTCGATGCTGATTGGGGTGCAGATGTTAGTGATAGGAAATCATTTACCGGTTTTGTATTTTTCTTTGCAGGATGTGTTTTCTCATGGGAGTCAAAGAAACAAAATTGTGTGGCGTTGAGCAGCACCGAAGCCGAATACATGGCGCTTTGTACTGCAACAAAAGAAGCTGTCTACGTTCAAAAGCTTCTGAGCGAGATGGGGCTTAAACACAACACAACGCCAATGGTCATCAATGGGGACAATCTCAGTGCCCAGTAACTTGTGCGAAACCCAGTGTATCACTCAAGGAGTAAGCACATAGACATCAAATTCCATTACGTTCGAGAGGTTTTCCAGCAGAAGAAAATTGACTTGAAATATGTGTGCACCAATGACATGATCGCCGATGTTTTGACGAAGAACCTTCCTAAACAAAAACATAGTAACTTTACAAGATTAATGGGATTGAAATAATTTTGAAATTGTTAAAGCTTGAATTTAAATTGATTTTTATATTATATTGTTAATTTACTTCATGATAACAGTGTGTTGAGGAGGAGTGTTGAAAAGTACTATAATACTAAATGGCAACACATGTTTCTCTCTTCTCGATTTGCATATCTACATATATACATAATGAATTGTAACTGATTGTCATCTTGAACACTTGAACTATTGTTCTTATATACTAAAATAAAGGCAGTCTGTTCTTACACTTCAACAAAGGGAACGCCTCCTCTTTATTTATTTCCACTTGGAACTTCAACAAATTTAAAAGTACGCGTTTTTTCGTGCGATATGAAGCCTCTTTAGTTAATAGGTTTCAACTAAACCGACTTAAAACCTACTGACACTGAGTGGAAGTGAGTGGAGAGAGAATTCCCAAGTACATTTTCGGAGCTGCAGGTTTTAAATATGTTTTGGAAAAGCTTTAAAAGAGTGAAGTCTGGCTACTGCTTTATTTGTTACAGCTTCTGACAATTTTTAGTTTAATTAATGCTCTAAATGTGTGCCTTACAGCATCTTCAAGCTCTTAAGCCTTATAAGGCAAGTTTCTCTATAAATATGCTTTATTACAACAGTCGCTTGTCTGCACAGATAAACCCGATATTCGCCGGGTAATTGCTGACCTACGGCCTCAAATGCAAAAACACGTTCGAAATTTGCTCCATCTCGCCCACAGGAATCACAGAACGCTGCAGCACTTGTGTCTGCTACAATAAATCATTGCTCCCTAAAACAAAAATCACACAAGAAGAGCATCATAACCATTTCACACTACATATTCATTACCAGACCCAGCATATCTTGTGCAGGTAACGAGGGTTGCAAGCGCAAAAAACAATTAGCTACTTTTCGGTTCCAAAACAGCAACGCTAGTTGCGATAGAGAAGTACACAATTTTTCTACCTTTCGGTTTCAAAGCAGCATCGGTTGCTGCGACCGAGAAGTGGACAACTTTTCTTTCAGATTTTTAAAGTGAATGTTAAGTGTACTCAAAAAAGTGTATGTTTCAATAAATCTGACAATTTGAGTGAGGCCATAAGCAGCGTTGCCACCCGTCCCGATTTAGCCGGGACTGTCCCGATTTCGACGACATTGTCCCGCGTCCCGACAGCCTATAGATTTTGTCCCGATTATTGACAATATGCGATAGGTTCAATCAATTCATTCACCTTCAATCAATTCATTCAACCAACACAGTCACGCGCCACCGTGTTATCTACCGCGCGCTTCATGTACCGCGTTCGTCTTCGCCTTCGACAAGACGTTTATGTATTTAATGTCGAATTCCTTTCAAAAAAAAAATCGACTGCAGTCAATTTTTTTTTGAAAGGAATTCATTTAGGAGGAAAAAAAATCGACTTGCCGTCGATCTCTTTTTTGAGACGGATTTGCACACAGATTTTCACACACACAACAATTTTGACAGATCGAAAACGGCAAACAACAACATCAGCATATGAAAAAAATTAAAGGAAGCAGAATTGTTTTGTATTTAGTTGTGAATTTGGAAAACATTTGGTGAAAAAAAAAATATAAAAATTGTGTGCTTGACAATATGAATGTAATTGTTTTGTTCCATGGTGCTTGTTTTTCTACATTAGCCAGTTGGACACACACACATTCATAAAAAAAATCGCTACTTTTTTAATCTCCTAAATACCCAAAAAAGAATAGAATTTGCAGTCGACTGCAAATTGGTGAAAGGAAATCGGCATAAGTTTTTGTGCCAATATTTGCACAGTGTTTGAGAAGTCAAGTTTGGTGTTGCAAAATATGTCAATTTGTTCGACCCAACTATACAAAATTTTGGCAGATGTGGCAGAAAGCTTAAAGACAAGATTGAATGAAAGTTTTTATGGATCCCATTATATCCATTTGGACACCGTGCAGGAAAACAGTTTATGAACTACGTACATCAGATTTCAAGGAATAAAATGCAAACCCGCTTTGATTTCCATGAATCCAATCCCCTAAAAAAATTGGAACCATTGTCGCTTGATGGGAATTTAAATTTTACAGAACTTTGTGAGTCTGCTTCAATTATGGGATTCGATTCCGAAGAAGGATTTTCTACGAACGAGTTATTTGAAGACTACAGTGTGGTGAAGAATATACTACCACAGATCGAGCAAAACAAAGCGTTGATCAAAAAATGGGTGCAAGTATTTAAAGTCGCAAAGGAGCAGAAGTTGAACGCATTATTTAATGTCGTATCTCGTGCTTTGAGCATACCTCCTTCAAATGAGTATGTTGAGCGCGTATTTTCACTAATGACTATGAAATGGTCTAATGTCAGAAATCGTTGCTCGATAAATTTGATAAGAGCAGAATTGCTAATTTCATTGAACATACAAATGTCTTATTCAGACTTCATAAATAAATACAAAAATGATGTAGAATTATTAAAAGCGGCTCGTAACAACAAGAAATACGTATGGAAAAATTAATTATATAAAATAAATACAAAAAAAAACACAAACTGAAGTTCTCTCATTGTACAAAATTTTGTGCAATAAAGTTTAAAAAAAAAAGTTTCATTTTCCTTAGACTGTCTCACATGTCACATGGAACATGGGTCATATGTTGATTGGACCAAACTCTGAAGGTCTCTGATGCATGCCCGATCGTCCCGATTTTTTTCCCCCTAAAGGTGGCAACCCTGGCCCATAAGTCATGGCTGATTTTTAAAAATGTAAAAAAAACACGTGACCTTGAAATACACGAGCGTGTCAGATTTTTATACAGAGCTATCAACTTGATGTTTTCGTCCTCCAAGATGATAATCTGACAATTATATGGGGGCGTACTCTTAGTCTGACGATTTGAAAGTAACAATTATTTGTTGTTTCTATTTTTTATTACTGAATGCTATAAAAAATACAAATTTGGATTTGAAATTTTGTTGAAAATACTAAAAAAAATAAGCCCTGAAACTTTGAGCCCTTAATATTAATTTTAAGTGCTCGATCAAGAGGTTAGAGGTATGAAGATTTCCCATTGAAAATAAACGGAAACTCTGATTTTTTATTTTTAAATTTCTATAGCTCGGCGGCATTTCATGGGATCGCTTCAACCAAAGATGGTTTTTTCTCAAAATTGAACGCTCTACAAAAATGTTCTTTTTGGCAAAGTCGTTACTCATACCGGCCAGGTGGGTTACTAAACCGGATTTTTCCATAAAATTCACGTTTTCTCGGCGTTATCGTTGCCCGTTCCGTCGCACTAATGGATGGTCTGCTCAAAACTTTACAAAAAATGAGACAAAATCCAATGGAGTATTGGATAAATGAGACTAGAGAAGTGGCTGAAAAAAGTGGTGTTGACCCTATCTTGCAAAACAAAGGGATTCCGAAACATAAAAAACATTTCGATGAGATATGTGAAGAACACACAAACCTGTTCAACTCTTTTCTAAGGAAATAACAAATAATGATGGTATTTGATCGAATCATATCAGAAATTAAAAAGAGATTTGATTGTGCCACCATGCTGAATATGAACTTCGCTTTTCTTAATCGCTCTAATATTTTGAAAATGTCAATTGAAGAACTGCAAAAGTATGGAGCGGATCTGGCTTAAAAAAATTAGCGAGATGTGAGCACCGTTGAATTCTGTCAGGAACTCTACGTTTTTAAAGAGCAAGCTCCGCTTTTATTTGGTGACATTGAAAAAGCGAACGGTTTCTATCCCTTGCAACAGATCTATGCGCATGATTTGCAGGATGCTTTTCCAAATATTTGTGTTGCCCTGCGAATTTACTCTACGCTTCCCACTACATCCGCAAGCTGAGAGCGAAGTTTTAGCAAACTAAAACTAATTAAGAATTTTTTGCGATCATCTATGAGCCAGGAACGCTTATCCAGTCTAGCAATCTTAGCGATAGAAAATCGAATCGCACACGAATTAAATTATGATAAGGTCATAGATTTATTTGCTGAGCAAAAAGCTCGAAGAGTAAAATTGTAATTGCAAATGATAAATACATTAGTAAATTTGATTTTGTCTTTATTATAAAAATTTTTATTTTAAGTCCTATCATATCTGTAAATAAATAGGATTAAAACAGAAAAAACAGCGGTTTAAGTATTTTTTCTGAAAGGCTTGTGTCCAGTTATCAGTCAATTAGTGAAGATATGATAGCTGAAATAATAAAGATTATAAAGGTAAAAGCAAATATAAATTGGTGGGGGCGGCATTTTTCAGTATTTGCCCCGCCTTTAAAAAATTTAAGATCCGGGGCTGAGAAAACTACAACCGACTTATATCCGGTTTTCACTTAGGATTAAATCACACTTCAATTCGATTAAATGCCAGTGCATACTTGGAAGTTGGAAGCTTGGAACTAATCGAAATAGAATTGTCCGATCCTATGCGGGTTCTGCCTCGTTTCCACTCAGGATTGAATCACAATTTAATTCGGATTCGTGTCAGTGAACACCTAGATCGAATCGAAATGGGATTTTTCGATTACCCGATTCAATTCAGCTATGCAAGCTGAATCGAATCGACACTATACAGAAAACTTATGCACCGATCATTCGATCCGGTGTAGGAGAAACAAGGAATTGAAATTTCAATTCGATCCGATTACTCGATCCGGTAGTGGAATCTAGGTATTTGTTAGCTGGATCGGATCGTAGAGGTGTGTGTATACCTAGATCGAGTAGTCGGTTGGTGTCTTTTTTTTAAATGTCATTGAACAAGAGGAAATTTAATTGCAGGCTGCCTTAACCTGTTAGCTTTTCATTGGTATTTTATAATGCTGGAATTCGTTGAAGAGTGAAAATGCAAAACTACAATGCCCACAATGTGAGGAAACCGTAATTTATGTGTTCTTACCCACACTTTTAAAAAACCATGTCCTGCGCAATATGTGGAAAGATTACCTTACCTGCCACTTTCTATGAATGAAATGCTATTGTACTGCAAAATTCACTTCATCAGATATCACTTTGAGCTCTTAGTGCATAAGCAAAACAAAAAAAAAATTCATACCTACGAACCGGTAATTATAATTAACAAAACGATTGTTCAAAGAACTTTCTTCAAGGCTTAAAGCCAAAACTATCAAGCTTCATTTTATTTTTAATTTGTGTATTCAGGCAAAGCAAACAAATCAATGCAACACCTAAACAAATTAGGCACTCGTGACCAAAATGAAAGACCACCCTGAAAGGCAAATATCATTACAAACGTTCATCAAACCATCATTGACAATACTATTTGAAACCACTTAATGTACATTCAATGAGCTCTAACTTTAGGTTTTTACCGAATTACGCAAAATTCAACAACTCTCATCAGTGACCGCTCAGTTAAAGCTTGCCGCCAGAATTTATCCGTAAAATGTTTGAGTATTCATATTGAAGTTAACACTCTATCACATTGGTGTTCATTAATCTTAATGGAATCAACTACACAAACTAATCAAATCCACGGTTGGAACGAAGGTAAAAGATATAGAAGTCTGTGTGTCATTTGATATGAAAGCCAGTAGCCGAGCTGATATTTGTTTAAAATTTGTTAGCCCACAAGTCGGTGATACCTCTAGCAATGCTTGAATCATTGGGGCCTGTGATCTGACAAACAACAATAGCTTAAAGGGATTTCTTACTGATGACGAGAGAATGAAGGAGTAAGAAAAATCACATAAAGCGGCCATCATCACAAGCCAGAATGAAGGTGCGCATTAGTGAGCTACTAGGAGCTACTCGTTTTTTTTTTTATTTACTCTTGTTATTGTGTACCTACATTTTTCTTTTACCTTTCCGAATGAAAATTGACAACAACAACAAGGCCGGTAAAACCCGTATAACCTCTGTCTTAAACTATCAGAAAGTCGACCTCGACTTCTGTCTGAGTGTGTGCTTTGGGGGAATCGCTGCACAGCATTTATGCAGAGGATATACGCATTTGTTTGCACACCTTATTAAGTTTTATGATACATGATAGGTATAGGCATAGGTAGTATGTCTACTAAAGAGAGTCGAGTCGGTAGCCGAAATATAAATGTTCCTGTGCATTATTTTACAGACAGACAAACAAACACGAGAGAAACACGTTGTCGTCACAGGGATAATGGATCAACAACACGGTGGTCGATTCATCTGTTTACGATTATTCATGTTCAGTCTTCAGTATTTCTGTGACTCCTTAAGTCTCCTAATTGATCAGTTTATGCAGAGAAGTTGTATTCCAGTGCCAGCCCGTATAATGCTCAAACGCCCGCCAGTGCCGCAAAATTTGGTTGATTATTTTTGTGTTTGCGAATGCACATATTATCTTTAGGATTTACAAACGGAAGTCGAAAAATTTGTTAGAGGCTAATGGCATCCGAATGACAAGAGATGAGTGGAGATTTGAGTGTTTGTGAAAATCTTAATGTTTTATGTAAACATAATTAGGTTGTGGGTTTTTTGTTTAATCATAATTGAGCTAATAAGCAGATGCAAAGAGAAGCTAAAAGGATTTCGTTACCGTTTACCGCACCAAATATCCAATCAGATCTGGGGGCAGTTGCTTCTAAAAGAGAGTTTTGAAAAATTGACGGGGGAACCACCTTATCGTAATCAGGTAAGTCCAGCGACAAGTCTCAATCAAAGTGCTATGGAGCCTCAATAAGAGAGAAACGTACGTGCCCCACAAGAAAATAGAAGAAAAATCAACAGACGATCGAGAAATCGTTTCTAGTGATTAAATATTTAAACATGTTGTGTTTCCAAGAGTGTTCGCTTGCGGTTTGAATGTGTTTGCTAAGTGATGCTTTTAACTTCAGACGAGCTTAAACAAGCCAACCAATCATTGAACCAATGCCAGCACTTGCTGAGTATAGCATTTTACATGGCATTTGGAGAGTCAGTTTAATAATACTTTTCTTGTTTTGATAACTAGATGGTGCTTACTCAATGTTTCGTTACTTTGCGCAACAATAAATCCTATAAGGTTTCATTAGTCTGGATATTAACCAAGAAGTAAGTGTCGATCCCTGTGAAGCTATAGGTTTGATCAAAAAATAAAGCAAAAAGGGTGGCACAAAAGAGATCGGGAAGCTCCGGGAGCATATCTCTCTGACATTCCCTGGTGAGGAATAAGGAAGGTCTATACAATTGCGAAAATTTTATGTTTATTCTTGTCTTGAACATCCAAGCAAAGCCTAGTGCGATGCTGAGATGAAAAGAAAAATCCCATACAAAAATCACAAGACGGAACCGTAAATAAAAAATTTCGCTCTACCAATGGGTTCTATAGATCGATAATTGTAGCAGATTTCTTACTACAATTTTTACAATCCTCATTATAAGTGATTTCGGTACAATTAATGCTGCGAAATTTTGAAAACTCTATTGCTTGATTTTTGTTTTGTGCTACAACAACAATAACAACACTCCCAAAATGGTAGTATTGCTTTTTTTGAAAGAAAGGTCAAATATTTTCACAATTGGCTCTGAAACTCGTAAGACTGAAACGCGATGTCTCAGTTTAAGCCTTAAACGCGCAAATCATCGCGATTGCGATCCGATCGCTCTCAAAATGAATGAAATGAAATGAAAAAAAAGAAGAAAATGTAGCATTATGGAGTGGTAGGTATACATCTATGCGCCCTGTGGTACGTAGGGGAGAGTGGGGCAAGAAGGACCTCGGGGCAAAAAGACTCAAACCAATTTTTACCATGGTTCCAAGCTCTATCTTATATTCAATAGCTAGAACTAATAAAGAACCTCCTTTCCCAACACATCCTTTAGTTTCACTGTTCCTAGTTCCGGTTTGAATGATGAAAGTTTAAAAACGGTCTATCTTTAAAAAAAAAATCCAATTTGCATAACTGTTAAAATAAAACTTCTATCTTTCATGAACCTCTTTTTAATAATAATAATATTTCATAAGCTATTTACATTTATACACACGAAAAACACAATGAACAACAGATTAAAAATTAACAAGTAGAAATGTAACAAGTAGTTCTAAAATTCGTATCTAGTTCGAAATCTTACATTAACAATAACCAATCCAAAGCAACCAGTTGGCAATTTCGAACATTTTGATCATTAAATTGTTTGTGATCGTAAGTGCTTACTTTAAATGCTTGAAATAAAGGCAAATAAGTAATATTAAAGGAAATAAAAATATTTTTTGCAAAAAACTCTTTATGGGGCAAATGAAACCAGAACGTAATGGGGCAAAATGTACTGGTAGTCCGTTTTACCCCACTTCGTATTGGTTCCACTTTCAAAGCAAAATAGCAACTGAAGAAAAGTCTTTTTCGATCAATGATCCTCACGAAGATGTTTTCACAACTTATTTTATGTACTACCTACCTATTTAAGTACTGCAGTTGTAGTTAAACATTTGTATCTTTGAAGATGGTTCGAACATACGTTCGAAAAACGACTAGGTAAGCCTGTTTGACCAAAAAGGATTTGAAGAAAGCTGTGAACGCAATCAAAAGCGAAGAGATGGGTTATCTCAAGGCCAGCAAAGCTTTTAAGATCCCAAAATCCTCAATCATTCTTAAAATAAAGTTTAATGAAAAAAAAAAACTTCTACGGTTTACAACAGTCTTCAGCTCTGAGCAGGAAAAAGAATTAATTGGACATTTCCTAGACTTCAAAAAAAGATTCTTCGATTGTTCGAGCTCTTGCTCATGATAAATCTCATCTCTTTGACCACGAAACATAGGTGGCTGGTGGCAGAGACTTGCTTTTCAATTTCCAAAAAAGGAACCCGGAAATCGTTTTACGCAACCCAGAACCGACGTCAAAAGCCAGAGCTCAAGCTATTAATAAGCTTTTCAATTCGTCATACTTTGAGCTTTTGATTAAGATATGCGAAGAGCATCACTTCCCTTGATATCTCTTGATGTGTTTGCATTACCCGAAATAGTAAGACTAAGGTCCTGTACCGGATGAGGTTATTAAATGTTATGTTATAAATAGCTTTTGAGTAAACAGATATCCTATCATACCTTTTAAGCTAATAAATATACCTAGCAATACTATTGTACGCAACATTCAGTTTCTGTCTGCTATTAGAGTCGCAATTGCAATAAATTTCGCATCCAATGGTCAGTATTGGTACAACCAATGTTTTAGCCAGCATTAGCCTTGTTTTCAGGGGAGTATAGTTTTGAGCGACCCATAACATGCGGAGAACCCCATATGCTCTTCCTATAATTGCATTAATGTTTGTGTCCCATGTTAGTCTCCGGTTAAATATCATACCTAGATTTTTTCCAGTCTCTACGTTTTCTACTACTGCTCCGTCCAGTAAAATTTGTGGAAAATATGAAACATCTACTGGCTTCTTGGAGATTATGAGACATTTAGACTTACTCTGGTTTAAGAAGAGCCCATTTCTTTGGGCAAACAGTGAAATTTTGTCTAGGTCTTCATTAATTGTAGAGACAGAGTCCTCAATCAATCCGAGGGGGCAACTTTTCTATAGTTGAACATCGTCTGCGTACATTCGAATTGTTGATTGAGAAACGATTTGAGGGAGTTCATTAATATAAAGAGGGAACAGTAGTGGACCACGAATCGATCCCTAGGGAACACCCCTTGTGGTAGAAAGAAAACTAGACATTTGACCGTTTGCATACACAGTTTGTTTTCTTCCAGTCAAATATGAAAAATTAAACAACCGTGACAGCTTATTGCAAAGTTTGACATGATCGACTGTGTCGAAAGCTTTGGAAAAAGTGGTCCTTCTTTCCCCACTCTCCCCTACAAATAAGAATACGCTCCACAGATCAGCTAGATCATTGTGACAGTTGGTAAACTAAAGCTCCTAGGTGATTGTGTTGAACGTGAATGCTACACTGAAGGAAAAGTTCTTGCGATATTTAAAAATACCTCATCATTAAAAACAAAAGTCTTGCACATTTGAAAAATCAGAAGTGTTTTGCACTTAAATCATAACGAAAACAATTGCTTCAGATACAAAAAACTATTGTTTGAAAACCAAACGAGAAAAGTACTGAAATTAAAGTAAAAATATTTTACTTCAAAAGAGAAAAACTTTAAATAGAATTTCAAATGCGAAAACTGTTTAAATCAAAGAAGAACCGTAATTAAATTATAGCAGTAATGTCATTGTTTAGGTAGGAACAAATGTTTATAGGTCCCTATACCGAACATTGTCAACTAAGTAAATCCGAGTAAGTAAATTATCAGTAAAATTTATTAGTAATTTTTCCAATAAATTAAAGTTTCATTTCGGAGAGGGAAAGCAACTGATTGTGAATAATAGTTAAAAAAAAAAAAAAACAAAGAAATAAGTGGAGCGTGGCTGTGATTTACACTTCCAAAAATCTAATGCGGCATTTACTTCACTTGGAAATTCAAAGACAAAACGTATTTGAATGTATAGTGGGTTTTGGGTAAACATTTCGAAGTCGCTTTGCTTTTGATTTAAAATAAACGGCGCCGAATGACCCGATTTGTTGGCTTTTATTCTTGACTCAAAACTTTTTTTTTTTAATTGGCGATGTTTTTTGGCTCAGTGTAGAGGTAATAGTAACCCTATGGCTAAAATCAAATAAATAAACTCGGACTGGGTGAGTTTAAGCGCAAGTAGGTGGTTGTCATGATTTGCAACTCTGTAGTCCATATATTGTGCAGTTATTTCCACATTTTATACAATGATCGACTGCCTTAACCCAATTTTTCCGATACACCATTTTCGACTTAATTGAGCGAAGAAAAAATTAATATGGACAGGTACCTTACACCTCTACCTACATAAAAATCCTGTTTTTATCGCATTCCATTCCTCAAAAATCATTTTTACACAAAATGTTCTTATTCCTCCATTGAACAATTTTCATCCATCCGCCA
The DNA here is from genome assembly GCA_949752695.1 of Melanostoma scalare. Lineage (NCBI taxonomy): Eukaryota > Metazoa > Arthropoda > Insecta > Diptera > Syrphidae > Melanostoma > Melanostoma scalare. The sequence continues at coordinate 182,296,307 of OX456985.1, forward strand.
AAGCGTTCGTGATTGTGTGCCAAGGATGGATACAGAAAATTTTAATTTTTTCACATTACAAATTGATTTAATTAACGCTACCCAGTCGACGTGCGAGTATTTTCCTCTCCTTCCCCAAAAGTGGGCGATTTATTATTTTGCGCCCAGTTATAATACTGCACACCTAATTGCAATTTGTTGCATTAAATGTACGATCGTGTTTTCTGCCGCTAAGGAAGTGCAACTCAATGGCTTATGGTGTGTTTATATAGTGCAAGTATTTGTGTGTGTATAAGTGTGTTTTTGTTTTTTTTGTGAATTTTTTTATTTTGGCTACATAGAGGCAGAATGAGAAAGGAAAAAAAAACGGTTTGTCAACGAAATAAATGGCTTCATAAATCAAACGGAAGACGTTTCTGAGCTGCAAACTACATTACAAGATTTGAATATAATCCCCTGACAGTCGAGGGTCACTAATGAGCATCATGTAGAGATATTGTGGTAACATTACCACAATGACTCTCCGAACATTTTCGTTGACAGTTCAACACACATGCCACTTGTTAGGGTTGATTTGGAGATTTTAAATTATTTAGAAGAAGGAATTTACTAAAACACTCACCTTTTAAAACTTATACAGAGGGTTATCCAAAGGATAGCAAAGATCGATTTATGTAGATACAAGACAGTGTTTTGAAAATGTTTATGGTATCCGGTGCGGAATGCCATGTCGCGTGCCGAAAAGATTCCGACGGAAAATACTTATATGAAAATATGTGGGGTCGCTTGCTCTGTCTCAGAAAAAAAAAATGAACACTTGTCAATCGGGTGCAAGACCCCTTACCAATCAATGCGAGAAGATTGATGAGGCTACATCATACAAGTTCAAAACATTAGGAACACTATGCCCTTCTATAGCACAATAATGTGATCAACAACACTGCATGAGCGTGCTTGGTACTTGCGATGAGTGAGTTTGTGTAAAATAATAAATTAATTGATCTTTGTCGATTCTTTTTTTTTAACTATGAGTCTGTTTTGTCTCTTCTCCTTCTTTCTCTTTCCGGCGCTAGGAGCACCATGATCTCAGTTCTCCCACTTGCTTTTCATTTTAGTGATCCACTTGCATGGTACGCCGCTTCCGCCGGCCCCGTACTATGAGTTTTTTTTTTTGTTGTTGGATAAATTGTGATGCATGCACGCTAAGAAACCGATTCAGACTTCCATAATAAGGGATGAATAGAGAAATCGCTGAAGGATATGCTTCAAGATAAATTGTATCCTTTGTAAAAACATCAGAACATTTTTTCACTTGTGCAATGAATCGACGAATCACATTCGAATTATCAATTAAACAAAAAAAAATAAAAATCAAAATATTGGTATTCGAGTGGTCTAAATAATAGAGTATAGAGCAATCATTGAGAAACGAAATGATATGTTACAGCTCAGCGGGGCTTCAAATCTTTAGATAAAATGCAAGAGTCAGTTTTCTTCTTTCTTTATTTTGGCGGAGCTATATAAACAAAATTCTTCCATTTGTTTGATTGTGCGGAATGGAAAAATTGATTATACCTACTGTTCGAATGAAACAGCAAAGGAATTGCTAGCTTCATAAAAGCTGAATTACGATGAGAAAATTCGGGGTGAGAGAATGGATGTTTTTACAATTCCTTTATAAATCTCCTGACCCCAGAACTAGTTCAAAACAAACTGAAACTTCGTGGTACTGAAGAAGATTGTATATAGTTCAGCCATCTTGATAATCAAAACTAAATTTGGTACATGGGTTTTCCTTTGGGCATAGGACCTGCCTATTCCTGCCCGCAATCTTGCTTTGGAGATGTATCTAAGTATTTTTGTATCTATGTATTTTTTGAAGCCTGTGGCCAATTCACTTACGTATTCGTGTATGGAGTCTTCTGGCATTTTCCGGCGGCGTTACGAGCATCGTGATCTTGAAGTGATCACAGCACTCAAACTCAAACTAAGCTGCTTTACATCCGTCAGAGGGGTACGCTGCGCCGCGTTGACCTCAGAATCACTGGTAAACCTCCCGATTGTTCCATGTTCATTGTTCATGTGGCCAACCAAATGCACATTTGCGGTTGCTTGGTCTGCCTTTCTTTTTTTCTTTCACGATCGTGCAGATGGCCTTGATGCCGAACTTTTCAAGGCAGCTGGAGACCAGTTGGAAAGGAGCATGCACCAGCTGATCTGCATGATATGGTCAGAAGAAAGCATGCCTGATGAATGGAACCTCAATATCGTATGCCCGATCCTAAAGAAGGGAGACCCTCACAATTGCGCCAATTATAGAGGGATAAGCCTCCTTAACGTCGCTTATAAGATCTTGTCTGCTGTAATATGTGAACGTCTGAAACCCCACGTCAACAACTTGATAGGTCCTTATCAATGTGGTTTTAGACCAGAGAAGTCCACAACAGACCAAATTTTCACATTACGGCAAATCTTGGAAAAAACCCGAGAACATAATATCGATATTCACCATATTTTTATCGATTTCAAGGCCGCGTATGACAGCAATTACAGAGACGAGCTGTGCAGAACCATGTCTAGTTTCGGCATCCCTGCAAAACTCGTACGACTATGCAGGATGACTTTGGAAAATTCACGCTGCTCCGTCAAGGTCGTTAAAGAATTCACCGAGACCTTTGATGTCGAAAAAGGCTTTAGGCAAGGCGACAAGCTGTCATGCGATTTCTTCAACATCATACTTGAACAGATTGTAAGAAACTCAAACGTCAACACCAGAGGAACAGTCTTTCAAAAGTCTGTTGGGCTTATTATATTGCGAGTGTCGCCTAACATTCGATGCGACAAGGGTCGAAAGCTTCGATAAATTTTCCCTTTGGTATTGCGTATCTTTATCGAAAATGATTTCTGTTACTGTGAATAATGAAAGTAGTCATTGTGATTAAATCCTATAAATTGACATTTGAGATAGTTTCAGTGATAGTCGAACGCAATAATACAGACGAATACGATCGAATTCAAAATTGAAAGTATCGAAAATACGAAATACGCAATACCAAATTTCATTTTCGATATTCGACTATCGACAACCGTCGTGTATCGACAGCCAAACGACACTCGCAATAAGGGCCTGTGCAATTACTCGCCTATGAAGACGATATTGACGTAATGGGAAGAAAAAAGCGTGATGTCATAGGTGCTTTTGCGAGTATTGAAAGTGAAACAGAAGCGGCAAAAATGTGTTTGATGGTTAATGAGGGCAAAACGAAGTATATGCTGTCATCAAACAGGGACACAGAACATCGACGAATTGGACAAATCGTCACAATAGACAGACATAACTTCGAGGTAGTACATGACTTCGTTTACCTAGGATCCGCTGTAGACACGGACAACAACATCAGTGCGGAGATCAAACGGAGAATAACTCTTGCCAACCGTTGCTTCTTTGGGTTAAGAAGGCAATTGAGAAACAAAACCCTCTCTAGAAAAACCAAGGTGACCTTGTATAAGACCTTGATCATCCCAGTCCTGCTTTACGGCGCGGAAGCATGGACTTTATCGAAAGCGGATGAGGAATCCCTTGGTCGTTTCGAAAGAAAAATTCTCCGAATGATCTTTGGTCCCGTATGCGAAGACAATGTGTGGAGAAGAAGATACAATAACGAGCTGTATGAGCTGTACCGCGACATGGGCATAGCCAGAAGAGTACGCATCGCGAGGCTACGATGGTTGGGCCATGTAGAGCGGATGGACCCAAACGCTCCGGCTCGTCGGGTGTTCGAAAGCACATTGCAGGGAAATCACGGAAGGGAAAGACCTCGTCTTAGGTGGCGCAATCAAGTGGATGAACCGACCGACTTGGAGTGCGAAACTGGAGAGAGCTCGCCCGAAATCGAAATCGTTATAGAAGGATGTTGGTTGAGGCCCAGGTTCACCCCGAACTGTAAGGCCCACCTAAGTAAGTAAGTAAGATCGTGCTTGAACGTTGCATGATACTTCCTTTTTGACGGGGTTCTCTGGATCTCTCTTTTGAGCATTACAATACCAACTGAGTGCTCTATTTTTCCTAGACGGTATTTTTGGCGTAAGAGCCTCATCTTGTATCTTGACACTCACAAAACGATCAAGATTTGTTACTCCTGCTGTCATACGGAGCATATTCATCTCATTTGCTCTCAACTTAATCTCATACGTTTTCTATATTGTCCTACATTGTTCACCGTATTTGAGTGCTAGACTCTTATGTAGAGTCTACCCTTCAGCTAAGGGGGCATTTTTCTATCACAGAAGATGACGGAGTTTTCTCGCCACTTCTTCCACCCTACGCTTACTCGATTGATGTCGTCATCACAAGTTAATTCACTTTTGACCATTGATCTTAGATATTTTAACTTTTCAAACTTGGTCAGCACATTTCCATTCAAATAAATGTCTGTAAAGCATATCTGGATCAGAAAATAGGCAACACAAGTACTCAGCCCTTTTTGTTTTTTACTAATAACGTACCAACTACCTTCTGAAACTGACTATTCTCCGCAGTCTGCTTCTCAATAATCGCTCAACAATGCTCAAAGTGTGGGACATAAGCTTGAAGAAACGATAGTTAACGCAATTTTATCTGCCTTCCCTTTGTGCATTGGTAGAATGTAGCTTCATACTTTTGCTTAGACAGAATGAGCTTGAAAAGATGAGAACCATGATCTGTCTAAGCCTGAAGTCTAACAACTTTTCCAAAACTATTTTTTGGAGTTCTCAACAATTTCATTAACTTCTTCGACTGTGATGTGGGGTATTTCCGTTAAGTTAAGTTTAGATTCAGCTTCTCTAAAGTTTTTTTGAGGAAAATTTTCGTTCTATATGCCATACCAATACTGTCACCATCTGCGCAGAATTTTATCGTCATCGTTACTCGACTGGAAGTTTAAGCATCGGTAATGAACTTCGGCGAACGAATCTCCTGAGCATTATCTACTTCTTCTTTGTGCAGCTATTTTAAAAAAGGTTGCGCCATTATTCAAGTTTTTTGTTGTATTTCTTGAATATCTTGGTTTGCATTAGCAGCCGGGGCAGGAATTTCTTCCAGCTCCCTGTACATCCCCTCCGTTCTTCTTAGCTTGAAGTTGGGAGCAATTCTTCTTGCAGCTTTTGTATTCCCTTTAAAGGCGACCCTATTCATCCTTATTATTCGAGAGGCACTTTGACCATGACTTGATAGGCGTATTTTTCCTACTCTTCACTGCTTTAACTTCATCATTCCATCACCATGTTTCTTTGGCTTTTTGGTAAAGCTTTGAAACCTTTGAAACCAAAACCAATGAATTAGCTCTCTTTAAGTTTGTTTCAGGCAATCAAAAATGCTTCGTGTACAGTGCTCAATGAAATTTGAACTGAGTTGGTGTTTAGGTTAAAATGGCTGTCAGGAAACCAACTGATTAACTTAGTTGATGGTGCTGCACATTTGTATTTGCATATATTCAAGAATGAAGATGAATTGGTAGCTATAAATGGCTCTGTCCAATTTATATCGCTTGATTCTCTTTGTAGCCCTCGTTTGTTTGATTTCTTTCATTGCCTCCATTCTGTCAGAAGATGTTGTTGCTGGGTGACAGCTTCGTCTTTTATTTTTATAGTCAATTGGTTAATGACCTGTTCCAGCATTAGGCTAATCATGAAGGTAGAACTATGGCTCTCAACATATACAGAAGACCGGATTCGACATTCGATAGGGAAGATCGCAATTTGGTCCTCGGCTGACTCTAGAGATGAAATCAATTAGTTCCCATTTCGCTCGTCCTGAAGAAACTTCGCGGTTATAGGTACTCAAGACAAGAATTGGAAGAATCTAAAATTCAAGTACTCATCGTGAAAGGTGAAAGTACCGACGACACAAATTCAGGCGAATAGGGATAACCAAATTTCAATATTTTTTACTCTGTGGTCGGATGACTAGTGTGAAGCAGATAGGTTCTGATTCCATTGAGTTTCGAGATCACCAAGCTCATCACGCTGCCGAGATGGAAGAATAGAAAGAAGGAAATCGGCTAATAGATGTTTGATTTGCAATTCTAAGGCCCAGCATCAGTAGGTACAGGAGTTCTTTTGTTTTCAGAAACTTAATATTACTTTCACTTTATATCCTTTTTCATTTTTATAAAAGTTTATCTTAATACCCACCTACACATACTCAGCGTCTATCTGCTATTTATCGTATCGTTCACATAAAGACTACATAGCTAAAATAAATCGAATTCAAGAAACACCAAAACAAAAAAAAAGAAAGAAAAATATTTCGTGCTTCTTTAATTAACACGTTCTTTTATTAATGTTGCATGTAATAAATTAAAATGCATTAATCAATTTCAGCATTACATCAAATGAAAAGCAGCAAAATAAATATTTAAATTTAAAGAATTTTTGCCTAAAAATAACAACAGTAAAGTAAAACAATATTTGAAGCTTGCATGAGTTTGTAGGTTGTGTCTCTTGTGTAGGTTGGTGCTGCATGAGCAGAAAAATGTGATTCTTTCTTATTACACGATTTATGTACGCTCATTCTAATGTACTCGAATTAAAAGAAAACACTGTTAGATATTTCAAACAGAACGTATGTGTATATCCTTCAATTCAAGTACACGTACCTACAACAAAGTAGGTACGTATGTCTTAATATTTTTAGTTTTCTGGGATCAGCAGGCACAAATTGAATTGAAATTTGGCATGAAATAGAAAGTTTAATTAATAAACTCAATTCAGCAAGAGAGAAAATACTTCTTCAATGTGAGAACAAAAGTGCAGCGCGTTCCTAGTCATTGCAATTCATATAAAATAAAAATAACAATTCTCGTTTTTGCGAGCGAAGTGACTTGATTGTCAGCCAGATTGATGCATGAAGAAAGTTGAAATGAACATAAAAATACTTTCATATAGCTCGTGCTATTATAGGGTGTTTTGTTTTGTTTTCATCTAAGAGCAGATATTTATGATGTTTGCAATTGAAATTTTACTGTAACGAAGAAAAGTTCCTCATAGATCATATAGAACAAGGATTAGTTCAATTTCCAACATGAAATCACAAACTAGTTTCCCACTGGTCGGTGACTAGTTTCCAACTGATTTGTGATTTATTGCTCGGATTTTAACTACTCAAAGATTTTTTTGTGTTGATCATGTTTAGGGGTATGTCGACTGGTTAAGTCGACAACTAGGATGTGTGTTCTAGAATGCTTTTTCTTTGGCGACCATTTTTTTTTTCTTCACTTCCACATTTAAATTTCGTAGAAAATACCTAAAAAAATCCTCAAAATTTGATCCTCTAATATAAACACTGAGAACTCCACCATGATGGTGGATCTTCTCATATAAAGTACATGTAACTCTAGAACTCAGAGACGTTTTATGGTACAATCTTATTCGAAGAACGGGGTCTGTGCCGTTCCGTATTATGAATAAAGACAGTTAAGATGAAGCCACTACTTGTCTAGCTAGTAGGCAAAGTTTTGACTAAAAAACTATTGAAGGATGACATCACCGGTCACCTAAAACTAGACTTGAAAAAGTTGCTTTCTACTTTGAGATCCTGGAACAAGCGGATAAGCTGAATAAATTAAGCTCCCATTATAATTTTTCATTTTCATGAATGTCCCATTTTGCGCAAAATTTTTTTTTTTTTTTTTAAATATTCAATAGTTTTGTATAAGATTTTTTCTGGAAATCTATTCCGATATCCACCAAACCTGCGTCACTTGAACCTGCATTTTTGTCTTTTCTTATACCTAGATGTTCGGTAACCTTTTGTTTCCCTCACCAGTTCTTGAACACCCGGTGCACTTTAGCTTTTGTTTGTCTTTATTTGTGTGAGATTTTTTCTTCGTAGACCTCAAGGAAATGATTCTAGTTTCAAATTATTGTCTCTGTATTTATTTTTAAAGAAAAGAAAAAAATTAATATAACGCCATGCATCAATCTAGAGTTGTCAACTTTTCGTGTTTGTGTTTGTGATTATTCAAAATTCAAAAAGAAACCGAAGAAAATGTTCACAGACATCAGGGATTTCTGTCTATGAAATGAAAAATACAAAGAAATACACTTTAAAAGGCCATCGTTCTCATAAACGGTGTCGAAGATCATTCAGAATATTTTGTCTTTATAAACGTTTCAAGGCTTAAAATAAAAAAGTACATGTATAGGGTGGCGAAACAAAGCTATGAACACCTCGGGGCAGACATGCTAACCATCACCGCTACGGGTACTGAGGTAGGCGTTGGATGGTCGAATGTAATATCCGTCCAGACTTATCATAGAAGTCGTCACACCTTATTTTAAAGCAACATTTTCATTCGTTGATTGCGGGTTCACATTATCGAACATTTGTCTGTCCAACTGTCCATATAGGTTAGGTTAGGTTAAAGTGGCTGTTTGCTCGGCTGACATACTTAGGCCCGTTGGGCGCTTTGTGATACCACAATGGATCTAATGCACCCTTATCCTAATGGAACCATTTCGAGCTTATACAATGAAGCGGGTAGCGGCAGAGTCGCAGGGGTCGTCGATGTGAGTAAGATCACTAGGGTCCTCAAAAAAATACGAACCTGGTGTATCCTACGTTTGTGAGCTAAAGCTAGGTATGAACAGAGAAGGTGGGAAATAGATTCCTCCTCCTCCTCATCCATACAACTTCTGCAAAACTGTCCATATAAGGGGGTTAAATTAAAAAAATTAAAACTATTAAGACTATTGAGTTGATTAGTTCACTGCCTTTCTCAATCATGTTGCAGATTATTAGAAATGAATTTGCTTAAGCACTTTTTCAAGTGAACTAGTGGTAGAAAACGAAGTACGGTGTATTTATTTTTTCATTATTTTAATATGTAAAAATCAAAGAGTGTCCTGTCGGCACCCACCATTAAAATGCAAAGTCGCCAAAAATGACAAATCTGCAACGCTGATTCGACTGTTACCAAGCATTAAAAGCTATTACCATCCAGTCAAACCACAATTTTCTAGGGAATGATAAAATGTTTCTCAGCGACTCACTACAGCGTTTGGTGCATTTTTGTTAGTTCAAACAATTTTTTTACTTAGTAGAATTAGAAAATCATGAGACTAACTCCTATTTAGGAACGTTTTGGATTTTTTTTTCGTGACGCTTTTCCGTTTCATCGACTGTAGCACGTGAAAGTTTCACTCCAATATCAACACGATTGCTTTATGCTAAAACCTTGTGATTTGCAGGCGCAAACAAACACAGACTATTTTTTTTATATAAACTAGACTTAGGCATACTTTGGGGTTTGGCTCTAGATCTAAATATACCTACTATCCCACTATGCAATTCGCATACATATGGACATTTGTTAATAGACGACAATATTGACGCTATGAAGCAGAACATCGCATTCTGTAGCCGACCTAATCGCAAGTAAACACGTATTTGTTTCTTTATCGTAACGCATTTTCGTTTCATTAAGTCTCACAATAGTTCTTAAAAAGTGTCACTTCAAAAGAAGTTCAAAGGACTTTTATAACAATTTTGCAATTTTGAAGAAATCTCAATTTTAGTTCGAATAAACTGGACATTTCTTTGCATCGTACCAATCTCTAACATAGGCGTTCGCGTTCAACAACACTATTGAAAAATGACGACCATGACGGTGTCAAAATTTTAATAAATCTAAATGCTTTTACTTTTGTTATCAACAGAGCTTTCGGTTGAGTCCCCGAAATTAGCTTTGTGTAGAAAATAGATATTTCGGGGGAATTTAAATAAATCAGGAAACAAAGATCCTGTTGCTAAACCGGATAAAGCCGGTATTGATTTTGTAATTTCATAAATAGTAAACGAAAAACTGGAAAATGAAAATTCAGTCAAACTTCTTTTACTCATTTTGCCATATGAAATTTTTTCTTTTTATTTTATACTTTAAATGAAAATTCGAACCAAAAGACACATTAGTATGATGTCGGTACTGAAATCGAGTGTATTTTGTGTATAGAGTGATTCTTCACCTGCACTTGAAGCCAATGTAAGCAAAGAAAACATATGAAGATATAAACCACAACGGGTTGCCGCCATTGTTTGTAATTACTTTATGCTTTGGGCATAATGTTAACTGAAGTGCTACCGGCACCTGTTGCCTTCATGATCAGCACTGATCATCAGTCCCATTCATATGTGTTGTGTGTATTTCTGATGTATAAGAGCATGTGTGAGAGGTAAAACTAACAAGAAGAACAAGTAAACTTAGCATCGTGATGACGCGATGTGATGAAGTAGCATTTTAATTAAAAGTAAGCAATCTCCGCCGACGACCGACGACGACGACGTTGACTATGTCGTTGCCGTCTTCATATATTTCTTTAAAAAAACATGATGGCTTTTTGTGTGCATTGCCATTAAGCTGGAGCCACTTACATACTTAAATTTTTATACACATGATACATACCCACATAAATATCCTATACATATATGTGGATGTAGTCATATTAATATTTGCGAGGAGTTGATTTAAATATAGCAAAGTCAATAGTTTTTCTTCTTTCTCTTTTTATTTAACCACGAGAAATATGAGTAGCAAAATGTGTAAATGAATACAAAAACAAAAGAATATGTAGGTACCTATACTGACTCTGCGATTTCTACACGATCCGCAATCCTTGATGCGTGTCAAAGGCTGCATAGATGAATTTTTGAAATCGTTTAGTAAAATGTTACCTAAAAAATATCTTCATTTAACTCACTCTTCTAAAGATGTGATAAAACCTGTGAAATACCATCAACATTAATCAAGAATAGCAAAGTTTAAGTCAAGATAAGTCTTTGAACGGTAAGGTATACCCGTTCAAAGACTTATCTAGTCTTATCTTATCTAGTCTAAACTTATCTACAAATAACGAGCGGAACATTTTTTAAGGTTTAGAGAATACCTTTACAAGTGCATAAAAACGTAAGACAGCTACATGGAATATGCCTTAAAATGCGTTGAGTTTGCAAGGAATTTTTTCTTCTATGGTTTCAAAACATGTTTCAAGAAAGTCAAAAAGTTCGGATTTCTTTTTTTCCATTTGACATCCCTATTTGTTATCTCAACTAAAGCCTAGTGCAATTTTAGGGTGAGTTCAGGGAAAACCCAGGGTTGAAAAAACACACAGTTTAACATTCTGTGAGAGCGGAGGTTTTTCAAAAACGTTTTGTGGCGACCTCAGGGCCTGAATGAACAAACCTTTTGTCTGCATCTCCATAGTCATTCCTTAAAACATTTCAGACAGCTTCGACGGCGACGTTCTGAATCGAAATGAAAGGTTTAAAACCATCAAACTCAGTCTGACTCTGCGATGAGCCCGCATTCATATATCGATGTACGAACCTTCAACAAACTGGCTGGTACGAGCAATCATGTTGCCTTTGGGAGAATTCAAAGTTATAGCTAGTGGAGGGCGAAGAGGTCTTGAACCAATGTGTGATAACAAACTTGCGCATTGCCCCAACAAAACAGTGTAGAGTTTAAAAGCGGCTTTGTATTGTTTTTTCTATTGGATAATTCTAAGACCGCTCTATTGTACTACCAGATATTGTACTTCAGATGCTCGTAGAAAAGCCAGATGACACTGCCATATGATAAGGCACCTAGGTTGTCAGATCTTCTCCACAGGATTGACCGTATGTGGTATCACTTAAAAGTCTAACACGTTCGAAATTTTTAAGGAAAGAGAAGTGCCGAAGCCAATACTTTTTTGACAGCCTTTTCTGTTTCAGGAAAGCAAAAATGTTGCAACTTTCTTATATAGACGTTGAGGAGCATATGCTTAGTCTGTCTGTATCGAACCGAAGTATAGGTACTCTCTACGGTTATGTAATAGTTTATTGAAAAGTCCTCACTTATAACACTGACGTACCAATCACTGGTTCAGGTCTTGAGAAAGGCGTCCGAGATCCTTGCCTTGCATATATGCGGATTGTCTTCCATCGCTTTAGAGAGGTCCTGCATTTCTGATTCACTATCGAAGAAGTTTGAGGGTTGGGTTGAGCCTTAATGCGCTAGACCTCGGGGCTCCCCACTCTGTTACGCCTCTTTATTTATTTATTATTTTATTCATAGTCGATTTTACCTATAACTGTTTTTATAATCTTGAATGCAGATAATGATTTGTTTAGGGACGTTTTCGCTATTAACATAGCGTTTTTTCCTATAACAGCCCAGCCCAAAGCTGCAGGGAATGCTTATTTTTCTTTTACGGAAGCATGAGTATCGTGATCTCAAAAGGGATCATATACCCGTAGGGTATACGCCGCATCGAACTCAGAAAGCGTTGACAAGTCTTCCGGCTTACGATGGTGCCATCTCTGCGGGGCCAACCAAATGTTCTGATGATCATGTTTTGTTCTATCTTTCTTACTATAATTGTGTCCACACACTTTTAAAGGACGTTCTCTGGATCTTTCCTTTAAACACGACATAAACAGTCGTGCTTTATTTTTTACAAAATTGCGCTTTGACGTCAATGCTTCATTAAGGAATCTAAGTAGGTAGGTACATAAATATACTTCAAATATGATCACGCATTGTTACTCTTGATGCCATACGAGTAAGCATCTTTATCTCACAACTCAGATGCCTATCATCTTCATCTCAACCTAGCACACTGATCCGAATACGAGGGTAGAGCCTTCCCTTTATAGCTTATGGGGCATATTTACCTATATAAAAGAAAATGGCGGTGTCACTGCATCCAACCTACGCTTGCCTGATGATCAATGTCTACATCTCAAGATGGTTTAATATTGATCTTAGATCAGATATTTGAACTTTTTACTCAGGCTTTTTTTGGACTAAGGTACCTACTAACTTCTTAAACTTTTGCGCATGCGTAAGGTGCTTGTTACAGAGGTGTAGATTCTCACTTTTGATGGCTTTATCGTCGGCAAAAGAATACCTAGTTGATGTACAGCGGTCGGTACCTACTATGTAGGGCAGGGCCAGCCATTATTGGTGCAAGTTTTGCAAATTTTTTTAAATTAATTCCAAAGTATGTAACAACATTCCTCTGCTGAGTAATTATGCACATTAACTCAGATGACTTGCAATGTTGGAAATTGAAGTAGAACTCCGCTTAAAGTAACTGAAATCGATAAATCCCACCAGACTTAGAAAAAGAACTGAAATAAATAAATAGGGTGGCACAACAGAGGGAGCAGCCCTAGCTATAACAACCATTCCTTGTGAGGGAATGGAGGGGACCTACAATTTCTACCTGTTCAAAACGGCTAATCGAGAAGGCGCTTTTCATGGAAATGAATAGACTAATGGACTACTTGCCAATTCCTCGCACTAGAAAAAACGACTGAGCTATAAATAGGGCTCTATCTGTATAAATCTTAAACAGGCACTAGTTTGGGAACCTGGGGAAGGTACTCGAGGACAATGGAATCTAATAAGAGAGGCTTACCTATTTGGTGTGCACACCAACTATGCCTTGAAATGCTTCGGTGAACTTAGTTATAGGGTGAATCCTCACTCACTGCTTATTTATACAACATATTCTCGATCATTAACATGCAAATCCTCAAATATTAACATGCGAGTCCTCTATAAGAAATCATGATGTCTGGTCATTGAGATCCTTATACTTTTGGGTTGCATCTTTTGCTGACTTACTCGCGACACATCCTCATAACGACAGTTTATCTTTAATCAATACTTAATCAGGTTGATTTATAGTTTCATGAACGAGTAATTAATTTAACAATCACTTTACTGCATTGTAGAAGAAAAAAAAAAAAGAAGTGAAAAGCAGACCAAAACACTTTCACCGACGCATTCTAAGGTAAACGCGGCGTACTCCACGCGCGAATCGTTAGTGTGAATCAGTTAAGTGGGAGAACTGTGATTCCTTCCAGATTACGATGATCGTATCATCAGAAAAGGAAGAAGAACAGTTGGATAAGGCTGTGAAATTGTACTTATACTTTTTTCCTCATGAATGAATCGTTACCTATACCTATTTTGATACTTTCCTCTATTCCAAAGATCGGTAAATCTAGCGATTGCCGATTGATACTCGTAAGACAATTTCAGACGCAACAAGCAACGTATTTTCTCTGTCAAACGACGCCGACCGACGGGAACCCAACAATTAAGAAGTCAAAAACCAAAAGTTCCGTTTTGAATCACCTTAAATATTTGAAAAAATCGTTGCTGTTTAAAAAAAAAACTGTTTTCGCTTAAATACCAGAGAGTAAAAATTACTGAAGCCCACCAACGTGTAATAAGGGCAAAAAAGCCGATCTAGAAAACAATGTAGGTATACCTTTTCGTTATTTTATTTGCATTAAAAACCATGACGTCCTGGCATTATACCGATGCACTGGACTAAATTAATTAACAGCGACGAGTCTGTGGATGCATTTGAACAGAAGCCTTCAGATTTGACAAAATTTCCTCTTCAAACTTTTAGAACTCGTGAGTTTGCATTCAAATCGCAAAACAACGAAATTTTCAAAGGACTTTGACATGACAACAAAAACAAACCTGGATCCATGTTTCTTTGGACTGCAATGCCTAAACGTCTGCTAGTCTGCGTCTGCTATCCAATTCACAAGTCACAAAGCTTCGTTTGTTAGTGTTTTTCTTTAAAAACCTAAATCCCAATGCGTCACTGTCCACTGCTATATTTTTATTTTTTATAAATTTGTTTCACACTCCAATACACACAAATAGGTATGGTATATTTATCTCTGGCCAACGCAAGTATATTTTAAATTAGCACTTTCTACTCCTGATAGGTAGGTACCTACATATATGAGATCGCGCGCTCACTTCACACCTAATTTGAAATCTCTTCAAGTGTGCAAACTCTATTGTTTCAAAATGATGTTCCGTTTATTTTTTCTTTTATTTTCACTTAGCAATGATTTCCAATGCTAGTTGGAATTACTTATTGGCAAGTAGATTGAACACTAAATTTTAACCGTACCAGTTCACTGCCTCTCCGACAAACCGTAACTGATCGCGATCGAAGAGACGCTCCTATTGAGATTCAATGAAGTCTACCGTCGATTGTTAATGTCATACGAATGCACGGACTGGCGATGTGCTTGCTTATACGGCTATATCTATTACGTACTAAGGCCAATCGAATACTTATGTCAAATCAAATAAATCACCACCAGCATCACGGAAACGAAAATCACTGCTACCCACTGAATGGGTATCCAAACACTGAAGGGGCTGCCAAAACAGATGCTAATCTTGGCATGTTAAACAGAGATGAAGAAAAAAAAAACTCTTAGAAAAGGCCGGTCCGCCTCCCTTCTATTTTCAACAGTACAAAATCGTGTGTTGGGGCACCCACACTGGCGCACTATCATCCGAAGATCGCCGCTCGCGCGGATGAGCCAAAACCAAACGATTCAACGAAGAAGAAAATGAAGTAAATCTGCCCGTGGCCATGGCGTGCTGTGTCATCTATGAGATGTACCATATTCTATCCTGTTGTGATCTTCCCGAGTCGTTTGGTAGCGATAGCCAGGAGTGGTATCTTTTTTGTTAATGTCTCTTTAGTAGTGGTATTAGTTTTATTTTTAGAAGCGTGTGTGTAGGCAACCGGGCGGAGTTAATTTTTGTATGGTTGAATGGCCAATCTGAAACAAGCGAGCGTATCAGCTGTAGGCGGAGATATTTCAACGCTACTTATAATGAGCATGATCGGAACAACAATTTTCCTTTGGCTGGGTTTATGTTTGCACTGCAGATACTAATGGCTGGGAAGGTGTAATCTCCCTACCTGTTTGGTAATTGGGTACGACGGGTTCTAAGTTTTTGAACCATAACAGTTTTGATTCGCTCAATTTTGTGACTGCAACCATTAATTGGAGGAGATGAGATGGTGCCAGCACGATTAGTTGCATAGTTGAGTTTTATGGAACTTATGATGGGTATTTGATTGAGACATTTTCCGTCGATTGTTTAGTAACCACACTAACCGTTGTCCATGTATTTAAAATAAAGAGTCATAATATACGTTAATCGAGATGAATTTGAAAAAAATAGAACATACCTAGCCTAATAGTAATAGTTCTAGTTTCGAGAAACATCCAATTGATTTTCCATAGGTAGGTACATATATTGGTTTTTACAAAGACTTAGCAAGTCTCCGAGAATAATTTCACTCCCTAAAAAATTCTTTCTCACTTACCTATAGCCTTTCGGTATAGGCAAAAACTTGTAGGTCCGCTACATTCCTTGCTTAGGTATGGTTGAGAGAAATGCTATTACCTATAGGCGTATAAAGGCTCCCCGAGTCCCGTTGCACCACCCTATTTAACTAGGTATAGGCAGTTGACGGTAGTTTCAAGATGACAAACAGATGACGGTTAGTGATAAACTGTCGGACAACTTTTAACTAATGCCTCATTAACATAGGTAGTAGACATGCTAGACCCTGGGAGGATGACAGAAAAGCAGATGCCCATCAGAGAGGGATTCCAAACCCACTCGTCCGGTCTGTATGTACTCAACACTCTATCACTGGATACTTATGCCAATACATGTATGTTGTCAGAAAAATTTTATTTGTCAGAAAATATTAAATAAATTGTTGACAATATTAGGTATGTTCGTTGAACTTTCCCCAAGGTTGACCCAGGTTTTCTTGACAACCCTATATGAGTTGTCGAAGAAACCTGGGTTTTCCAGTCCTTAAAAAACGCTAAACCACTAATCTCCACACATCCCTGTCATTAAAAAAAAAATACATGCATTTGACAGCTCTCAACTCGCCACAGCAAAAAGCTAGGGCGAGTCTATGGAAAACCTAGGTCAACCCTAGGGCTCAAAAAACACTCAATTTGACATTCAGGGCGACTTTGTGTTTCTAAAAAACGCTTTATGGCGACCCCAGGGCGACTCTAGGGCTTCAACGAACAAACCTATTATACATATAACATAGTATTTGGGCCTCAACCAGAGAGTCAACTGCGTCGAGGTTATTGCCATTTTGTCTACAAGCTGCTAAATTAGAACGGGATCCCCTGGGAAGCCTTGTCGCCGTTTTTTGGTTTGAAATCAATTTAAATAAGTGAACTTTTTATATTTTTTTTGATATTATCGGGTTTATTTCAAAGGAGAATGTTGAAAGCTTCATTCAAAACTGTTACAAGAAACATGATTTGCCTTTAAAGTGAAAACTGTACATAAAAAAGCGTAAATATTGAAACCCAATTGCAGCCGGCTATAGCCATTATTCAAAAAAGACGCTTTCTTTGATTTCACCATAGAAATATTTGAGGGTGATCAGGGCAAAGGCCAGGATACGTTGACCTCTGTATTGTCAGCCTGTGCCTCATGTAACATTTTTCGATAACCATACCGATTTCGGGCAAGCTCTCTCTCTTGTTTTGCACTATAAGTCGTTTTCTTCCATTTGATTGCGACAATGAAATCGGAGTCGTCCCGTTCCCCTTCCGCGATTTCATTGCTATCGAAACCCCGTCAAGCCAGAGCGTTGATGTCCATTCGCTCTACATGTCCCAGCCATCGTATTCTCTCGATGCGTATAGTTACTCTTCAAGCTATGCCCATGTCGCGGTACGGTTGATTCAACGCTTTGTTGTATCTTCCTCTTCATGTCCATATACACAAAGGCACGGGACCAAAGATCACTCGGAATATTTTTCTTTTGAAACGGCCAAGGGTTTTCTCATCTGCTTTAGATAAAGCTCATGATTCCGCGCTGTAGCAGAATTTGGATGATGAAGGTCTTATAAAGAGTTTTTCTAGAAAGGACTTTATGTCTTAATCGCCTTCTCATCGCGTAGGGCAGTATTTGCACAGACTTTTGACAAATTATGAGTCTGTTGTTGGCGTTTGAGTTTTGTACCTTACCTACAATCTTTTCAAGTATGATGTTAAGGAAATAGCATGAAACTTGTCGCAGCGCTTGAACAGCGCGAATTCTCCAAGCCATCCTGAAAAAGTTGTACGAGTTTTGCAGCGATGCCGAAACTAGTTATGGCTCTGTACAGCTCGTCTCTGTTAATTCTGTCATATGCGGTCTTGAAATCGATAGAACGACGGTGTATATTGATACTCGGGTTTTTCCAAAATCTGCCGTAAAGTAAAAATTTGGTCTATTGTGAACTTCTCTGGTCTAAAACAGACAAGATCTTATACGCGACGATAAGGCTTATTCCTCTATAATTGGCGCAATTGTGAGATTCTCGTTTCTTAGGATCAGGCATACGATACTGAGGCTCCATTCACCGGCATGCCTTCTCCCGAGCATATCATGCAGATTAGCTGGTGCATGCTCCTTGAAAACCTTGGCTTCAAGGCCGATCCCGCCATATCAAAGGTATGCATATGGTAAGCTTGAAGCCACCTAGGTCAGGCTCAGGACTCAGAGGAGGACGGCATTTTCGATCAGCGTTCCAAGTTGAATGGGACATTTTGAAAAGCAGCGGAATTAATGTCTTCATCGCCGTTAAACAGTCTGCAAAAATGGTCTTTCCAGAACCTTAAGCATCCTTGAGTTCGGGGCTTGCCACCCAGGCATGATCGTCTTACCTCATGGTAAGATTTTTGAATCTCATTCCTGTCATGGCATCTCTCAATTTATTTTGTTCTATTTCTATTCTGCACTTGCCTGCCTGCATTCTTCATCGAACCATGGAGTTTCGTTTTGTAGGCCTAGTGAAGCTCAGAATTTCAGAGACTGCGACTGATGGCCTGATGGCTGATGGTCTTGACGTAATATTGTTCTACAGCATTAGCATTAGTTCGCACGAGTCGTGAACAGAATATCTTTATTCGTACCTTTTGGCTACAATTAGTAAGTAGTCAGACATGGCGGGATCATGTATGGGTTAGGTACATATATGACGTTATCTCGAATGACAAAAATCTCGAATGGCAAAAATCACGAAAACAAATTTTTAATCTGGAATGCAAAAATCCCAAATGAAAAATAATCTTAAAGACTTTTAGGGTCTATGTAAGCAAAGACGCTAGTATCGTCGAAGAAGAATTCACCGAGATGAGTTTTCCTTCTATGAAGTAGTGCAGGGCATGAGCAAAGAAGGTGTTGAACGGTTTCTTCTTCTTCTTTGTCCATGCAGCTTCTGCAGAAATCATTGGAAAACACACCAAGTATTTTGGCGTGTCTTCCTATAGACAGTGTCCCGTAAGAACACCTATGGTAGAACCTAGATATAGGCGGTTCAAGGCTTACAAACTCTTCGAGTGTGTTTTATCCCCGCAGCAGAATCGATTAGCCTGGGTACGTTTTCAGATATTTTGTCATGCAGGTTATGCTTACCGTTTGTATTTCCAAATGTGTCCTCCTTCCCTACGGCACTGCTTGTATGTTTTTCGAAAAGCTCGTAAAAACTCTCTTCTTTCTGGGCGGGGGCGAATATTAGGCTTATTTTGGCGAATTTAGCCCTGATGTGGATGATCATTTTACGCTCATTAACTGGATGTTGGCTGATAACCTTATTCCTGAGTCTACCTATTACGTCAAATTCGCACTTAAATAAGCGTTGTTTATGTTGTCTGTAGCAGTACTTACCCATAGTATTTATTTATGCAGTTTTCCTTCCTTTTCAATGATTTGATGTTATTAAATATAATCTCAATCAAATACAAGAATACATTTTTTATTTAAAAAAATTAGAAAAAATTATTAAAAAAATAATAAAAAAAACTTTTTGTTGAAGCCGGTTTTTGAAAACCTTGTTATTACTTTTTCAACATCGATCGGGATTTGTTTGTGGATGTGCATAAGTGCCAGACCGCAAAGGCGATTTTCACTTATTGTGGACCTTAAATAGGTTTTAAGGCGCCCGCCGCAATGAAGAAAAAGACCGCTCTGCCGAAGAATTCGTAACCGGATGCGTTGCAAGGATTAAAAGAAAACTTTGTATAATCATCCTTATTGCATTTATCCATCAACTCAAGAGCAGTAACGGGAAGATGGTTGTTCTGCTTCTTTTCCGTTAACCATTTTTCCCGCCACAACACCAGCTCATCTTTGAGCAAAAAACAGGCTGTGTCTGTAGGTATTTTACTCTAAAGGACTATTCACATGAGCACGACTAACGAACGACGAATAAATAAAGAAATGTGATTTTAAGTACCTTATACAAGCATAAATTCCTCACGAATTTTTTTGGAAACGATGGAAACATAGTTCATACTTATTTATAGGTTGATAAACTTTTATTTTTGTGCCTAAAATTTAAAAAATTGAGAAAAAAAGTTTATTCGTTACGAATAAACATCTAGTAGGTACGAACTGTCAGACTTTATTCTCGTTCCACATACTCCACACTCCAACGAATAAATTTTTCGCGCGTGCTTAACCTCAAAATCATTCCCCATTTTTGTTTTGCATGTAAATTGTGTTCGTTATTCGTGACGAATGTAAAACACTCATGTGAATGAAATGTCAAAATTAACGAATTTTCGTTCATTCGTCGTTCGTTGGTCGTTCTCATGTGAATAATACTTAAGAGTTGACCAAAGCGATTTATTAGCGACTTAACGGTGGTATCCAACTCATCAGTATTATATCGAAATGCATTTCCGGAATGAAAATTGTTGGTTTAAATCAGGACAAAGTCAATTAGAGGTGCATATAACGAGATTCTGTAGTATACCTCAGCTGAATTAGTGTCAAAATTAGCTCGGTGAATTTGGCGTCCACCATGACGTGGAATACGAGGAATTCTCAACTCAACATTCAACTGATCACATAAATTCTTTGCATGCTGCCAGATGTTGTGGAAACTAGTATCTATGTTCTCCCGGCGACCTCGAAGAACGGAAATCGTGTTCTTCACCAGCATTGCGCTGCTATTCTATTCAGGCCAAGAGATTATAAGATTGTAGTGACTTGCTCAAGGACTGTGTTAAAGACAACACATCACTCAAACACAAAACTGATACAATAAACTGTGAATTGCATAAAGATGCTAGGTATAAGTAAGGAAGCCTTGCCAGCCGTGGTGCTTGGGTCACGCCACTGATGCGATATCTTTTCTAACGCTTCCACAATTTTGATAAGGTCCAATTCAAAGAAGAAGAATTTAAGTACACCTTCATGTCGTTCTACCCACCTTGTTTCGCAAAGTGATGTGAGGGCAGTAGGGCACACCCCAAAGTGTTCATGAGGACAGTTTTTCGTTTCGGATGCGATTTGAAGAAGAAGATTACCTCTTTCATTATTGCAACAGCGTCTCGAATGGCAGATACTTTTGATCTTTGAGAAATGGAGTTATTTAGCTTATGACTGTAGCATGAAGTCCTAACAGCATTTTTCGCTTCTCTCTGAATTTCCATGACTTATGAAAGCATACCAGCACACCCGTCTGTCCCTATTCCCACACAGCATTCAAGAGGAAGTTTGAGCTTTTTCTTCAGTTGCAACAATACAATTTAGCCGATGACTTTGCAAGTTAGAGATAACTCCTTAGATTTAGAACTTCCATCCAATTTTTCTTCGACAGCTAGTTTTTTTCTAATTTCCCTCCAGCTTTCCTCGTCACATTCGTATTCTCCATCAGTTCTGGAATAAGCAAGTTCCTCAAATGCATCCACGAAAGAGACAAAATCCTCACGAATGCTACCATTGTGAACGCAGCGTAGCATCAGTTGTTTCATTAAAAAGTATTGAATTCCGAACGAATGACACTGACTTTTTTTATGCCTTCTGTCTGAATTTTGCTTTTTCTTGGTATTGAATGAATTATTATTTAAAGCAATTTAGGGACCAACCGAATTTTTGTAGCGAATACGTACAGTTTGCTTCAGACTTAACATTTTTATTGACAGAGAGGGGGGGGGGAATTGCCCCTATTGCCCCCCCCCCCCTGGATCCGCGCCTGCTATAGGCACCCAATATGAGCTTATACGAATCAGTTGAGGGCTACTTTAAT
This sequence comes from Melanostoma scalare, assembly GCA_949752695.1. Lineage (NCBI taxonomy): Eukaryota > Metazoa > Arthropoda > Insecta > Diptera > Syrphidae > Melanostoma > Melanostoma scalare. The sequence goes on from OX456985.1 coordinate 182,318,217, forward strand.
GCGATCTTAATGAGTAATTTGATTGCGTCAATCTGAAACGAGCTTATTGCAGTCGTTGGCATTGAAAACTTCTTAATGTTTTTTCGTATAGTGATAAGTAGTTCTTGTAAAACGTAATCACTGACATTTCCAATGAAAAAGTGATGTCACGCACGAATCAGTAGGTACTTTCTAGCAACAAAGAGCAAAATGTCAAATGCTCGTACGTATATGTACGCAGTACGTATTACCAAGGTTAAGGAAACCCAAATACAGGCCTATCATCAACTAGCTTACCTTGTTACACTTAACTAGAGGTACCAATGGCTTCAGGAGTAAATTTGATGATGAAACTCGGATAATTGAATTTTGAATCACATACGAAAAAAAAGTGATTGCATTATTGTCAACCGATCGAATATTGTAGGAACAAAATAAAGAAAAACGCTTCCATTTTTTGCTTAATATTTCGGAACGATTGTGCATTGTGCTCCCTATATGCTGAATGAAGGGCTCATATGATCAAACTGCCAACAAATCATGCAAATGTATAAAAATAAAATTACGTAAACAACATGTTATTCACTGCATTTCTCGTATTTCTTAACATTTTAACAAATTAGTTGACACCTTTGATCTGTTGCGACATCATGTGCGACACCAAAGTGACAGATACAATCAATTGCCACACTTAAGAAAACAAAACTACACTCGTAGAATGGAGGGGTTCATATATCAAAGAAGAATTCGCGCTTCGTTGGTTACGATTTCAGTAGAAATAGAACTCCAGACCAAGTTCCAGTTATAATAAGAAAAGGATCCACTGAAGTTAAGACAGCGGCGAATAAGATGAGTACCCATTTTGTTTACCGATCAATTGCTGCTATAAGAGAGACATATTGGCATCCGGATGGTCAGTTACGTCAGCGTCTGCTTGTCTCACATGATAATTGTGCCTACTTCCTCTTGACTTACCCATATACAAAATCCACTCGAAATTAAAATCACAATTTCTCGCGCACCTGATGATCCCAATTCCCGATCCCAATCCCAATTCCCAACCACTTGAACAGGGGTGTGAAAATCTCTTATGGTGGGCAAAATGCTTGAAGAGGGAAAAAAAAGACATCACATGTGCTCAAGAGCGCAAGAGAGGATACAAGCATGAACTAACTGAATCAATATTTCGGTATCTCTTTGAGTTACATGCGGAGAAGATCGAGCCGCCTCGAAAGGAAATGTTTCCTCAACACTACGGCTGTATACCCATACGATACCCCTATAGTAAAGCCACTGCTACTGTGTAACACTATGATGTCTGATCGTCACGGGTCATAAACGTTTGGGTGCGTAGGGCTGCGCTTGCTGCGGATGCTCGTAAATCCCTTGTTTGACATCGGCTTTATTAGATGATGTTGTCAAATTTTTGTTAATTGTTTCTTTTACTTTTATTTATGGTTAGCTTATAAGTTATACGCTCTATGTACGTTTACAGTGCGGTTAGTTATTTGTCTTATTAAACGGTGGGTGACAATCTCATAATTTGTCATTCCTAAAAGATGATTTTTTCTAAAGAAAATTGTCTCTAAGCACTATCGAGGTTCTTTATTGTTTCTTCTAAGACAAAATGTTTTCCATTGACAATAATCAACAGTTTCTATAAAGACTTGAACGGAGAAGTGAATCGATACTATCGCCAAGGAAATTAGGTAGGTACATATATCCATACGGTTGAGTGCTGAACAATTTCGATCTGTAACAAAAATTTTATACCTACAAACCATTAAACTTCTGCTAAAGAAAACACTCTATAGACTGTGTTTTATATCACTGACAGTGTATACCACAGATATGGTCAGTATGTAATGTAGATAGGTATGCCTTCCGCATCCAAACTCAAGACCAAATAAACTCCACCAAGTTATTTCTCAAGAGTTTGATGAGCTATATAAACTAAACATATGTATATGTATATACCTCATTGCATTTGTGGTGGGCGAGGAACATTTGTTAGATCAGAAAATATTTACCCGATCAATTTGAACTTTGAAAATCAAATTTTATTTTGTCTAAATGTGTCGGCAAAATACAGACCACCAGAACACAAATTTTGGGTGGTCAACGAAATACAGAAGCATTATCAAAATACATTTCGGCAACTTGTTTATTTATCTACTTATGAGCTATTATTTCAAGATGGAGTTAACAGTGTGAAAAAATCCACAAAGGTTTAATGAAGAAATAATACAAACCATCTTCAAATGAGATAGGTACACAAATAAATGGAATGTAAGCATACACACATCGTTTGCTCAGAGCTTTAGATAAAAATGTAAAACTTTCTTGTTTTAAAATTAATAACTAAAATTAAATACCAAAATGGTACAGAAAAGCTGAAGCTCTGATGTAGTGCAGCGTTATATCTTCTCTAATAATGTCTTCATATGCTTTAATGCGCTTGAGAATTTTCGAAAAATACTTTTGTTTTGTATGCTGTGTAGATAAAAGATATTTTGCAAACATGACATCTTCAACCGTTTCCTTATCTAATAAACTCGAGTTTTTAGTATTCATTTGAATAGCCCTGTTCACACTGTACAATTAGTTGGACAGACTTAGGCTTGACAAACCAATGCTTGATAGTGTGAACCCTTCATACGACCGCTTGTCCAATTTGTTGGATGGTTTTCAAAAATGTTTGAAAATCTAGATGGAGTGGAAGGGTATGTGACATAAAGTTGGACGACAAGCTTGATAAGTGTGAACGCAAACTACATCAGACCATCCAACTTCCATCAAACGAAGTCTGTCCAACTAATTGTACAATGTGAACAGGGCTATTGATCGCAGCTTCGAAAATTTCCTCTCTGCAGCTGCAGAAGTTTGAGGAATATGATTCAATTTTATCAAAATTTTGAAACATTTGCATAAAATGAGATTTGTGAATTTTATTTTGAAACTAGCTGACCCGCCCGGCGTAGCTCAGGCCCTACTTTTATCAAATTGAAAGTTAAGTGAAGCAGTCTCCAAGCTTTCATTCTAGTGGCAGATTGGGGATGAAATATAGTCTATGCTACTCAGGGGCAATTAAGCACTCTAACGATGACAGAGTTTTTGGAATAGGTGTATAGTATTTTCCAAGTTCCTGGATATGTTCCAGCTCTCATTCCGTTTCCGTATGGGGGATGAAATATAAGGTTTGTTCGTTGAAGCCCTGGGGTTGCCCTAGGGTCGCCACAAAGCGTTTTTTGAGAAACCTAAATTCACCCTGAATGTCAAATTTAGTGTTTTTTGAGCCATAGGTTTGCCATAGGTTTTCCCCAAAATCGCCCTAGCTTTTTGCTGTGGCGATTTGAGGGCTGTCAAATGGCATGTGTTTTTATTTAAATGACAGGGATGTGTGGCGATTTGTGGTTTAGCGTTTTTTGAGGACTGGAAAACCCAGGTTTTTTTGACAACTCATGGGGTTGTCAAGAAAACCTGGGTCAACCCTGGGGAAAGTTCAACGAACAGACCTATAGTCTATGTAACTTGGGAACAACACCGTATTGTAATAGAGAAAATAATATTGAAATCGGTACAGCGGTTTTTAAATTCGTTCCCGTTTCTGTGGGAAAATGGTGATGAAATATAGGCTATATTACTCAGGGACAACGAAACACTCCAACAGTGAAAACATTTTTGGAATCGGAACTTTCCAAGTTTCCTTCCCGTTTACGTGGAAATATGGAGAAAAAGTGTTGTTTAAACTATTTTGGTATTACGTCGTATTGTATATAGCGGCAAAAATTTGATATCGTTCCAGTGGTTTTTGAGTTCCCGTTCCCATTAGAGCAGTTCACACTGTATAATCAGTTGGACAGACTTTGGCTTGAACGACCAATGCTTGACAATGTGAACCCGGCCGCTTGACCAACTTGTTCGAAGATTTTCAAATATTTTTGAAAACTTTGAAGTTGAATGCAGCGGAGGAACATATGACATAAAGTTGGACGACAAGCTTGATAGTCTGAACGCAAATTATACATCCGTCCATCCAACATCTGTCAAACGAAGTCTGTCCAACTAATTGTATAGTGTGTACTCTGCTATTCCCGTTCCTGTGGGAACTCGGAAATGAAATATAGACCATGGTACTCAGGGGCAATGAAGCACTCCAACGGTGAAAGAATTTTTGGATTCAGTCTAGTATTTTTCAAGCTCCCAGTTATGTTTCCGTTCCCGAGGGCATATGGAAAGGAAATCTAGCCTATGTTATTTCTCAAATTCAAGACCATTTTTGTGTTCCAAATAGGCATCATTCAAATGGGAACAATATTTTTGGTGCCTGTTCAATACAAATACTTATAGCTCTCGCTTACGTTCTCGTTCCAGAGTATTTTCGAGGTTATATACCTATTCACTGCATTTCCACACACTATGGAACGTATTTCTGACATACTTATACGACTGTTATCGTTATACATATGTTTCTCGCTGGTCACCACCATCGACGACCTAGGTCAGATCTTTTTCACCTTGGCATTGCTAGCCTTGCTAAAACTCTAGAATGGGTATGCCTATTAATAAGTTTTGATTTTTAATTATTTGTGGAAGTCCATGTAGTATATGAAAAAAGGTTGGATTATTGTAAAAGTAACACTTTAAATTAAAAAAAAATTTAATTTAACCAGTCAAAATAAAATTAAAAGAATTCTTGAAATGAAACAATCCAATAATCTTATTATTTGTTTTTTTGTTGTTGTCAAAAACGATTGAAAAAAAAAAAACAAAAGCATTGTTTGAATTTAATTTTTAATTCATTACAGTTAAGAATAATGAAACTGTTACTTTTACTATATTCCAATTCTTTTTTTTCGTATTTATTTACCTTTTAAACCTTCCCTAGACCTCCACGAACATTTCAATACCAAGATAAGATAAATCCGTTCAGCCGTTCACGAGCTTAAGCCAGATTAACAAACAGCAATTGATTTTTATATAATGTACTAGCTGACCCGCCCGGCGTTGCTCGGATCTAAATTATTTAAAAAAATGTCAGGAACACCCGCTGGGCTAGGCTGAAAATAGCCGGAAAGTTTCTAGTTTCCGTGGGAATATGGTATCCCAATATCAAAAGAATTTTTAATATCGGCTCAGAATTTTTTGAGTTTTCGTTCCTGTTCCGGTTCCCTTTCCTATCACCGTTCCTGTGGGAAACTTGGTGTTTAGAAACCAATTATCTTTTTATCTTTGTAAAGTAAAATTATACTGTGTATATCTTGAGCTTTCTACCTTTTTTGTCAAGATGTATTTTTTCAATTACTCGTAATATTTGTAACGTTAGGAGAGCAAATCATAACGTAATTTTATCTATTCGTCTTGGTTGTGATGACCGATGGTGTGGTGAATTCACGATGCTCGCTCTTATACTCTTATACAATATACACAATTGCTAATCCGTACAATTGCTTATCGTGAAACAGTTCGCTTAATCGTTCAATTGTAAAAAGATCGCTGACCAGGACACACCATCGACCACATCATTGACCAGAGATAAGTACACCGTTGATTAATATTGATTAATATAATTATTATAACGTTGCTGAGATAACTTGTGTTTCATTACATTTTGGTGCTAGTTATTGGAAATTTTCAATGTGCTTTAGCGTGGGCTGGTCATCTTCAAAAGGAATGAAGAAGATCTCGGACATTATCTTTGGATAAATCTAATATAAATTCTCTACGATATATTTCGAAATATATACATATACATACATTTGATAGAGAATTTAACACTTGGTATGAAAAAAATCTATTCTCGGAACCGCAAAAAAAAAATTTCATCAAAATCGGTGAAGCCATTTCGTAAAATAACGTAGATGCAGACTGCAACGCCATCTGCTGAGCCGACTTTTACGGGTATGAAAAAAAAAAATAGTAACCAATTCTCAGTAAAATAAGATCCATTAGAATCTGTTGAGAGTTACGGGCGTTAGAAGGAAACAAAATTTTAAGATTAAGAATAATTTTTAGGTACTTACAACACAATACTTAGCCGTTGTTTGCAGGAGCTAGTGCAACGTGTTGAGTACTTTTCAGGTTTTGTAATTAATCACTTAATTAACAAATCATGCAAGCTACACTTAATAAAATAGGAATAAATAATTTTTGCCCAGCAAATTAATAATAAATTTACTTGAGAATATAGTTGATATGACATTTACACTGAGACTGTAAAATCTAATATATAAAATTCTCATGTCCCAGTGTAAATTAAAGAAATAATGTTAAGGGTGGATGGCCCTTATCACTTAGGGGTAAGGAAAATAATTAGTAGCCGATTCTCAGACCTACTGAATACTCATATAAAATTTGGTAAAAATCGGTAAAGCCGTTTCGGAGGAGTACGGTAACTAACATTGTGACAGGGAAATTTTATATATATAAGGATATAGAATAGATAAATAGATAGATAGATAGATATGTAGATAGATAGAAGATATAGAATATAGATATAGATTGAGATATCATGTGACCGTGGAGCAGCGGATCCTTTATGAATGAGAAATCACCGCATTGAGGAGCTCCCGCGGTTTAGTAGGGTGGTTGTTTCAGGTTTACAGCTCTGAACAGTCGCCCAATGACTGGCCTACAAAGCTTTGGGGTGTAAGGCTAAGGGTAGGTATAAATGGTAGGGGCAGTGGCAAACAAAAAAGTCATCAAAAATATTTTTTTAAAAACTTTAAAATTTAAAAATCGAAAAAATAATAATACAAAAGCCGAAAAAATTACAGAAAGAAAAGCAAAAATGCAGCTGTAGTTTTAGTAAGGTTCAAATAATTAGAACTAAAGAGCCCGACCCATAGAATCCATTGCGTCCGTTCGCTGCCGGATTCAACTGACAGCAGTGAGTTTTACCGGACACAACGGATTGGGGTGACCCATAGAATCCGTTGTGGTGTGAAGAGAAAACTTCAAATTGGGTTTGACTGCGCATGTCATCAGCTCTGCCGGACACAAAAGTTAAAAGTAGAGCTACTTTTTGCGTTGCGTCCGTTGCATCCGATGCTTATGGCATGGGTCACCTCTCATAAGATCGTGTGTATTTAATCGAGCTGTCAGTTGAATCCGGCAGCGAACGAACGCAACGGATTCTATGGGTCGGCTCTTAAGTCTCTAAAATTTTCTTAATTTTAGATCTAGATAATAAACTCATAAGTAATCTCTTCGCCACCGCATTAGAACTAAATTATTTAGTAATGTAGAGTACCCGCTAAGGTCAGTTGGTTATTTAAGTTATTATATCTTTGACGTTAGTCAAAAATGTCTTAAGTCATAAGATAAAAAATTGCATTTTGGGTTTTTGATTGGGTCTCAGTAACTTTTTTTTATAAATAAAGTTATAAATTTAGAAAAGTTATATTATTAAGGTTTCTTATTTAATATGTTTTCTTTTTCAAACAAATTTGCAAATAATAATGCAGTTTTTGAATTAAGACCTTTTTGCATAACGTCAAAGATATATAAGCTAGTCTTAAACATTTTTGCTAGAACGTAAGTATATTTAAGAAAAATTGAATAAAAAATGAATTGCAAGATGATTAAAAAAAAAAAAAAACAGACATACGCCACCAGCTTGATCAACCGATTGATCGACCTAGGTATGCACACACCTTTTCGATCCGATTCAACTATATCAAGGCCGATCGGGTTATCCTTTGAGATCGGGTTATCCTTTTCGATTCAATCTAAATATAAAATGCGACTCATTCTAGTTTAAGTGCGATTCAATCCTAAGCGGAAACCTGTTTTAATCTAAAAATACTTCCTTAGTAACTTGCAGTCGGATTTTTTTTTTTAATTATTGTATTCCAAAACATGTCTAACATTATTTAGCTTTTAGAAAACTGTTCAACAACAAATCGTATTTTTAGGAAAGTTTTCATCGCTGTTTAATGGGTGTCTAAATTTGGCTGTCTATCCTTTATACTGTGACTAAAGTGTGACACTTGATGTTACAAACAATGTTTTTGTTGAATGTTCATGTAAAACATGATTGGTTATAAAGATTGAGGGGCAAAAATTCCATTTTCAATAATTTCTTATATAAATTTCTTATAGTTTGATCAGTTTAAGAATCCTTACAAAAATTGTAACCGTAGAGTCAAGTCCGTTCCTTTTTTTTTTTTGTTCGCATTAGGTTGAGTTGTTGTAGACACTAGACAACGCTAGTGGTAGTACAAAGTCACTTTTACAAGCGGTAGAAGCAAGCAGCGGCTGCCAGTCCTGTCACACTATCTGCTACTAGCTGTCAGCTTCCATCAGTATACATCTTCTTAAATCTGTAAAATATTAGGATTTTGAACTTAATTGTTATTCTTAAAGCTATTAAAAATATTAGCAACAAAAAATTCACTCAATATGTTCAACTTCGCAAGCCCGAGCCCCTGCTAGCTAAATACTCGCCGGCTGGCGATCGTGGTGAGTTTCGTGGTCACACAAAGCTAATCAGCGGCATTTAGAAGCGGCTACTCACCTCGCCGGTGGCAACCAGCCTTGTGTTACCCTTGCTTCACTTCACAGTGTAATAATCAAATTTTATAAGTACGACTACATACTTTAACCACTAGTAGAAATTGTGATGAAAAAAAAAAATAGTCTAAACGACATCATTATCTTTTTCTACTTTTGTTGGATTTGGTGATAAGTTTTATTCACGGTTAAAAGAGATTTATGTTGAGTTTACAAAAAAGTACATAATTTTCCTAACAGTCTTGGCTCTTTCCTTCGGGAGTCATTTGTGTTGGCAGCAATTCACACATTCACCGGCAATTTCAGATGGAAATTATTCCTTTCTAGAACGAATCAAAGTGATTTCTTTCCTTCACTTGTAACATCACGAACGCAGAAAATTCGCAACGGCTTTTTGATAATACCGTGAACATGATGAGCAAGAAAAAAAAAAAAATAAAAAAAAAGTATCCATGTAAATGTTGCCTATTCAAAGTTCAAACACTTTATAGTGATGAAGGCAAAATGTTTTACTGCTCTCGGGCTCTTTGAACGCATATTTAATCGCAAAAAAAGAACGCCTCTTATGAATGGTGCGAAAACTGTTTTATGTTTGCGCGCATCATATGTGTCACAAACTCATGTCTGACAATTATATATGCTTTTTGAAAAATAAGAAGAAAAACAACAAATATAAATTCGGAAACGAAATCATGACAGCTGTCATTTACCATGCGGACATGGGGATCACTTTTAAGTGTGCGAAAGAATTTGGTCTTGTTATCGCCTCTGCGTTTATTAAAATTACCTTACCCACATACTTCTTTATTTAATTTTTTTTTTTTTCCAAAACTAAATGTAGTATGTATGACATAAAATTGCATAGCGTTTTCCTATAGCGAAAAAACTTTTTTTATTCTATTTTGCTGAGTGTCTTGCTTCCCATTTCAAATAAAATGTTCAATTAGAAACCTTATGCACGGGTCGTTTTGGTATCGTTCCCCAGAGTCAAATACCATTATCTCGATCTGCCAACAATATCAGAGTCCCACTCTAAATATAAGAAACCCGAAAGAATAAGAGTTCACTTCATGCTGCGCTTGAATGAATGAACGCTTCGACGGCATTCTGATTTGTTGCTACATATGCTGTCGAGTGATCGCGGTACCATGCGCTAGTCTAGCGTCATTGCGGATAAAATGAATTTCGACTCTACGAATACGAAGTAGATGACTCCGAATAAATTTCTAATAGCATAGATACTCGTATACAGACATTTCTGGTTCCAATGTACCAACCACTCGCTCTTGGTTTATAACTAATTAATAATATAATTATTATTTTTGTGCGCTTTTTTTGATTTTCTTCTTCTCCACATCTTATGAGATTGTGATGCTGTTGTTGGAAGATGCGTTGTGCTGTAGGGTGTAGCTTCTAGCTCATTTTGATATCTTTTCCGCATCATGATTTCCGATGATAGACGCGGTTTGAATGCATAAAATTGCTGACTATAAATAAGATTTGATGAATCATTATGGTTAAGTTGGGGTTGTTTATATTTTGGGCTTTTATCGTTTGAGCGTGTAGTTTTGTAAGTTGGAATAAGACTGTGGCGAATGTTAGGATATTGAACTAATAAAGCTTAATTAAGTCAAGAGTACGTAGACAAAATTGGTTTTCATTGTAGACGTTTTGTGTATCGAATTTTGTATTACATAATGTACCTATTTTCCGTAATTTTTCACACCATACTATCCCTTTGCTGTAGTCCATGTTTGTTCTCTATCTTGCCATTGGTATACCCGAATAAACCGTGGTATTCCAATAACAGGGCTCAATTTTTATTTTGGAGTTTCAAGTTTTGTATGGAATATAGTATGTATAAAGAGTTGGCCAAGTACAAATTTCTTTTAAAATATAGAAAAAAGAACTCTCCATACTCCATGTATTATAGCATTATTAGTAACAGCAAACAGGTTTCCTTGACAGACCCAATGAGTTGCGAGAAAAATCTAGATTTTCAGTTCTCAAACAACCCTAAACCACGAAATCACCACAATACCCTGAAAAATACATGCCATTTGACAGCCCAGTTCGTTACCTGTGCTCATAATACATACATAGGGTGGCGCAAGAGAGCAGGGAGCCCCTGTTCTTAGTGCATTTTTCTCAACTATACCTTGTGAGGACTGAGGAATGGAGGGGACCTTTAATTTTTTACCGATTCCGAACGGCTAATCGATAAAGCGGTTTTCATTGCAATGAAATTACTATCAAACGAATTGCCAATTCCTCGCGAAAGGTGATACACGATGAAAACATTTTTTGTTTTCAGACATGCTAACCACTAAGTCACTAGCACTATATAATCTCGCCGTAGCAGAAAAGCTCATGGGTCATTCTCATTCCATTGTGACGGGTGGGACATCATTTCTTCATTTCTGTCAAACGGCAACGATTTACGCACTGAATATGCCATTTTCATATAGATACTTGAATAGTCATTCCATACTATACCACCAAAAAAAGTATGAAAGTATCATTATTAATTTGAGAAATTGATGATTTAAAAAGTGTGACGGGTGGGACATCAAATTACCTCTGCTTTGCGAGTTGACTAAAACCATCCGCAATAGGCATTATAGGCAAGAAACTATGAAACTTTTGTTAAAGAACCAAATATTATTTGGTTCCAGATTAAGTACGAGTATTAGTATAATTTATAAGCAAATATCTCGTAAAACAAAAATAATATTATAAATTAAACATTAACAAAAAAGTTTTGTTATTGTCTTGGTTTTTTGTACTGGAGTTGTAATTGTTTAAAAATACAAAAACCTAAAAGAAATAAATTTCTTTAAGGCATGTTGAATGATCGTGAAGATCAACCTCAACTTCAAGCTTGCGTTTCGCCCATCTAACTGATGAGCCCATTGCCGTACCTGGGCGAAACGCCAGCTTGGAGTTAAGGTTGTTCTTCACAATCATTCAACATGCCTTAAAGAAATTAATTTCTTTTAGGTTTTTGCTTTTTTTTAAATAATATGCTTCTCAATGCTTGTGACGGGTGGGACAGTACTTTTGTGACCGGTGAAACGAGTAATATTTGGCCATACAAGTGTACAAAGTTTTTTGTATTTACTTGAAATCAGCTTTTTAATGAATTATTTAAATGTTACTTAAGTAATAATTTCATTAGATAAGATTATTATATAATGTTCTATTCTTCAGATATAGACTTAATTATAAATTAAGTTATTTATGTTTTAAGCGTATACTGTGTCGGTTTCGTTGGAATGACCCTACTGCTACTTTAGGCCGATTTGAAGACAAACCCAGGGTTCAACAAATACTTAGTTTGATATTTAGGGCTAGTTGAGGATTTTTAAAAAACCTTTTGCTTCAACAAACAAACCTAATTATGGAATGACGACCACGACGTTATGTCGTGTAGTGGCTATAAAAGAGAGTGGCACAACAGAGCGAGGAGCTAAAGGGCCTAGCACTTTTCTCACAACCATGCCTTGTGAGGGAATGGAGGGGCCTACAATTTTCTGCCGGTTCCGAACGGCTTATCAAGAAAGTGCTTTTTATGGCGATGAATTTACTAACAGAGGACTTGCCAATTCCTCGCGAAAGGCGAAACCCATAGAAAAATATTTATGCCTCCTAAGATTCGAACCATACACACCTCTGGCCTCTGGTTGTACAGGCAGACATGCACGCCACGGGTACCACAAAAGTTAGAACAACGTATGTCCCTATGCCAGTTTATTCACATTGAAAATAAGTAAAATTGTAAACGGCGAGACTTCTTTCCATTACGAAATGGTTTTCGAGTTCGATAGTACCGAGAGAAAAAGTAACTAACTAAGGCCCACGGCTTTTGTTGCCATTACATTACGTTATGCGTACAACCCCCGTGGGTCTTACTTCAAAAATAAAAAGGAAATGAGACCCATTGGACACGGGTCTTATTGCACTACATTGACCAAATCCAAGTCATCAATTTGTATAAAAAAAATCGGTTAAGATGGCTCTGTAACGCTCACTGTTAATCGAAGCGTTGTTTCCAGTCTCATTTTCGAAGAGAAATGGTTCAATGAGGAAGCCACCACACAATCCCTAGTCTCTACCAATCTATCACTCTCTGTGAGTGCATTGATTTCTTGACAACAACGAGCGAGTTGTCCAGGACCCAGAAGCGGCAATTTCGTTAGCTAACGTTGCCACCGAGATGAAAATGCACCTTGTCAGAAAAGATAAGTTTTCATCCGAAATCGTTATTTAATTCGAGCTACTCTAAGGTAAGTCTTAAAACTAAGCGATAACGATCAGAAATCTCCTCAGGCTAGAGCGTGAAATGTGTGCTATATTGAAATCGATGGAGAGTTTTTGTTCCTGCATCGAATCTCACACTTTCGACTACAGCACACATCAGCCATACTATTGTCTTCGCGCATCGTTCGAAGGCGGGTACCATGAGTGTTACTGCCTAACAAGCTTGTCTGTTGTCTCACTAACTTTTGCACAAGCTTAAACAAAGTGAGAGCTTTATTTCAGCCAAAACTTCTCGGCACTCATTTTGGAAATAAGTTTTCAAGAAGATTTAATCATCGATATCAAAAGGCCTTATAATAACAATTTTGGTTTATGATTGCCAAAAAAAGAACCCAATCTTCGAAATGAATCTTTTGCAACAGATATTAACAGTAACAAATTGTGTGGCAAAACAGTGGCTACAAGGCCGTCTCTGATGCTTCTTTTTTGGCATTCGCTGTCCGAAATTCTTATGGCGGTCCTTGTGATACGGGCCAGTATATTCGGATTCGGTAAATACAATTAATGCATTTCAACTAACTACAAGCATTAATGGAACATTTTTCGTACTATTTGTAGACTTTCGTGAATTATTGTACCTAGGTACATGGCAGATTTTTAATTTATTCATTCATTTGGAAAATAAAGCTATTAAATATATTTTTTTTTTTTTTTTTTTTTTTTTTTTGTCAGGAGTAAATCTTTAAAAGACACTTAGTAGTATTCGATACCAAGTAGTGTGGGATTCTTACCCACTAAAAACTCCTCATAATCAGAACCAATCTATAACGATCGACAACAGATTTTTCTTTCTCAATAATATTATCTCTTTAAGGGAAGCTTAAACTTTTAATGCTTCCCATGACTTTTAGGCCATTAGCTCGTGTGGCTTGGTTCTTCTTAATCTCCGAACATTGCCTCTCGTATTTAATACGGACTCCATTTCAGAGTTGATATGACTATGCAGTCGCTGATTGTGTGATACAGCATGTTTTCTTACAACTTCTGTAACCGTTTCTATTTGTAGGTCACGATGTAAATCGCTATTTCTTATATACCATGGTGCATTTACTATTCCACGAAGGACTTTGTTTTGGAACTTTTGGATGATTTCAGTATTTGTTTTCTTTGAACAGCCCCATAATTGGATTCCATAGGTCCAAACAGGTCTAAGTACTTGTTTATAAAGCATTATTTTATTTTCGACAGATAAGTCCGAATTTCTACCGAGTAACCAGTACATTTTTCTATATTTCAAGTTGAGCTCTTCCCTTTTCTTTTTGATATGCTCTTTCCATTTTAGCTTTGCATCCAAATTCATCCCAAGGTATTTGGCCGTATTGGCGTAGGGTACAGCTTGATTGTTGATGAATATTTGAACGTAGCTTAACTTTTTATTTGTAAAGTTTATATGTGCAGATTTAGCTTCATTGAGCTTGATACGCCATTTTTTGGTCCAATCACTAACGGTGTCGACGGCATTTTGCAATTTCTCAGCAGCCTTGACGACGCACTTACTGGATGCCAAAATTGCGGTATCATCCGCAAAAGTAGCCATAATGGTGTTGTTATCCACTGGAATATCCCTTGTATATAGCAAATACAGGGTAGGTCCTAGGACGCTTCCTTGTGGAACACCGGCTTGTATATTACATAGCTTTGAATATTCTTGATCATACCGTACTCTGAAGAGCCGGTTTGAGATATAAGATTTTAGTATTTCATAGTACTGCCTGGGTAGGTCCCTTTGCAGTTTGTACGCTAGCCCCTCATGCCATACCTTGTCGAATGCTTGAGCAACATCTAAAAATATAGCCGAACATACTTGTTTTTCTTCTAATGCTTTTTCAACTGTATCCGTTATTCTATGAACTTGGTCTATCGTGGAATGTTTATTTCTAAATCCAAACTGATGATTTGGGATTAGATTTCTTTCTTCTATGACCTTGCTCAGTCTTTTCAGTAGCAATTTTTCAAAGACTTTTGCCATTATTGGTATAAGCGATATTGGTCTGTAAGACGTCACTTCTGTTGGTGGCTTACCTTGCTTTGGTATAACAATTACTTCAGCAATTTTCCAATGATGTGGGACATATTGGGTCTTTAGGCATGCATTTATTATGAATTGGAGTTTTATGAAGGCTTTTGATGGCATTTCTTTCATAACCTGTGCAGTTATTAGATCGTACCCAGGTGATTTTTTGTTCGATAGTTGATTTCGACACACACTTTTTATTTCTTTGAGTGTGACAATTGGTATGTCAACTTCATCGACTTTATCAATAAACTGTAAGCTGATTTCAGATGTATTTGCCGGGGATGGCTTAAAAACATTCGCAAGATGTTCTGCAAACAGGTTAGCTTTTTCTTTCGGATTTCCGATCCAATTCCCGTTTTGAGATTTAATTGGCGGGTTTTGTAACTGCGGTCTTTTCAGGCGCTTAGCTGCTTTCCAGAGCGAATAATCAGTTGAAGCATCAGTCGTTAAATTTTTCAGGAATCTACTTAATGAATCATTTTTGAATTCGTAGATTTGTTTTTTCAGTTCGTTGCTTAGCCGGTTAAACGCTGTTTTGTCGTCTGGAAATCTAGTATTTTGCCATTTTCTTCGAGCTCTTCTCTTCTCCAATATCAACTCTCTTATCTCGGCAGGGTATTTTGTATTAAATATATAACAAAGTCCAACACGATTTTCAAATTCCCGAAATCCAAACAAATCTCAAATTTGCCAGGAATTTGTTGACTGAAGATGTCACCATTTATGTTAAATTTGTTTTTTATTTGTTGAATTTTATACGGACAATAAACACTGGCAAAAAAACAAAACATCTGCATTATGTATAGCCACACACACACACGCTTGAAGTGGTGTTTTCCATTCCTTAATTAAAAATGCAACAGACCTAACAGACAATCCTCATATTCCTGGATGCGTAATAATGACTTCGCGAATATAAAATGCATTTCGCTCGATTTAGAATTCATTTCCACCGCCTCTTTGATTTTTAGCAATTTTACAGCAACCAACAAATGTGCAGCAGTTGTGAAAATATCATTCCGTTAAGGATCATAAAATTAATAAAGCAACAAAAAAATATTAAAACAACAAAAATTTTATTTGGAGGATAACATAGAAGTATGATAAGCTGACAAACATTTTGGGTTTTTAAATTGTAAAGATTTCTTAGAAAAATAACAAACTAATGAAGAACGTGGAGAGAAAACTTTATAGTCAATCCAAAAACAATATCATGATATACCTAGTCGTTTTTTGATAGGGAGAGTCTAGAGTTGAAGAAATACCTCAGCAAGGGTGATGTTTTGGAATGATGGGCAACAACTGTATAAGAATAAGATTATTGTCGAAAATTTTCTCGAGCTAAAACTTCAAGTGATGATGTTCTGGTAATAAAAGGGGTTTAGAATTTAAGCCAATAAGCAGGCGGCCTTTAACTTTCATAAAAAATTGCTAAACGGTTATAGGTATTTAACTACAAAAAATGATTTTGATGCGGCGTGGCGTGCGGTAGTAAAAAATTTACATGAGATGATAGAGTTCAGGATGAGGTTTGGAATGCACATTGGGTGTTTGGGTTTATTGAAAAGGAGCATGTTCTTAATCCTTTGATTATATCTATTGCTGCGAGTTTCTAAAAAGAATATTACCACTTTTACTGAAAAGTTCTTTCAGTTTTTAAAATTTATACGCAGCTATAGATGTATAAAACAATTCTCAGCGAGTCGATTTATGTTGCAAACAATTCGAATTTAAGCAATAATTTAATTTTTTGGTTTAATTTTGGTGGGGCTACCGCCCCATTTATTAGGTTAATACAAGCTTAAAATAACTTGAACACTTAATTTAAACTAATTACCTAAAACTTAATTAAACTAGGGTAAGGTCGCCTGAATTCGAACACTCCCAGTTGTCGAACACTTTTTGAAAAACATCGCTCAAACTGCATTATTTCTCATTTTTTTAATTTCTTTTAATGCGAAATTGTAAAGGGTGTTATACTCTTGAACCCTCAGAAACAACTCACAAGTACAACCAATGTAAACGTTTAAAAAATAGTAGTTTGTGACTAGCTTTCAAAGATTAGGGCAATTGTGGGTTTCCATATAAGAAGGAGACTGTTGCAAGTGTCGTGAGAAACTATGATTTTAAGGGGCAATTGAAGCTAAATATTTATGTTGTAAGGTTTTTTCGTTATATAATGCTTATTTTAGTTCATTTACGTCAAAATTTTATCTTAAAAGTTAATAGTTTTACTAGATTTTAGCTGTTCGATCAAAGGAAACTAAATTGTTGTGAGTTTCCTGTTCGAACACTAGTGTTCGAATGTAGGCAACTTCATCAAAATAGTTTTTTTAAGCTCAGGCCTTACATGTTATAAGAAACTAAATAATTTTTACGTCTTTCTATCAATAAAAGTAGCAAAACCTTTGGGGCCAGTATTCGAACACCTTTTTTCAGTGTTCGAATCAAGGAAACTCAGTACAATTTTAGGTTTCCTTTGTTCGAACAGTTAATAATTTCAATTATGACGTAGGTGTCTCATAACTCATAAAGAAGATGGCTTAAGAAATATAGGTTGTCACCATTTAGCATAACCATTTAACGTACACCCAACTTTGTGCTCAAAAGAAAGACTTTGTGTGGAACTCTTCAAATCTTATCTGATTTATGTGGTTCAATAAAATTGAGAAAATAAAAATATAAAAAAAAATATGAAAATAAATATAAAATATAAAAAAAAAATATAAAAATAAATATAAAATATAAAAATATAAATAAAAATGTTTGGATAATTTAAAATAGAGAAAACTTTAAAAATGTCTGTTTTGTGTAGAAATTAAATGTTAGTCTTAACCCAAAAAACCATGTTCGAAATAAGGAAACTTGATGTTCGGCTTTAGGAAACAAGTGTTACTGGGGAATTGGACTGTTTTCCAGATTATATTGTTTTATAAAAAAACGGTTAAAGTTACAGAATTAAATTTAAGTTTATTAAACAAAGTTTGAGTTTGAGAATCTAATTAATTTAACTTCGTTTATTGAATATCGAAGGTTGTCTGGCAGTGAGCGATTACTTTATTGCAAGTCACTAAGTGTTCGACAACTGGGGACATGACCCTACAAGAATGAGAAACGATTTAACAGGAGGACTTTCAGACAGGGACTTGGAAGATTGAGGTCTAATTGAGGATTGAGGATTAATCTTACTCATCATGCGGGTTAATGGTTGAGACCATAGGATGTACGATGAGCGGGAAGGAAAAAAAAGCGGAATGATCTTACGTTTCGGGGATTAGTGTTGAAAGTGATAAGGTCTAAAAGGGGGGAGCAGTCAGTGTTACCAGTAAGAAGTCGGTGAATGAATATGATGTCAAAGACATTCCTTCTGTTTTCTAGGGAATGACTGCAAGACGTTCGCGGTAAGGAGGCAGGGTGAGAAAATTTCTAACGTCGTACAGATCCCGAAGGGCAAAGAGCAGAAAACGACGTTGAACACTTTCGATCCTTGAGATATGAACCGCTTGATATGGAGTCCACACTTGCGATGCATACTCAAGGAGAGGGCGAACATAGGTAATATAGAGAGATTTCGTTACAAGGGGGTTGCGGAACTCTTTGCACCATATCTTGATAAAACCAAGGGCGGAATTAGCTCTTGATATTACTTGGTCAATATGAGAACGAAAATTTAATTCGCCGTCAGCGTCGCAGAGAACTCCTAAATCTCGAATAAGCTGCACACGGTTTATAGGAAGGTTCAGAAGATTTTTTTTTTTATAATTAACGCGCACATCAAGGGGTTATGACTACCCTTATACTGATATAGAACACAGTGCGAGTAAGAAAGTAGAAGAGGGTTTAATAGGAGACACCGTTGCACGTTGCTTTTGAATCTTTGTTAATCGTAATGCAGGGGAAACACAGAGCCAGGTAAAGCATTCCTCATACGGGTGGTACGACTAAAATAAGAATCTCTATACTTGACTGTACGCCCGAAGTTCGGCTCAAGGTAAAACTGATGAGCATTCCTAGCGAGGCGTGTGTTGCGGCTAAATTGTTTCAGGGGAGGAATGCAACTGGCTTTTTCACTAGAGCACTCTTTGTGAAAAAAGCGATAAAAGAGAGTGAGAAGGTGACGTTTCGACGATGTTCAAGAGAATCAATCGGTTCTATACGATTGAACTATCACCTATCAATTTTAACGCTCTATTTTGTACCCTATCAAGCAGATGCAAAGATGTTTGAGAAGCACCTGACCGGATATGGGAGTTATACTCCAGTTTTGGGCGGATGAAGGCCTTATAAATTGTAGCCAGATCAGAACGGGTGAAGAACTTCCTGCATCGTCTCAAGAAGCCTAAGCATTTAGCAGCGTTTTTGGCGAAGAGCAGGGACGTGAATTTAGAAACGAATATGAAGGGTGGGGTCAGGTCGAGGCTGAGGCTGAGGGTCAAGTCGTCAGCAAAACAGAAGATGATAGAATCGGGGGGAGGTTTATTACTTTTACGAGAAAAAGTTATTGCCTCGCGTTTGGGAATGTTTAATTCAAGGAAGTTTTTAGAACACCAAAAGACGAATGAATCGAGGTCATTTTGAAGCTAGAGAGAATCTCGATCGGAGGTGATGACTTTGAAAATTTTATCGTCATTCGCGTAAAGTGAGATAGAAGAATATTGGATGATCTTTACGACATCATTAATGGCAAGGATGAAAAGAGGCGTCCAAGATGGCTGCCTTGGGGCAGTGGAAATGGAAACTGAAAGAGTAGAACGGTAGCAAACTCTATATTGGCGGTTGTCAAGATATGAAGAGATCCATTTGGGTAGGATAGGGCTAAATCCGAGGAAAAAAAGTTTAAAGAGGATTAGAGAGTGAGAGATTTTGTCAAAAGCTTTGCTGAAATCTGTGGTGATGACGTCTACTTCGTTTCCTTTTTCCATCGCAGAGAGAGAGAAGGAAACAAACTCAACTAGATAAGTAGTTGAAGTTGTAGACCTTCCCTTATAGAAACCAATGCTGCTTGGCGGATATAATTGATTTTCACTGGAAAGAAAGTATTTCATATAGAATGCTTTCGAAAAGCTTAGGGATATGAGAGAGTATAGCTATGGGTCTATTTATTTACGGATAAGTGAAATAATGGATATTTTCTATAAGTCCGGGAAAATTCCACTTGAAAAGGATAGTTTGAACAGGTTAGTGATTGGGAAGGGCTAAACTGAAGCAATATTTCTTAAGCAAAATGGCAGGAATGCCATCTGGACCCGGATTATACACGTCTTTGATTTTGAGGAGTCCATTAAGATTAGTTGTTTCATTAAAGCTTAGATTAGAAGGGCCTGTAGAGAAATGGGGAAGATAGGAAAAGTAGGTCAAGTCTAGATCTGGGGTTTTTTGAGCGAAAGACAGTTTAAAGTAACTAGCAAAAAAAATTTCGATTGTTGTTGGTTCCTTGGAAGATTGGCTTTCGTAGTGAAGAGAGGGAAGGAAACCATCATTTTTCTATTTATAGTTGATAAACTTATAAAACGATTTTGGCTCCGAAATTAGATTTGCTTGGCTGGTGGATGTAAAGTCATTGTAGAAAGTTTCATTGAGGTTGGAAAACTTATAAAATGTTCCAAGGTAATCAGAGTAGGTAATCGAAAACTGAACGGGAGCGTAGAAATTTATTCCACAGCTTATTTCTCTTGTTTCGCAGCTAGCGTAGTTGATGATTGTACCATCAGGGAGGAGAAGATGAGTAGGACTTATCACGAAAAAGAGGAACGTAAAGATTTATGCAGTGCAACAATTTCTCGCAAAACAGACGAGTTGCATCATTCATAGAAAGATTTTGAAAGTCGAATGAGGTATTGGAGAGGTTTTCATTGATTTTCTTGTAGTTAGCTTTACGAAAGTTGAACGAATACTTACTTGGGCTAGGTAGAAGAAAAGGTAAGGTTATAAAAAAAGAGAGAATGAGAGGTGGGTGAAAATTGTCAATAGTACATAATGGAGATGAGCTTTCTGAGACTGATGAGTCAGAAAGTGAAGATAAGATCAAGCTGCCAGCCCATATAATTTTTAACGCCGTTTGGGAAAGTCAGAATCAGTAAGGCCGTCAACAAAAACACATTCTTTGATGGAAACGGGAGTGGGAGTGAAGGAAAATTGATCTTCTGAAATGTTCCATTAAAGATATAGGGAAGATTGAAATCACCGAAAATAATTATATCATCCTGTGCTTCTGAGATGTTAAGCACTCTGTTAATAGCATATCTACAGCTAACTTGCACGAGTCTGTTGGTTGGACGGGGAGGATGTAGAAACACATAAGGAAGAGCGATTGAGTAGGGAATTTAAGTTTAATAGAAATGTAGTCTGGTAATGTGGAAGAGGAGGATGAAACAAAGGAAGACTCGAATTTGTTATGGACATAAATAGGTTTGTTTGTCGAAGCTCTGGGGTTCTCCACAAAGCGTTTTGTTGAAAACCTGAATTACAAACTGAGTGTTCTTTGACTCCTTGGTTTGCTTTCAACTCGCATTGAAGTTGCCCTAGGTTTTGCTGGGATGTGTTCAGGGCTGCCAAATGGCATATATTTTGGTTGAATTTATAGGGATTTGTATTATTTATATTTTTTGGTTTATTTATATTTTTTGGTTTATATATTTTGGTTTAGCATTTTTTGAGAAATGAAAACTTAGGTTTTTTTTTTGACAATTCATAGGGTTGTCAAGCAATCCTTGATCAACCCTAGACAAAGTTCTACAAACGAACCTAACAAATGGAACGGAAGCTATATTTGCATCTCCTCTGACCCCTTTAACTCCGTCGTCCTTAAGAGCTCGCATCTTCTGTCCACCATTGATAATTTTCATCCTCCCTTTTCTTTCGAATTGTGTCTTGATTATAGAACTCCAACCATGGAGTCTGAGAGCTCTTCTTCAACTTTCGCAAGGCCGATTTAACATGTTTAATCATTTTCTAAGCAGAATTGATTATAATCTCTTCATTAACCATCCACACCCATCTATGTACATAGCTCTTTCCTTCTTTTACTCTTCAATCTTCACGTTCTTTATTCAATGTGTTTTTTAAACATGGTACAAAACTGAATTAAAAACTTAATTCAGTTTAAAATATCCAAAATATTAGAAACAGGTTGTGAAAAACTTATTTAAATTTCCTGACGCCTTCTAACTTCTATTACTACCAACAAGCCTCTTCTAACTCCTCAGCTTTTTGTCAATCTCTCTACCAAACATATCTTGATAAAAGGCAGTCCTCTCTTATTTCAGATCCAAAGCGATTTTAATAAATTTATTAACGTCAAGAGAATATCAAACGGTTTTTCTTCAACGTTTAATTTCTTTGACAAATTCTCATCAGACCCCAAAGTAATCGTTAATCCTACCTTTTTCAGTCGTCAATCATATAGCAATGATTTGAATCATCCTGACCTTGAACTATGTTAGGTTCGTGCGTTGAACTTTACCCATCCAGGGTTTAGTCAGCTTTTCTAGACAATATTATGAGTTGTTAAAAAACCAGGGTTTTTCAGTCCTCAAAAAACGCTAAGTCACAAAATCACCACACATCCCTGTCATTTGAATAAAAGTACACTCCATTTGACAGCCCTCAACTCGCCCCAGCAAAAATCTAGGGTGAGTTGAGGGCAAACCCAGGGCAACCTCAGGGATCAAAAAACACTCAGTTTGAAATTCAGGGGACTTTAGATACCTCAAGAAACGCTTTGTGGTGACCCCATCAGGGCTTCAACGAACAAACCTATTATTGCGAAAGCTAACTCCTCTCTTGGGTTTATCAAACGGTGGTCTAGAGAATTTTTCAACCCCTACATCACAAAATCATTATTCAACACATATGTTTGAATATGCTAGGTCTCCCTACCAAATAACTCAATCTCGTAGAATTAAAACTATGCAACGTAGGCTTCCTAGATTCGCTTTGCGTAGGTAACCTTGGTCTGATTCGTTTATTTTACCCCCATATGAAGACCGTTTACGATTAATTGTTCATAACATACTCACATTCTCTAAACGTCGCGTCGTCATATCGTTGACATGGTTTTCGTCCATCAGGTTATAACTGATGCCATTAGCCCTGTTCACATTGTACAATTAGTTGGACAGACTTCGTTTGATGGAAGTTGGATGGTCTGATGTAGTTTGCGTTCACACTTATCAAGCTTGTCGTCCAACTTTATGTCACATACCCTTCCACTCCATCCAACTTCTAGATTTTCAAAAATTTTTGAAAACCATCCAAGAATTTGGATAAGCTGTCGTATGAAGGGTTCACACTATCAAGCATTGGTTTGTCAAGCCTAAGTCTGTCCAACTAATTGTACAGTGTGAACAGGGCTATTGACTCCCCGGCGTTATTTGAGCTGATTTACAAAAAAATCCACGTTACAAAACAAAAATCCACGTTACCTACGTTCTGCCCCTTCTTCTACCTCTCTACTCTCCTCACAAATTACGCTTGTTTTAACCCTATCTTCAGAATCCTACTTTCAGCGAATGCAATAAAAAATACCTTTGAATTTTCCCTAAGTTCTTCGTCCCTGAGAAAAATTCTATTTACCTCTTCTAACTAAACATTTAATCCTAGCAATTTTTCTTTGTTTTTCTAATTTCAACATGGAATTAAGTATTGTATATTTGTATATCTGTATGTATTTAAAATTTTTAATTTAATTAAAACTCTTGTATATAATCCGCTTGAAGTAAGCTTAATGGTGGATTTACATGCATCTGCAAGTGCGGAAGTTCAGAAAAGTAAAGAAGGACGGATATAGATTGTGTGCACAAAAGACAGAAAGAGAAAACCGATATCTCCTTTCGAAGGTGCTATAATCGTTTTGACAGCTTTCAAAGTCATATGTTTTTGATATAAAAAAAAATTTAAAATGTTTTCGTGTGTTTCAAATTCTCTTTAGTTTTTGTGAAATTAATTGGAGCGCACAAGCTAGACTTTATTTGGCTGGTGATCAAAACAGTAATAATGTAAAGCATTTTGGTCTGCAGCTTATTAAATACACAATCAAATTTAAATAGAACGGGATTTTCCAACAGGAAAAAATGTTTGTCAAAGAAAGTGCAATGAAATTACTGTGTCTGTCTGGAGTCGGACCTGCAGAAGACAAAAGACTAGCACCATTAAAAGATGCCTGATCTCGAATCATAGTGAAAACGATTAAGCGCGAGTGGCCGCAGCAATGTACAATTGTACTGTCTGAACTATCTGACGCATGTTCCAATGGAGAAGCCCAAACAGAACTGATTCTGGTGATATTTTTGCGTTAAGTTGAGGATGTTGCCTTGTTGCAAACCATAGAGTCGAACCGGGGGAAAATGTTTAACAAGCACTTACTGTTAAAATGAACAAAATCTTTGTGTTTTTCCTTCGCCTTATAGAACTGCATGTTACTTCATTTCGAGAAACTACTGCATTGAACAATATTCAAAGCCAAAATCAACAGCAAACGAGTCTTTCTCATTTTTAGTATTTATGTAATTACGAAATAAGAATAAAACATCATTTATATATATGTATATTAAACAAAAAAAAAAAAACAACTTGTTTACTTTTCTTAGTTATTCGCTTGTTCTTAGTTCTGCTCCCAAATTAAGGTTGCAATAGCAGTTTTCGCAGTGATTTGCAGAATTATTGGTGCCTCCTTATAGTTCTTGATATTTTCTAGAATGAGAGGCAGTACATTAAAACTAGGAGCTATAAAAATGCACGGAAACTAACCTTCTTTTGTGGTGACACATTTGTCCAGATATTCGTCACTGTTGAAGTCTTCGATTCGTTTCTTTGGCACTTCAATGGTATAGTCGAACCCATAGCTCAAAAAAAAATTCATTTTCATAGGGAATATCATCATTTAGTATTTGTTGACGTACTGCTGCTGTTACTTGGGCCCAATAGCGACTTTTTTTGCAAAATCATAACCACCACCTCCCAAAAGCAGCGGGGGTGCGTTGGATTGCATCACAAAAGTGAGGCACTCGATCATATCAGCAGGATAGAGATTGGAAGCTCCAAGTCGATCGTCGGCAATCACATCGCTGCCGCATTGTACCACACACACTTGTGGTTCGTAAGCATATGTTCTTTATTCGTTACCCTACAAATACAACTGTTGGATCAGATCAATATACAAAAAATTAAGTCTTCACCTTTTGAAGCATTTAATAAATCGTGAGCCTATTATACCACTTATAAAGGGAAATTGGCTGCGTCTCTGCCGCCCCAAAACCAACAGTCCTTGCAGTTGCCATTCCAGGAAACAAACCACCCTCATATTGACGAAATTAAAGCGTGCACACACGTTTAGTAGTTCCAAAAGCTTCTTGCACACCGTCACCTTAAAAATAAACAAAAAAGGCCATTATGCATAGACACTTCGTGAAACCATTTTGTTGTTGTTATTGTACTTTACTTTTCTTTGTGGGGCACTGGTCAGTAGCAAACAATCAGATGTACTTCATTCGTTTTCCTATCAGTAGTTTTCTCAAAAAAGGGTATGTTTGGATCGGCAGTTGTTGAATCGCCGTTAAAACATTTCTTTAGTTATTTTTTATGTTCTACTTTCTGGCTTCAAAAGATGAACTGCTTTACTTCACCAAACGCCACTTTTAATACAATTGAAAGCACTTCACCGTAGGCGTTCTTTATTTCTCAATATACTTTGGTAAATATGGAGCTGGATAGATGTGGAGCGCCCGAAGTTGCCCAAACATATTCTGAGTCTAGATTGACATCTCAGCATTTCCACCAAATATTTAGTCTTCTTCACATACTGATGTGAAAATTTGTATAAAAAACTGTTGGAAATTGTGGTCACATAAAAACGTCTTGTATGTTTTCGAAAAATCTTAAAAAGGATGCTGGGAATTCTGTCTCATTTCGAAATAAAGATCACTTTTTGCCAGAGACAGATTGTAAAGTTCATATGTCATTCGTTTTAATACTCGGGATTTCAAGGTTCGAAGAGTTAAAGTTCAGCTGACGAGCCATTGAGGAATAACTCTTGTATATCATCAATAAACACACTGCAGGATGTAGCTCCTACATTTACACTTCACCCAGGGCACATAGTGGTGTTCGTTTTGATTAGTAGGAGTAGGTTGGTTGGCGTATAGACAGACGCACTCGTCATTCATCGTCCTCAATTCTAATATGCATTCAAATCACGTTCCATGGCACACCGTCTTGAATGTGGGAGTAGTACCTTTAGCTCCAGCTGCTCATTTTGTTTCTCGAAACAATTTTCTGTTTTTTTTTTTTGTATATGTTGAAACGAGAACGAATCACCAAATGGTGTAGCGCTAATGTCGATCATGTTTTGCCATTGAAAATAATAAATTCAGGCAGATGTGTACGAATTACGAAGTTGAGTTCATTCAATAAGGACTTTTCTTATTCTATTTGGTCCTTAAAATCTTTTGATTCGGAAAAATTGGCTTCGGGTTCATGCTTACTCGACATTTTTAAGCGTGAAGCTAGATGGGAAGATTCTACCAAGAGAACGCAGTGTCGAAGGAGATATTCTGGCGAAGAGGAGAAAGCTGAGTATGACGAAGGTGCCGACTATGCAACATCATCTGCTGGAGAGAGTACTGCGTCTGTGTACACATCTGTGATCATCATTCTTCTTTAAAATCCTCAGAGTATATTGTATATATTCCAGTTTTAAGCTGTGGTAATTTTGACTCAGAAATAAAAAGGAAATACTGAGTTTTTTCACAAGTATGTGGTGAGCAGAGAAGAACAACTTTTAGTGAAAGTATTATTCTACAGGATTTCGTCGACCTAGGAGAGAAATTTATAATAAAAAGTTAAGAAAAGAATTTACTTACCGCCTTTTATGATATCCAAATCAGAATAAACAAAAAACCGATGAGTTTGACGTTTCTTGTGTCGTCACTACAGTTCAGGCAACGAGTGCTTGAAACAAAACTTTTTTTTTTCCTCGAAATAAAACACCTGAACGAATAAAGTTATGGTTGCAGATGAAAAATTATGGTTGCAGATGAACATGTTCATCTGCACCCATAATTTTTCATCTGCAACCATAACTAGGAAGTTCGTTCCCTCTCTATCAGACAAGTATGAATTTTACATCTTGTGTCTTTTTCCGATTTTCATCTGCACTTGCAGATGCATGTAAATCCACCATAAATAATTAAACCTTCTTTGAAGTAGGGTAGGTACCTATAATTGCAAATAAAAATAGTTTTCTTTGAACACACTCGCTAAATGTTACTGTCCTCTGTATTCCAATAGACAAACTAAATTTTTTCTTGGCGCATTAAAACGTCAGCTGTTATTTGACGACTGACGTTTCCTCGGCCGCCCCGACCGCCGACCAAGCACCGATAAGAACAACAAGTCGATAGGTGATAAAAGTGCGTACAGTGTGTGGGTGGCAATTTGAAACAAAAATAAACACCGCCGTGCTTATTTTAAAGCTTCTCGATTAGTTTTTAGCAAATTACTCGCAGCGTGTTTATTTTTAAAAGTTTATTTATTATACTCTCTAAAAGTAAATCAATAAATTCGGGTATCTATTTTTTCGCATTGAACTGCAATTTTTTTTTCCTGAAGTGAAGAGTATTAGCGTTAGATACAATTTTCAAGTTAAGATAAAGGAATTATTTTTGATTTCTTTTATACAGTAATATATGCATTTCAATTATGTAATTTCAACGCAACATTTTGCATTACTTTGTTTATAAGTTAACTTTTGGGTTCAAAGTTTCTTGGCTTATTTTTGTGTGTTAATTTAAATTGGATTTTGTTACACAAAAAACGCAACATGAGTTTAATACTTTTTGTAACGGCGGCAGCGCATTTATTTTACACGCCGTTTACTAAAGTTGAAGAGAGCTTCAATCTCCAGGCGATGCATGACATTCTTTATTTGAGACACAACTTTTCTCAGGTAGGCGCAAAGCACCTGTTAAAAAAAGCATATTCAAATAAAACCTACCAATTACTTGCAGTACGATCATCATGAATTTCCTGGAGTTGTGCCGCGCACATTTATTGGTCCACTTTTTGTCTCCATAATTGCTTCACCATTGGTTTTGCTCTTTGATGCACTGCAAATTCATAAATTTTGGGCACAATATGTAGGTAAAAGTTGAAGAATTATAACTCAAAAAGTCGAAAAAGACTGACGTAAAATTGTATTGTTTTGCAGTTCGATTGGTTTTAGCTGGCACAATTGCAACAGCATGGAACAATTTGAGGAAAACCATTACCAATCAGTTTGGATTGATGGTTTCTGTTTGGTTTACACTTATAACCATATCGCAGTTCCATTTCATGTTCTACATGAGTCGAACTCTACCAAATATCATGGCACTACCGTTGGGTAAGTTTAAAGAAAAACAGACAGACATTTTTTGCTTGAATACTGATTTATTTGCTTTTAGTGCTCTCAGCGATATCCTATTGGATGAAAGGCCATAATAAAAATTTTCTAATCTATTCTGGACTGGCAATCATTGTTTTCCGTTTCGAAATTGCCTTGTTTCTGGGACTGCTCCTAGGGTTCTCCTTATATGTAAGGAAGCTCACTATAAATGAGTAGGTATAGAGTGGTTTGGGTAAAATTTGATTTGATTTTACAATTGTGCTTCTATTTTGTTTGTTTTCTTATTAAAATTAAATACCCAAATTTTTCTAGACTAGTCCAAGTAGCCGTTCCAGCTGGTATCATAATACTCTCTGCGACTGTCATGGTTGATTCATTCTTTTGGCAACGTCCGCTTTGGCCCGAAGGACAGGTGCTTTGGTACAATACAATTTTGAATAAGAGTTCCAATTGGGGAGTAAGTATTCATTTACTATTTTTTTAATATCTGAAATCACAAGAAAATCCTTACAGACATCGCCATTCCTCTGGTACTTCTATTCCGCTATTCCTCGAGCAATGGGATTTTCTCTACTATTTGTTCCAGTTGGTCTATATTTAGAGCCTCGCATTCGTCCACTTGTACTTTGTGCTTTTGCATTTGTACTGTTGTACTCTTTCCTACCCCACAAAGAGCTTAGATTTATTGTTTACATTTTTCCAGTACTGAATATTGCATCCGCGTGTGCTTGCAATCGACTGTGAGCATATTCCAATAAGCATCTACTGCTAGAATGTTTTGAAATTTTCTTTTCAGATGGATAAATGCCGGAAAATCATTGTGGCAGGGACTTCTCTCTATTGTTGTTGGTGGTCACATAATTTTGAATGTCACCTTAACTTTATTCCTACTTGTGGTGTCTAGTACAAATTATCCTGGCGGGGTTGCTTTGTCACGCTTGCATAGGATAGAAGCAGCGTCCAGTAACGTTTCAGTTCACGTTTCTAACCTGGCCGCACAGAGTGGAGTATCTCGCTTTATGGAAATTCACCCAGACTGGTCATATGATAAGACGGAAAATCTTTCTTTTACTGAAGCCAATTTGCGTAGTTACACTCATTTACTAGTGGAAGCAAAAAGTAAATTCAACGACGATTGGTCCTTTCTGCAGGAAAATTATGAAACCATCGAAATCGTTGACTGCTTTAGCAGCATTGGAATACAATATAATACGCTGATGCCAATAAAAATCAAAACAAAACCTTGCATTGGTATAATGAAACGAAAAGGTGGTCTAGAGAGAAGAAGTAAAATTAAAAAAGCAGTGGAATTGAAGCCAGCAGTAGAATTGAAGCCAGCAGTAGAATTGAAGCCAGTAGTAGAATTGAAGCCGGCAGTAGAGTTGAAGCCAACAATAGAAATGAAGCCAGCAGTAGAATTAAATCCAGAAGTAGAATTGGAGGCGGAAATCGAAGGCGACCAAGTTGAAGAGGTGTTTCCTGTTGAACTTAAAATTGAAAATGAATCAGTAGTTGAAGAAGCTGAAATTGAAATCCGTCCTACGAACCAATCAAATAGTACGGCACTGCCATCTGTGGACGAAGATGATGGTATCATTATCACAAATGCTGAGTCAATTGAAGATGGATCAATGACTCCAACCAAAGAGATCAATTTCAACGAACTAAGAAACCTTGCTCTAGGCAAGATAACAAAAACTACTCGTGCCAAATTGCGTGATATTATCGAGCAACACTACAGGTCGAAAGGTTCAATTATTGAGAACGATAGAGACTCCAAAGAGCATCCCATTAAAATAGGAGAAAAACGAAATCGACTGACGGTTAAATCAATTATCAGACAAGAAAAAATTAAAGAAATGATCGAGAAGATCTCTACGATGGATCTAACGAAGTTTTGTGATTTGGATAAAATATCGACGAAAGATTGCCTCAAAAGTGTGATTGACGATATTGATGAAAACAATAAAAATAAATAAAGTTGATGTTTTTTAGAATGTTAAGCGTTCCATTTGAGTGATTGAGTCAGATATTCTAATTGGTGTTGGAGGTAAATGTAAAACTGCTTATTTAAGATGTTTGTAGAAACAAGTCTAAGCTGCGGCTTGCAGACGAGTGCCCATCCGTCCAAAAACTATGTTACATAGTATCAGTCCCTGCAAGTATTCAAACGATTCATTCGCTCTTTTACGGGTATTCGTTTCAATAAATCGACAGTAACAGCCCGATTCTCTCCCGATATCTTACATTACAGTTCGGGATAGACCTGGTCCTCAACCAACACCTTTCGTCAACGATTTCTATTTCGTCCGAGCTCTCCAATTTTGCAATCGTAAGCCGGTTAAGGTCTTCTTCCACTTAATTGCGCCACCTAACACAAGATTTTCCCCTTCTTCAATTTCCCTGCAATCTGATTTCGAAAATACTTCGATCAAGATCGTTGATTTCTATCCGCTCTTCATGTCCCAGTCATTGTATTGTGGTAGTACAACTAATACAGCTCGTTATTGAAACTTCTTCTCAATGCATGGTTTTTACACAGGGGACAAAAGAGCATTCGGAGTATTTTTCTTTCATAACGACCAAGGGTTTTCTGATCCACTTTTTATAAGGTCTAATAAGCTATAGCAGGACTAGTATGACCAAGGTCTTAATAAAGGGTTACGTCGGTTTTTCTAGTTTCGTTTCCGTTTGATCTCCACACTTATGTTATTTTCCGTATGTATAGAGAAGATCCTAGCAAGAAGAAGCCCTGCACTAGTTATGTTTTGTCTATTTTGATGTTTTGTCCATTCGTCGATGTTCCCTCTCCTTGCTTAATGAAAGAATATACCGACCTTGACGGAGCAGCGTGAATTCTCCAAAGTTTTGAAGGATGCCAAAACTACACAAGGCTCTGTACTGTTCGACTCAGTCATACGTGGCCTTGAAATCTATAAAAAGATTGTGCATATCGATTTCGTATTTGTTTGATTGTGGACTTCTGGTCTAAAACCGTTTCGACAAGGACCTATTAAATTGTTGAATTTGGTGTTCACATATTACATCAGGCAAGATGTTATATGCGACGTTAAGGAGGCTTATTTCTCTATAATTGGTGCAATTTCGACCAAGTGAACTCAGTAACCGCCCTCAATTGTCGCCTATCTCTTCAGGAGATGGCCGAACAATATTCACCTTATTTGGGTAACAGGGGAACAGAAATATCCTAGGTAACTGCAAAGCCGATGAACTCACCAGAAATGGAACCGGTTTACCGATCTCAATCAGCAGGTTGAACAGTGGTATACCAATCGCTACATGAAAACTAATACTGAGGTAAGATGTAATGGATAAAACAAACAATAGCGGGAGCAATACCACTACTTGTATGGCAACAAAACGTATATCGCTAGAGCTAAATCCAAAACTCACAAGACACTTGCTATCCATAGCCAGACTGCACATTGGCTCCGTAATCAATTTCATTACTGGACATTGCCTCATAGGTAGACACCTCATTAGACTCTGCGTTCCTTGAAACGACTTCTGCAGAAGCTGCTTAGATGAGGAGGAAGAGGAGACAATCCCACACCTCTTCTGCTCATGTCCTGCACTCTCCTTCAAACGGAAACTGCATATCGGAAAATACTTCCTTGATGATCCAAGCGATCTGGTGAATACGGATATTCTTCACATATATCGCTTTATCAAAAGCCCCAAATGGTTTAGTTGATTGAGGTGCTCCCTCACACACGTCTTATGGTATCACAAAACACAATGGACCTAATATTGGTCTAAGTGTGTCAGTTGTTTTTCCTGACAGCCATTTAAACCTAACCCTAACCCTCCGACCGAGTCGTGGAAATCAGCTAGTGCACGTTCCTTTCCAACTGATATCCATTTGCCTTGAAAATCTCCGCGTCATGTCAGGGCCAATTGCACCTTCGTTTTATTTGATTTAAACTTTCACATAGCAAAATTAACTGCTTCTAGGTCGGGAGGACGGCATTCTTGATCATCAGCCAAGTTGCGATGGGTCATTCTGCCTGTAGCGGAATTTTTGTCTTCGACGCCGTTAGGCAGCCTGCAGAAGTGGTCTTTCCAGAACTTCAGTAGCGACTGAAATTCTATCACTTTGCTTCTCTGCTAGTCTTTACAAGCTTGAGTTGGAGTTTTGCCAACCTGACATGATCTTTTACCTTTTTGGTTAAACTTTGAAAACTCATTCCTAACAAGGTGTCTCTCAATTTCCTCGAAAGAGCGCTTCTCATGTTTCTCTTCTTTTTTTTTATAATTCGGTGGTCCTCCTTTCTTTTCTCCTTGCCAATTTTCTTATACATGTCAAAGGCAGGCCTTGTTCTCTTTTGCATAGACATTTGTCGTGCTTTGTCTTTGGCCTATTTTGTCTCCCATTGCATTCTTCATCGATCTGGTTTTGGAGGTCACTGCCACTGGTTTTTAATTCTTACTGCTGGTGGCATAGGACTCAATTATAGCTTTAGAGACACTAGTTGGGAAAAGGCTTTAGCAATCGCTTGTGATTTCGACGTTACATCGTTTCACAGTGTTAGATCGCGTTAGTCGTGAAAAGAATATACTCAATCGTACCTTGGCGACAACACGGTAGTGGTCCAAGGCAAAATCGGCCCTTCGGAAAATCGGACATATATCATTCTGGAAAAGTGCTTTGCGTCGACCTAAGCATGCCCATTTTAATTGACGATTGATTGCTCTGGGGATCGGATGTATCTTTATGAATTTTGAGATGTAGGAAGTGTGTACAACTAGCAACAACATCAAACCTTGCAGCAAAATCGATTAGCCTGAGTTTATTTTCGTAGGTTTTGTCATGTTATCTATGCTTACCGATTGTATTTCGAAAGATGTCCTCCTTCGTTAGTCTTGCGTTAAAGTCGCGTAGCTATAATTTTTTTTATTAAATAGCCGAAATATCTTTTTTAAAATCCTCTCATGCTCATTTTGAACTTTACGGCGAAAATATACACAACCGTAATATAAATGGTTGCAGTTTAAGCAAAATCTTTTAAATAAATCATTTAATTTAGGTCCAAATTTTATTACTTCTCAGTGAAGAAAGCTTTTACCTTCGACCCTGGAAGAGGTCTATCACAGAAAATTGAAAAGAAAACGCATAACAAAAATAAAAATTAATAAACCCTAGCTCCTGGGCAATCATTTGGAGGTTTGTATTTTAATGAAAGAACTTAGAATGTGGGTGCTGCGAAAAGTTCACCAATAGCGTTACTTTGAGCCTTTTCCCAAAAGCTCAGTGCGTGTTGTTAAATTTAAAATATGCATGAAATGGATTGACGTATATTCGAAAAAGTACTTGTGCATGTGAATCGAAAAAGTAACAAGGAGGATAAATGAACTGAAATAAACGGCTGGTTCTCTTATCTTTGTGGCATGGCTTTGATGTTGGGAATGTATTTAGTTCAAGAAATATGGGTAAGCACGAGTTGAGTGTGAATTTTATTTTTGCTTTTAAGCAAACCGATAAAAATGAATCACCAACCAATGCTGTTATTATCGATTAACGGTTATGTAATCTGAACAAGCTTACCTTTCTCCCTTGATCCTGTTAAAATTTCTAGTCAGAAGAAAGAAAAAAAGTACATTATTCTAAACACTAAAATAAAAATATATTTCTCTGTTTTAAATGCACATTCTTGAATGTAATGTTTTCCAGAAGCAACTATCCTTTACGCAGTAAGGGAACACAGGGACAACATACTCAAAACACAGAAATATAGATTACGTTTGTTATTTGGTGTTTATTGCGATGGGGGTACACTCAAATCCCAGAACAGTTTACAAATACCTCCGAGTCCACCGAGACTTAGAAGAACAGTCAACCGGTAAAGGACTTGATCCATGGGACCACCTTTTAGGAAAACGGGTTTGCCATCGGGTTGCTGGAATTTCTTCTGTACATCCTTAAGCTTGAAGAATCCTGGGTGGATTTCACCGCCAGCTCTTACAACGTTGCTAGTAGCGAATTGACGAATGACGGCCTAAAAAGAAGAAAATGTAAGTTACGTAATGCACATTGAAACATTTGTTGGAGTTTTCAGACATGGATCTAAGGAGTATATATTTTGCAAAATGATTGATTGAAAAACATATGCAAGTTTTTTAAACTTACCCTTGATACGTTCATTTTGGTTAAATTTCTAAATCCAAATCTAAAGATTCTGAAAAGCCCGTGGATATTTTTTCCAAAAAATATTTTGACAGAATAATGACCTACTAAAAAAAGGCAGAGGGCATAGCTGGAGATATGGAGAAAAGTGCTGCCAAATCGATTTCATAATACTTCCTTTGGTTTTTGCGAGAGGATTTATAATCGTGTAAACGTGAATAAAATAACCCACCTTCCAGCGACACATTGCGCAAGGCTGTTCTATCATTTAAACGTGTCATAGCTCATTCCTCATCTAAATTCATCATTAAAGTTTCTGTTATTAGTACAGGTAAGGGGTACAAAACCTTTACTTCTCTAGCCTCTCAGTTTCCGATTGCTTAAATTGTTGCTTTTGTAACACGAAGTCCGCCAGTGATACATGTATTCAACTGAATGTTAAGTTGCGCTAGTGAAACAACAAACAAAATTACGTCAGATTTTACTGAAGTGTGTGTTTTATTCCATTTTTATTACAGACGCTCATTGTCCTCAAAAATTATTTCACGAAACTTTCGGTGACTAAAAGAAAGCTTTTTTACTAACGTCTTTTAGATTTTGCAAACTCTTTCAGGTTTTTAAAGACTGTTTTTAAAGCCTAGAACTTAAATGATACTCGCATTATAAGTATCTCTATCTATACAAAATGCAGCACACAAAATACTCACTAGATTTGAGGTAATAAATCTTATTTCAAGGAAAAGCAAGAAAATCTTATGGGACACCCAAATATCGGAGTGCAACTAGGTTTTGTTGCCATGTGAACACATCTCTCATTATTAAAAAAATCAAACAGATCAACTGGAAAGTGACACATCTTGACATATACCTCATATGTCATTTTGCTATGAGCTATGACGTCACTGCAGAGTAGGTGTTTGGTGATGGGAGTGTTGAAGCGTAAACAAAAGAATTAAATCTTCCGGCATCTGATTTGTTTTTCTGATTCAAATTCAAGAAAACAAAAAATATCAACAATTTAGAATGGGTTTCCTCACAGTGCTTAAAAAAATGCGACAAAAAGAAAAAGAAATGAGGATACTTTTGCTGTAAGTTAAGAAAAAACATTTAATTTGTGTGACTAATAACTCCCACTGCTCACTGCTCACACTTAAAAATTTATTTTACAGTGGATTAGATAATGCTGGAAAAACAACAATTCTTAAACGATTCAATGGAGAGCCTATCGATACTGTATCTCCAACCCTGGGCTTCAACATAAAGAGCTTGGAACACAATGGTTACACATTGAACATGTGGGATGTTGGGGGCCAAAAGTCGCTCAGGTCCTATTGGAGGAATTACTTTGAATGTACCGATGGTTTGGTTTGGGTCGTTGACAGTGCAGATAGAATGCGACTTCAAACTTGTAAAAGCGAACTTGAAGTTCTTCTACAGGAGGAAAGACTTGCAGGCGCAACTCTGTTGGTTTTAGCAAACAAGCAAGACCTCCCAGGTGCCCTATCATCACAGGAAATCAAAGAGGTACCTAGTGCTTTACCAAAATATTGACTAAATATTGACATTGTTTTTCAGATTCTCGAGTTGGACAACATAACCACTCACCACTGGCTTGTTCTGGGAGTCAGCGCAGTCACTGGGGAGAAACTACTAACCGCCGTGGATTGGCTTATTGATGACATTGCTAAGAGAATCTTCACTCTCGATTAAATTTCCAAAATAAAAAATCTCGTTATATAAACAACCTTTCATTTTATTTCTCTACCAAGTAAAGTTTATAAAGCTGTTCTTCCTCATCTGATTTGAATTTGTACTTTAAGTTAACTTTGGCAATCTCTGTGAAACCCTCACTCAACGTAGGTTCTTTGAATTTCTTCTTCATCATATTCATAACCATTTGATTAATTTTGGAATGCTTCGAATCGGTAAGGTTTCGAAAGGCGACATTGTGTTCAGTCTGTGCTCGAGTTGTGTTCATCACAAAGCAGCGGCAAGGAACGTTGAACTTTTTGGCGATTTCAATGTATTTTTTCCTGGATTCTGCGTCTACGTTAGTATTGTCTATGACACAACTTTCTTGTGCCTGTACAGCTTTCACACAACGACTCACACAGGCTTGAGTTCCACCTAATGTGTCCCCATTTAGCACCGAATAGCCCAAGGGTTCTAAAGTGTTTTTGGCGAATACACTTTTTCCTGAACCTGGTAAGCCAACAAGAACAATAACCTCACAGGAGGGAGACGGAATTTTTGTGTCTCTTGGCTCAATGTGAGGCAAATTATTGTTGAAACTTTGTGGATCAAAATCAGGCATTGTCCATGTCATGGGTTTTTTGCCCAAAAAATGCTCCTCTGGCGTGAGAAACTTAAGTCCTATGTTAAGTGCAAATAGTCGGTCACAACAGGAATGATCTTTACGCTTTTTACCATCTGCATCTCTTCCAGCAGCATCACCGACAAACAAACTCTCTCCTAAATCCACTGGTATTCCGCCATTTTCCTTGTCATTCAAATGATTCCACATGCCAGGTGCCGGCTTTCTATAAAAGCCCTCACCAACTGCGATAAAAACCTGTATAGGCAGACCTAATTTAGTAACGATTCCTTTTATCTTCTTCTTGAAGTCATCCAATTTTATCTTCCCCTTTGCAATCCCGCTTTGATTAGTAAAGAAGCATATTTTGTATCCATCTTCTACTAGTTTCTTTAGTTTTGAAGGAATTTCTGGGTAAAGAATTTGCCAATCATCTGTATTTTTTGGAAAGACATTACCTGATTTTGTGGTTATTATTGTCCCATCCATGTCGTAGCCAGCGACTTTCTTTGAAGGTTTTACACCCCCGCTTGTAAAAATGACAAGCTTTCCACTCTCCAGTACCTGCCACGAGTCTTTGGAATCTTCTATCACATCATTTTGCTTCACAGTATTTTCTAGTTCTGGTTTTTCTTCTGAAGGTGGTGGTTTAAAAACAATTTCAAAAGGATGCCGACCATAGACGATTTCAAGAACATCGCCATGCACGGCTACAGCTTTGGTGCCTTGGTTGGCCATGAAGCCATTCAAACTGCAGGGATTTACACCCAATACCTCGAGTGTTACCTGACACTTATCCATGTTAACGTCTAGGAGTAATTGGCGCTTGGAGCAGCGAACATCCCTAATACCGGTTTCTTTATTCCGTCCGATTTCATTCTTGCCAGGTTCGAGGTAAATTGTTTGGAGTTCGTCCTGTTTTGGTTTCAAGCAACAAGATCGATTCAGACGAAAAGTTTTTTCAATAGATTTGTTTAGGAATTTAGCAAGCGACATTTTGGGCAGGAGACAGTCATCTACTTCGGTTCTTTCGAAACTTTTGAAATAGGTTTTTTTTTACAGCACAAGAACAGCTGAGATTTGACACTGGAAGTGTTCCAATAAGAAAAATCAACCGATAGGTCTGTTCAGCTAGTTCACTCATGTCACTTTCCATTGGACGAAAAGAACCGTCCAGGAGCGTTCAGAAGCATTCTCAAACCGTTCAATTGGTGCAAAAAGATCGCTTCTCATGATTCTGAGGTCGCCATAAAGAGTTTTTTGAGAAACCCAAAGCCGCACTGAATGTAAATTGAGTGTTTTTTGAGCCCTAGGCTATCCATAAACTCGCCCTAGTTTTTTGCTGTGGCGAGTTGAGAGCTGTCAAATGGCATGTGTATTTTTTTAATGACAGGGATGTGTGGTAATTTGTAGTTTAGCGTTTTTTCAGGACTGGAAAACCCAGGTTCTTTTTGACAACTCATAGGGTTGTCAAGAAAACCTGGGTCAACCCTGGGGAAAGTTCAACGAACTCAACCGATAGGTCTGTTCAGCTAGTCCACCCAGTCAACTTTGTTATCCAATAGCCGAGTTCACACTATTCAATTAGTTGAACAGACTTCGCTTGACAGATGTTGGATTTTCGGATGTAGTTTGCGTTCAGACTTATCAAACTTGTCGTCCAACTTTATGTCATGTTTTCCTCCGCTCCATCCAACTTCAAAATTTTCAAAAATATTTGAAAATCATCCAACAAGTTGGTCAAGCGGCCGTCTGAGGGTTCTCATTATCAAGCATTGGTCTTTCAAGCCAAAGTCTTTCCAACTAATTGTACAGTGTGAACTGCCTTATTGACATTTTTCATTTTTAGGTTCGTTCGTTGAACTTTACCCAGGGTTGCTTATGTTTCCTCAACCCTATGAATTTTCAAAAAAACTAAATGGGCGCGTTCGTCACAAGTTAGATTTTCAGATTAACTAACTATTCTCGGCCTCTGATTGGCCAGACGTTAAGTTTTTCAGTTGACAACTCATCAGCTGTTAGTTTTTACCGATTCAGTTTTTCAGTCAGGAAAAGAAGGCTGAAAATCTAGATTCAGTTTATTAAGCTGTCAGATGCGATAAGTGACATCAAACAATTATACTCGCCAAGTGATGGTGATTTTGTTGTGCGTGATTTTTATTGAAA
Source organism: Melanostoma scalare (assembly GCA_949752695.1). NCBI lineage: Eukaryota > Metazoa > Arthropoda > Insecta > Diptera > Syrphidae > Melanostoma > Melanostoma scalare. Next base: position 182,357,053 of record OX456985.1, read on the forward strand.
AAATACAGTTAATTAATTCTAACTCCATTACTGATTGTTTTTTACGCTTCTGAAATGTTTTTCCCAGTAAAGTCCACAAGTTAATAAGGGTATTCATGCTTCGGCGTAAGATCACGTTTTGTGTAAATTATGTAACTTTACGCGAGACTTTGCATGAGTACCCCTTTAAGCTACTTTGTGTAAGTGGTGTAAGAAAACAGCTGTTCGTTAAACGTCAAATTTATCAATTGCTTAAAATGAAATAAAAAGAAAAGGTTGAAATTTTATTTAAAAAGCGATTTGAATAATAAAGTTTGATACCCGTGGAAAAACATTTTTGGCTTCTGTTGGGATTAGAATCACAAACCTCCCGCGTAACAGGCAAACATGCGTCACGGGCACTACTAGGAGTTATCACAATGCACTACAAGAAACAACAGATTACCCACAGTTCGAAAAAAAAAACATTCGATCGACTTTATTTAATTTAATTTAATTAATTTATTGGAATGTGTTTCCATGTGCCTATTCAATTGATTTCTAGTTTTGAATGCTCTGGGACACTTTGGACACACAAGTTGACGTTCGTTATGTGATCTTATGTGATTTTGTAAGTCACTATTGTTTGAGTGTAGTTTCGAACAAACCGAGCATATGAATTCTGTATGGCCTTTGATGTGATCGTAAATTCTGGTTTTATTTAAAAATCTCTCCTGGCACACAGGACATTCTGTCTGTCAAGTAGTGATCCTTCATATCTGTACAGAAGCGATATTTCTGAAAGAATAGAAAGTCATTAATTGGAAAAGCCTAGGTTTCAAAAATAACGAACCTTATCACAGTTGGGAAATTTGCAAATGTATGCAGAGTTCTTGGCTTTCAAAACTTCTTCACTTACTGGGACAAGGAGGGATGGCAAGACATTATTAGATTCTTCATTTGCTTCTTCTTCTTCTTGAACTTAAATCGGTTTCTATTGTAAAATTCTGAAAGAAGAAATAATTTTTAAAATTTTTGAATACCTCCATTAGAAGAAACACTTACTTGTTCACAAAAAGTGCAAGAAGCATTGAAGTCTTCTACTATTGCTAACTCTGAAGCATTCAATACCTCATCAACTGAATCTTTAGTATGAACGATCTCTAGGTTTTTTAAGAGCTTTTCCGGAATGCGCATTGTTTTGTTGTGGTGCTTTAAGATGTCGGCCCTTGTGAATCTCTTGCCACAAGTTTTACAGTTTAAATTGTCGGGGTGGCATGTTGGTGTGTGGTTATGCAGCCCACTGCGAAAATTAAAAGTTTTTGAACATTCCTTGCATTTGAATATCTTCCTTTTGTGTCTGCTTTCGTGCTTGTCACGTTGTTCGGGGCTTTCAAAAGTCTGTAAAAAAATCAAATATTACCTAAACCAAATATTAAAATTCTTCTTCTTACCAATTTGCATGAATTGCATTTAAAGCTGAGAGCCGTTGAAGGTTTCGGGATGGGATTTTCCGCAATAAATGAAATTTTAAAGCCTTCAACTTTGTTTCTCAGTCTCTTCCTGACTCCAGCGATGAGGTGACCGAAGCCGACGGCGGCGTTTCAGTATTTTGTTTTCTTCATTCTGGAATTAAATAATTATTTTATGCTTTATTCAAAACTGTTTTTAATTACTTACTCCGCTCATTTCCATATTTATTTGTAATACTTTTTTTATTTTTTGTTTGATGAAAATTACCTACTTCAACTTGACTGAATCGTTTCTTTCGAAATGTCAAAAAAGACTTTTGTGTAGTTTTACACGTTTTACCATCTCATTTCCGCATTGAATTCGTTGCGTAGTTTTACCAAATTTGTGTAAAATATTTTCCATACAAAATTTGACAGTTCTTTTACCATCTGGTAAACTTACACAGACTACACGGTTTACGCGGGTTTTACGCTGATGCATGAATACCCCTAATGAATTTTTTTTGACATAAACTCATCAAAATAGTAGCAACTGTAATGTCTTGTTAGATAACCGTTCGACGCAAAACTGAATAAGTTTTTCAGTTAATCTTAAAATCTGAATTGCAACGAACGTGCCCAATGCCATTTGACAGCCCTGTCCATTACCTAAACTCGATCCAGCAAAAGCCGCTCGGTGCTTATCTGCTGCTTTTTTGTCATTAAACGAACGAGTCATGCATCTGTCATAAAAAAGCCGTCAACCAAATCAGCTGTCGGCTTCAGCTTCTGCAAACAAGTGCGATTTCTTATCTAAAAATCTTGTTATTTTATTTCAATTACCTTTTAAAGATTATTAACTTTAAAATTTGTCAATATGACTGGTTTGGAAGAGTTTGTAATGCGTGCCAAAAGGAATGTGGAAAATTTTATTCGCACTCCAAACAAGGAAACCCTTTATGCAGCTGAAGATGAACTTCAAAAGTATGATGGGATTCAGATGCAAATGTTTCAAGTGCGTCTTTTAATGCCTTTGATGCTCAAGTTAGACAAATTAAATGGGTAAGATAATAGAGCAACAGCCTAGCAATTTTAAATTTTAATTTAAACAACAAACTTTAGTGAGAGTATAGAGCTGCAAGCCGGTATCATAAGACTGATGAAGACAATCATATCTCGTACCTATCTTAAAGACGTTAAGGCCATTAAAACAATGCTTCTCATATTGATAAAACAAGTACGTGATTGTGAGAAAGCTTCCATTAAAACAAACCTATCAGAAGAAATCAAACTTGCCACAATGGAATGTATTACTGAGATTTTTCAACGCTCTACCTCAGATGTCTTGGAACAGTATTACACCAAAGAATCGGCATTATTCATGGGCCAGATTCTTCTTACTGCAGTGGAGTTCATTTCATACGAACAATACAAAAAATTAGTGTAAATAGGTTATTTACTCCTATTTAAATCGAAAAAGTATATTTGTTGTTTTTTTTCAGAATTTCGTCAATGCAATGTCTGATGGCAGCCTTTTTTGTTCACGACAGAGCTGACTCCTGTGATATTGTTTTGCGGAATCAAGTTGCTGATACGCTATTCGTTTTTGTTCCCAAAGTAATTACAGTACTTTTCAAAACTTGTTTATCGGACGAAAAGTTGGGAGAAACATTAATTTCCGTAAGCTTTGCATTTCTGTAAACAGACCTTTTATAAATAAAATCCATTTTAGACAGCCATCAAAGCGCTAGGGCGCGTTCTTCTGATAATGTTTGACAAAGGAGATCGTGGTTCACTACCCAATTACGACAAGAAATCGTTCATTGATCTAGTCAATAGGTCATTAGATTCACAAACCATTACAGACAGCAATCATATCAAAAATCCCAAACAATCAAAGCCAAATTTGGAAGAGCAACTGCATATACTTCAATCCGAAGGTAGAACCCAACACTGGTTTGACGAAACAGCTTCAAAACTTAAAACTCTCTTTCCGAAATTGGGAATCCTTCGGGCGAGTGATTCGAGACGCGTACGATATGAATATGCCAAGTTCTGTTGTCAGCTATTGGAGAAATGCTCTCCACGATTGGGTGATAACAACCTAGAGCTCCTCGAATCAATAATGGCAATGTCTCAAGATGAAGATACAGCAATACAAAAACTATGCAGTCAGTCTTTGTATTCCATTCAACGATCAGAATGTAATTTTATTTTCGAAGACCTGGTTGATGTTCTCTTCGAGAAACATTTAACAAAGTTGCCTCGCGTTATTAATCGTTGCGATGAACAAGAGCAGTTTTCAGAATTGTTATTTTTTAAAGGTTTCTTTCAAAGTGTTCCCGATCGAAGATTGAAATTAATTTTCACCTTTTCCAAGCATTTGGAGGAGTTTTGTCTTTGTTTAATATCGGCATTTGAATTGAAAATGCAGAATAATTTATTGGTAGAGGAATATGCCTTGAGAGACATCTGTGAAGATGAACACATTTTGCACACAAATTCGTGGAGAAAGTTCAAAAACATCGATTCCCAACGAGTTCTGGTTGTTCTGTGTGATGTGTGCAAGTGCTTAGGACGGTCCGATACGTGCAACGTTGTTTATGACCACTTGATGGAGTTGCTCCGAAGTAGCAGTAATATTATAAATGAAGTTATCCTCATAAGTGGTCTTATACTTACCAGTGATTCGGCAATAAAGAAGGAAGATCTTGTCAATTCCTTTCTCGACGAACTGCTTGATGAAAGCCATTGGCACTTAGCTCTCCATCCTGATGATATGCGAAGACTCAAAGTCAGAAAGGTATATAGATTCCTTTGCTTTAGTCTATGGATAACTTTCTACTTTTTTTTGTCTAGAAATCCGATTGGTATGTTGATCGTACGCCTGGTTTGTATGAGTCGGCGATTGAAATCAGAGTACAAGATTGCAATTCTGATGATTCAGAAGACGAAGGTTGAAAAGTCTTAAAAATTATGTTTGTTTTTTTTATATTAGCTTAGATTTCTTTTTCAGATGACAGATTGCAAACGGTCAGCGTTGCTGATGCACAACTAAACGTTCTTCACACATGCGTCGTTCTAGATGCTCTGGGGAACATAACCATTGCAATGGGAGATAGATTCAAACATTTTGTTTTCAAATCACTGCATAAGGTTTTGCTTAAAGCAGGTAAGGTTATTGAAATTGTTACATGCAGTCGTGTAGAGCCTGATTGCTACGTGAATTTCGAGGTTCGAATCCCAGAAACAGCCAAGAGTTTTTCTACGGGTGTCCCTTTTGCGAAGAAAAGCCAAGTCCTCCGGGAGAAATTACACTACCCGAAAAGCACTTTCTTATTTAACCACTTGGAATCCGCATACAATTTTAGGTCCTAGAAATACCTTACGTCCGTAGTTCTTCAAAGTTTAGTTGTGCCACTCTATTTTATTTTACACGGTAGTTTTTAAACTAATAAAGTACTAACACATTTTTGGTGTATGGTCTTAGCTTGCATAAGTCGCCTGACTCTGGTCTTATGAAAAGGTTTCCAATTAAAGATAGAAAAGAAAGGTGTACTTGTACTTGTAATCTCAAAGGCGGTCGAAAGAGTAAAACCTCGAGCTACTAAATTCTTCTTTCCTAGATTATAAATTAAAATCAAATACAGAAAAGGGCATCAAACCCATATATACATATAATATGGTACTCACAATCAGTTGATGTTGACACAACACCTTCTTCTCTTATGTGAACACAAGCTTCTACGGCTTAAACTCTCTTGTCGGAACACAGCTATTATAGGCAATTTTCTTTGGCCAAATTATTGTTAAGTGAAAACATCATCGTGTTCTTATTTTTTGATTCGTTTTGAATTTTCCGCATGGTAGGGAGCAGCAACTATAATGTATACCTGTGTGGCAGCTATGCTCTCTCCGCAATGTGTAAAGCTTTGGGATTCCATGAGGTGTATGAACTGCTTGAGGCATACACAGACTATATTGCCTACCACATGAGTACGATTCTTAAACGAGTAAGTTATCCATTGACGAACCACTCAGTCTGAATTGTTTAATTTTAGCCTTCAGAAAGTCAGTCAGCTTGTGAAATTCTATCAGTTGTGCTGCGGTATAGTTCTCTAGACACAGTAGCGCATATAGAGTCAATATTTTCGGTCATTCAAGAAGAATGCGCGAAAGCTCATCAGACGGAGAATGTTACATCATATTTGAGAGTGTTCCATGTATTCTTTACAAATGTTCCCAAGTGGACGAGTCATGTTAAAGAATTAGGAAATATATCTGACATATACCTGGATGCTATGCAAATAGAGGAGCAGGATCCTTTTACTCGTTGGATGAACATACTCAACAAATCTAAAGAGGCACCCATGTTACTGAATGACTTCCAAGAAATAAAAGAAATAAATGAAAACGAATCAATGGAACAAGACGAGACAGATGACCAACCGCAAGAAGAAACTAAACAAGAGCTACCTCGTTATATTAAGCTTACGAATGAGATTATTGGACAAATAATAAAATTTATCTCTTCACAAAATAAAATCCAACAAATTGTTGCATTAGAGTGTATTATAAGCGGAATGCCTTTGCTGAAAGATTATGAAAATGAATTCCTTCCTCTGGTGCATCAAATATGGCCACCATTCGTAGAACGGGTCAAAGACAAAGATCCCATTGTACTGAATCGATGTTTTACTTTGCTTGAAGTACTTGCAGTAAATGCAAAAGATTTTCTTTTGAGAAGGACATTGAAGTAAGTCCCTAAAGATCATAAATGGCATAAAATACGTAAACATTTTTATTTTCAGCGAAGTCCTTCCATTCCTTGTGGGATACCTAACGACCTCGGCTGCAAGGAGCAAAGTTGAACAAAGTTTAGCGTAAGTTCATTTATTCTTAACTTTTGGAAAGAATTTGATATCTTTTTTTTTTGCAGACAAACACAAGAATTTAAACTTCAATCGAAACTATTGAAAGATTTTTCAACACTGATTGTAAGCATGGACATTGGTGGCAAACATTTCAATAATATATCAGAAGCTGTCGCCTTATACCTGTCCAAACAACAACCTCTGGCTCTGCAATTGTTGGCTGTTGAATATTTTAAAGATTTGACAACGTACAATGGGCCTTTCGTGTATATAGTGGTTTTAAAAAAGGTGCACTTAATGGAGTATGAGGAAAATGTAAAACTTGTATTGGATTCATTTAAAGTGAGATGGAATTAAAAATTTATGTTTGATTTAATAGTATGAATTTTTTCGCATTGAATTTGTTTTCATTTGGTGCTTTGTTATGAAATATTCTTTGTGGTTTTTGAGGAATCCTTTTTTGGACTTAGTAGACATGCTCTAAACACATAATAGGACATGGTAAAGAATGTATTTAGTATTTGTTTACTTTCGAGTTTTTGAGGGAATAGCAATTCAATGAGAGAAAACCTGAAAGTGGTTTTGATCGGGACCAGAGCAGCTCTCGCATTGACAAGGTGTATTGTTTTTTTTTAAAGCAGCTAACTTGATGGCAGAGTGAAAGTGATTTGCTAAATGGATCGTATGGTTGAGCGTTACAGCGTGTTGCTGCTGCCTGTTGAGAAGGAAAAGAGAAGAAACCTCCAAATAAAAACTGACGATACGAAATTCAAACTTGCTCACCTATACAGTTTATCCACCACGCTGACTTTGAACTTCTGCACCAGGAAAACCTGTAAAAAAAATGATTAAAGAAGTATTTGCTGGATGAACTTAGTGAAACTAGAATTCTCAGACCGCCACGCAGTGCAACGACTGGTGAAAAAAAAAAAGAAATGCTAAAAATTTTTTTTGCATGCATGTTAAAGTTTATATGACTGAATAAAAAAGTCGATAGTTTATTTATGATGTATAGTCCAACCCCCTGTTCTCAAAGAACCTGAGATTAGCACAATCAAAAAGCTGATGCTGATGAGAGTAAGACTGAGAAAACGAAAACAATGTATGTAAGCTATGCTCACGTTCTAAAGAGAAAATACAGTTACATATTTTAAATTGGATATTTTCTTTGTACATGCAAGTTTTTAGATTTGAAGAAAGGCCAAAGCCAAAGTTCATTTTGCACTGAAAGTTTTGTAAAGGTTTGTAAAGATCTACATAATGTAAGTACATATGTATTTACATATATTTTTTGTTGTGCCATATGGGAAATTATTTTGTGTTTCTAATTATGAGAGGTGACCCATAAGCATCGGATGCAACGGACGCAACGCAAAAAGTAGCCCAACTTTTAACTTTTTGCGTCCGGCAGAAGAGAGACATTCGCAGTAAGAACCAATTTGAAATTTTCTCTTCTGCTAACATGAGTGGTCTTGTTGAGTTGAGACACCGCAACGGATTCTATGGGTCACCCCAATCCGTTGTGTCCGGTAAAACTCACAGCTGTCATCCGGCAGCGAACGGACGCAACTGATTCTATGGGTCGGGGCCTTAAGTCTGGACAAACAGACTTCAACTTTTGTTTTTTCGACTGTTGAATTCCAATTCCAGATCGCCTGTCACATTATGGAATCAGTTAATGAAATTGCCACGCCGCCGCGCCGTTGCAATTAACAAAAAACAAATCGTTGCAACGTTCAAGCACAAAGCATTGAAGACTACTACAGAATTTCTTTCTACATTCTGTTTCTTGATACGTTCATTTCTCAACTCAAAAGTCGGTTCTCGGAACACGAATCCATTTTCCAAAGTTTCGGGCAACTGTTTCTTAAACAAGAATTTAACGAAAAGAAATGACCCGCTGACCTCTACACATTTTTACACATTTTATGAAGATATATCGGATTGATCGAAAGAAAATTTTCTGTCAGAAGTCAAGATCTGGAGACAACGAATCCACGGCCAGAACATCCAAAATGCGCTTGATGCTTTACTGGTTAGTATCTTTCGATCAAAAATTTACATGTAAAAAAGTTTATATATGACGCGATCCGAGAAAAGGCACCTTCTAGGCAAAAGTGAAAGCTTACACGGCACGCTCTGAAAGGCGTTGATGTATCATTCAAACCCATGTAATCGTTTCTCTGAATTTATATTTTGTGAAAAAATAGCGATGTTACAATTTCTGATTGCGCTTCATGAATATTCAGTAAAAGAACTTGTGTAATCAATCATGATCCAACAACAGTCCCTTTTATCGGATCGAGTCACACATGCAAACATCAATCTGACGATATTTTCAGGTTATTAATAGCAAGTCGTTCAAGAATGTCGATTATATTTTACTAGTCTTGGAAGTACTACCTGTAACTACAGCAACTCCAGACCATTTTCGACGTTGAGGAGAATCAAAACTTACCTGAGAAATACGATGGGACATAACGACTACCCATATTGAATTTATCGTGGACGAAATTCTAGCGAAATTTTTCAAAAAACCTCGAAAATTTACTAGTGTTTGAGGTAGCCTGCTCTTCAGTGTTTTATGAAATGTAGTAATGATCAATAAAGTTCTTGAATTTTTTAAATAATAATATTACTTCTCCTTTACTTTTTTGTCTTGCTCATGCTATATTTTTCCGTCCCGTAACGAAATTTGAAGGGGGGGGGGGACCCGAAAAATCCCCCTCCCCCCGTGGATCCGCCTATGATTTCCTTCTAAAAAACTTTTTTATATCAGAAGAATTTGGGGCTAAGCTAATGCTACAGAAAAAGACCTTTAAAAAACAGACTTAATAGTAAAATTCTCACCTTGTAACTCAATAATTGGTAAAAAGAACCAAGATAAACTTTCTTAATCACTGCCCAGCACTGAATCACCTTAGGAATAGGGTCCTAGGCAAACACTTTCTCGAGGGTATGGAAGATCTCTTTCATATTTCTGGAAAAGAGATTGTAGAAATTTATAAATGAATCCGGACAGTTTTAAAATCGAAAACACTGTAGTTTTTTCCCTTTATTTCCTTTCAGTTCACGTTTTTAGTATGGTAGTCTAATTCCCTGAAGCTACGTGCACACGTACGTCATAATTAGCGACTATCAAAGTCCGAACGCCCTTTTAGGATAGGACAGTCCGCATGTGCACGCAAATAGTTTGCGGACGATGTGCGAATGCGAAATCGCCCATAAATATACTGTTTTCTTGCATGCCGTCCGAAAACACTCGCACATTTTTTTTGTGACAATTTGCGTCCTTGTGTTTTGAACAAAAAGTAGTGAACTTGACCAGTTTTTCGAGAAAAAAATAGGATTTTTTTTTTTAAAAAAGCTTCCATAGGACGATAGAGGATGACAAGAAGAATCGATAGTTTGAACATTTTTCCCTCGGTAGCGGTCACCATTTTGAAAAACACCATTCGGAGAAAAACGTGCTTCAACTTTGAGACCAGGAATTTTCAGATAAATCATTCACTTACGATCAATCGTCGATGCCAGGTCCATGCAATATCCCTTCGGCTTCTACGACCTCCTCATTTAAAGAACTGAATGCCGATAGAAGGTCAGTTTTTGTAAGAAAAGTTGTAGTAACGAAAATAATTCGAATTTTGATTTAATAATTTAACAGCATGTTTGTAACAGTGTATACTATCCGATAATAAAAAAAAACGATTTTTTGAAAATTTCACACTGAGATGATGCCTTAACCTAGCTTTAGTTTAACCTTTTGTCAACTTCGAACAATAGCTTTGTTGGACGTGCTCTACCCCAGAGCGCACTTGAGAGCCTCAGTGCATTTCAAAAACAATCTGTTAAAACATAGAAAGGCTGCTCGGATTTTGAATTGACATTACACACGAAGGATGCCCAGGATGCTAAATTTGCAGTTACTAAAGTGTCATCGGTCATAGGGACTCATTGGATTGTTAAGTTAACGTTCTAAAACGAAAAAAAGTGTATGGCAGTTTTCCATTTTAGTGGGGCGATGAGCTTTTAAAAATGTAAAAAAAAAAAATAGTCGCATTGAAATACTCGAGCGCGTCAGATATTCATAGAGTTTACGCGCTTTGTCTTAACGATAACCGATAAATATTAATCTGACGATTAACTGGGCGCAAATGGGCGTAAAGACAGGTTGAGAAAAAAGTTATTCGAGCGTGTCAGATTTTTAAAGTGAATGTTAAGTGTACTCAAAAAAGTGTAGGTATATTTCAATAATCTGACAATTTGAGTGGGGCCATAAGTCATGGCTGATTTTTAAGAATGTAAAAAAAAATCACGTGGCCTTGAAATACTCGAGCGCGTCAGATTTTTATACAGATTGACCAACTTGGTGTCTTCGATCTCCAGGATGATAATCTGACAATTATATCGGGGCGTACTCTTATGTCGCTTTCCATTGGTTTCACTCGCGGAAGCACTTTTTTTAAAAACCAATGGAACACCCAACATTTTTGCTATTCAGTTTAACGTAATTGCCCTTGTGTGAGTGAAACACCTATGGCTCTTAAAAAATATTCTTTTTGACATTTGAGTAACATGTGTTAGTGCTTCTTGAGTCGATTCTCATTTCAAATCGAGAAGCGGCTGTCACTCCTCAGAATCATGAGAACCGATCTTTTTGCACCAATGGAACGGTTTGAGAATGCTTCTGGACGCTCCTGGACGGTTACTTTCGTCCAATGGAAAGTGCCATTAGTCTGACAATTTGAAAGTAACAACTTATATTTGTTGTTTCTATTTTTTATTACTACATATTTAGTACACATATTATGTATTTACTAATTTTGATTTGAAATTTTGTTCAAAATACTAAGAAAAAACGCCTGAAAGTTTGAGCACTTAGTATCAATTTTAAGTGCTCGATCAATATTCCCATATTCCCATTGAAAATATTCCCATTGAAAATACACGGAAACTCTGATTTTTTATTTTTAGATTTCTATAGCTCAGCGGCAAAGTCGTTACTCATACTGGCCAGGTGGTACGGGCCACTAAACCAGATTTTTCCATAAAATTCACGTTTTGTCGCAGTTATCTCGTAAATTAGAAAAGCTACGGAAGAATAGTAAATTACAAACTTGTAGAGAATTTAGTTTTCTACAAAAATGGTCTTTTGGACCAAATTGCTAATATCAATATTAACAGAGATATCAACCATATCATATATTATACATTTTATTAAAGATTTTACCTAAATCGCCCCAAGCAAAATGTCAGATTATATGCTTTCCGTAATCCTGATAAAATTACATTCAAAATAAAAAAAAAATTAAACGCGCTCGAGTATTTCAAAATGTCGATTTTTTTTTACATCTTTGTGACTCGTCTACTTACTAAGGCCCCGCTCAAATTGTCAGATTATTGAAATATACACTGTTCTGGATGTAATCAACATACCATCTCTTAATCTGACGCGCTCGAGTATTTCCCAGGATCGACTTTTTTTTTACTAATCTGACGGGCCGCCCTCAACGAACGCCCCAACATTAAGGTTTCATATATGGTAGGAGTACATTACAGGGTGCAAGGTTTCTCCCCATATGATTTTCTGACGCACTCGAGTAACGCGCAAAATCCCTTCCTGGGCTCTCCTACTATTAAGAGTTAAAAGTTTAAACGCACTTGACTTCACGAATAAGTTTTATATTTAATCTCTTTAAGATACAAAAGAAAACAAAAACTTCTCAAAATTTAAAACTCAATTCTAGTTTTTTCCACAACTACAAAGTGATATGTTTTTGTTTGCAAATTATCTTCTTGTTGCCAACAGTTGATTCCAAAGTTGACAAGACTGAAAATTTCACCAAAGAAAAACCTGATTCATCATTTAACAACTGCACTAATGCACTGGGTCGAAAAGTGTGACATCAAACAACCATGTAACACGGTTTCAGTGCGCCCTAGAGCGCCCCAGTTGTACACCATAACACCTAATGAGTTTTCCAGTTATACTTTCTGTTGGAATTTTTATAAGTTAGTAGTAGGTACTACTAGATGTACATACATTAACTTTGCCAGTAAAAGCCTACTCAAGAAAAATCTAATTTTTCTCTGATAGTTAAACACATCTTTTTGTTATGCAAATTTTGTAAATGTATGCTAAATACTTCTTCGCAAATTTCTTTTTTGAAGAACTTTACCTTTTCTATAAACTTCTTAATTGCATGTTATTTTCTGTTGGGTCTAATGTTAACAAAATTCATGTAAAACCTTTCTTCGAATGTGTACGTTTTTCACTTTCACAAAACATCAATCACAAACTTCAGTTTTGGATAATCAGCTCTGTCTTTCTAGGATCCATAAAAGGTACGAGTATAGATTCGGTCATACATAAAAAGATATTTCTATGTGAAACTATTATCCTCCCAAAAAAGAAGCAAGTTTTCAAATTAATTTACTTTAACATGATTTTATATCTGGTAAATGATGAAAGGCAGAAATTTCTTCTTTGTAAAAGTCTGCTTGGTGAGTGTTCTTTTATCTATGCTTCGCTATAAATGGTCATTTCTTGTCATCTTCTTACTCAATGACGGAACTTTTTTTTGCAATTTGTTCTCCCTCCGAACTTTAAGTTAACATCAATCGCAGACAGTTTTTTCGTTGAAACGAAAATGAAAAAAAAAAAAAAAAATTCAAGTCATATAATTTCATAGTTAATTAAAAAAGTTTCAATTTACTTGGGTGAAAGGATGTGAAGGATGACACGCTTGATGTAAGGCGTTGTGAAATTTTCCATTATTAAAAGAAATTAAATTTTTATTTTGAATATTTCAAGTTAACAAATTGGATAGTATTCCTTTTTTTGTGAAAAGTAGGATGCAATAAATTGCGAATCTTTAACGAGCTATGGCGAACCCCATAGGTGGGGGCACTAGTGAAACAAGAGCTATGATCATAGCTCTATTAGTCTAGGACAAAAGAAAGCGAAGAAGTGAAAAAAATTGCAATAAAATAAGTATACAAAAAGTTTTGCCGTGGCCTACATATGCTGAAATTTTGTGAAAAAAAAGAAAATTTGAGGCTTTGTTTCTAAAGGTTCGTTCGTTCTGGCTCTGGGTCAACACAAATCGTTCTTTGAAAAACTTGAACACTTCCTGAACGTCAAACTGTGTGTTTTTTGAGCAGTTGGTTTTTAATGAACTCACCCTAAACATGCCCCAGGTTTTTCTGGGGTTTAGGTAACGAACAGAGTTATCAAATAGCATATTTTTTGTTTCAAACGACAGGGATATGTCGCTATTTAGGTGTTAATGGTTTTTTGAGAACCGGAAACACAGGTTTTTTTTTGATAACTCATAGGGCTGTCAAGAAGAACTGGGTCAAGTTCAACAAATGAACTCAAAGTGAAATAATTTTCCTCTTCTCTTCAGGCCTTAAATAAAAAATAAATAAATAGTTAAAATCATCTTAATTCCATCGCGAAATGGTACTATAGTGTTTTTTCCAAAGTTAATACTTTGTTTTTAATTAGCTTTTTAATTCGAGTTGTTTTAGTTAACTGTTTTTGAGTAATCAAGTCTCAGTGTTGAAATTTTAAAGAATCATTTTTGTTTCTGGTTTCAGTTTTACAAAATTCTAGATTATTAAGGCTACCACCAAGAGTATTTTTTACCCAACCACAAAACATTATTTTGAATATAACAGTGATAAGTTATTTCCAACAAGAATCGACAGATAAAATACGAGAAACCCCTATCATACGCTTTTTTCAAAACTTCCTAATCGTTTTCGGAAACATGGAGTACTGAAGTACTGAAGAAGAGAAAGTTCAACAACTGGATCACCACACATTGAGGGACGAATTTTGACTAATACCGATGGCCTCCACCTGTATAATTTCACCCCATAGTGCAAAAGTTAACAGCAAATGATAATTTATTGAGGACTGAATTCTGTAGAGCTCTATTGCTCCGGGATGAAACCGAACACAATTACTTTGGTGCTTAGTAAAGTAGTTAAAAACTATAAAAAAGGCAGAGGAAAAAGAAAGAAGAAAGAAAAACCATGAGTTTTGAAAAAAAATAAGACACATCTTCAAGCTTATAGGAAATGATAGTTTGCCTAAGCGCGATGGTTAGCATATCTGCAGGTCCCCCGAGAGTACACACTGCCATGAAAAATGCTAGCCGTTCGGAATCGGCCTAAAGTTGTAAAGGATTCTGAAATGCGTTAGAACCCGGGGTTTCCGTATATAGCTTTGCTGCACCACAATATTTAATTCTTTATTTAGTCTGCCTAAGAAATGGAGGGAAGTTGACTTCTTCCGAAAAGAAAGGAGATACGCTGATGAAGATGAAGATCATTGAACGAGTATATTGAGTGGCAGACAGCATGCTGTGCTGATAAACTTCCAAAAAGCATTCCGTCAACAACCACGAGATTTAATATGGGTGGCTCTGCGAAAGGGAAGAATTCCAGAGGCTTGTGTTCGGATGATTGAGGATAAGTGTGAAGGAGCGATGATGAAGGTAAGATGACCGGCTGGAGTAAACAAAGCATTTCAAGTTGCAGTAGGTGTACACCAAATAAGCGTCTACCTGCTGGAAGATAAACAACAGAACACGAACTATTCTTTGCTGACGATGAAGCCATCATAAGTAAGAATATTACATCCCTGCATGAAGCACTTAATGTATCGGTAAAAGTCTTAGAAGTTAGTGGGTAAGGTATTTTAAAAAAATGAGTAGGTACTTGTGTTTCCCATTTTCTGATGCAGTAAATCGTATGTTTATGGATGTTCCACATACGGTACTTTGAGCTTTATACCCCTGTTCTGGAAGTACCACATCGATAACATAGACTGAGAAACGATGGAAACGGGAACTAAATGTTACTAAATTCGTAGAATTTCGTTCCAGTTTCCACCATTTATTGCCTGATTTTAATTCTTTTTTTAGTCCAGGGATGGTTCTTGTCAAGGTTTGATCTCCATATTCAGACGGATCGGGATTGGGAACGGAAAGTTAGAAACTACTTGACCGATTTCAAAAATTCTTTCAATTTTACGATATTACATTATCCCTCAGACACATAGACTATATTTCATCCCCATATTCCCACGGGAACGGAAGAACGAGAATGGAAACTTCGAAACTACAGACTTGAGCAACGCCTGGCAGCTCAGCAAGTATGATTTTTCAATATATATGAAAATAAAATAAAAGTATAAGCAACAGTCATTTCAGTTTGAATAAGTTGAAATTGAAAAAAAGTATATAGGAACTATTTCCAAAATAATTCGATTCAATACCAAAAAGTATAGTAAATAGTTTACAATATGTGAAACAGAAATAAAAAGTGAATTTTTTCGTAAAGTAAGGTTTTATTTTGTTTTTTATAAGTTTTCCCTAACTTCTGGTCACTAAATTCAACGTATATTTTTTTTCTCGCACAAAAAAAAAAATTGAGCCTTGTAAGGCTAAGTGTCAAAAATATCTGGCACCAATCATCGAAGCACCCGTAACGTAATGGTTAGCATTTGAAAACAAAAAATGCTTTCCACTGGTATCACCTTTCGCGAGGAACTGGTAAGTTCTTGAAAATTCAAAGATTTCTCGATAAGCTGTTCCGGATCGACAGAAAATTGTAGCCCCTCTCTATACTCTCACAAAGCATGGATGTCAGAAATGTTTTTAGCAAAAATATAAAAAAGCATCTTGTTTTTACATTATAGGAATGACAACCAAAAAATAATCTCTTACACAAAGTTTAATCGAAATCGTTAGGGTCGTCTGTAGGCTGCCCCACAAGTTTTGAAGAAAATCGGTCAAGTGGTTCAAGCTGTAGATTCATATACGGACAGATAGACATACAAACAGAAGGGCAGGACAGACTTTTTTCGTATTGTTTGTCATCGTAATGTTGTGTTAAATTGTTATCTCAAAAATCTTGCTTTATTATCGCAAGTAAAAAAGAAACGCAGACCAAAAACACTCCTGGTTAGGAGAAAATCAACGAATTATGGATCTGGCCGGCCTCTAAAGCCGGGAGGTTTGACACATTCTGAGGTCAACCCGTTGTGTCCCACACTGGCGGCCGGTGGAGGCCGGCGCGGCGCGACCGATCAATAGTGTGAAGCTGATATTGGTGGTTAGGTCGGAAGAGTGTGTAGCCGCAAGCTGCATTTTCTTAATGAATTTCTGAGCTCAGCTTAGGCACTTAGGGGTTTTGTTCATATTCCTTAGTCTGCTCCCTCGTATTAGCACCATTACCCTTACCCGGTTCTGATGAGCGAAGGCTTTTGGGTGGGGCTTTATCCACGCAGACTTTGTTCGGTGCGTTTTTTTCTAGACACCGAATGAGTCATCAGAACGAATGATTGATAATCGTCTTCCTCGAGGATGCGATGTCTCACTCCCACCAATTCCTCCAACTATATCATCGGAATCGGTGAACTCCATGAAGTTCTCTTTGAGACCTTCATCAATTTCTGTGGCTTGCCGGCTGCAGCCAGGAATGTATTCTTTTACTTTGCCTATCTCTGCTTTTCTTGTTACTGGCGACTTATTTTCTTTCGAAGCCAACCCATCGCCGACAACTGTGACTACTGCCGACTTTTGGCCGACTTTTGAGCGTATATCCTCGCTTGAATTGTCTCTTTATTTTGCATTAATTCCATTATATTCAATAGACATCTCTGTGTTGAGGTTTTTTTGGTTGTTTGACATTGCAACTGTTTTGCTGGAGCGTCGAACCGTAAGCTCCCCACCACAACAAGGTAAAACCTATTGGGATGAAAGATAGTAGGGGAGATGTGATCCCTTCGAGGCCAACATTCTTGTGAGGTCAAAAAAAGAAAGAAGAAGAATGAATTGTTTGTTACATTACCTTAACTTAAAATCTAAATGAAGAATGGCTTAGCAAGATACCAATGAATGCAAAAACAACATGTCCTGATGTTTTGTCAGTTCAATGCATTTAAAGTCAGTCAAATCAAACACCTCAAAATCTTAAGTTTTGACCTCACTAACTCAATTCTTCACTTACGTATTTCCTAAATATTTACCTTCACTTACGGTTGGCTAATTTTATTGATCTCCAACTGGTGTAATTCGATTAAATTCGCATCAAAAACAAAACAAGAGTTAACTTTCCAATACAAAGTGGAAATGAGTCAACAGCAACACGTCTAGCCATAGCCGAAGTTTATGACGAGCTAAAAAACTCCTATAACTTAAGTCCTTCCAACCCAAGAGAACTTCTTACTAACAATAAATCACTACATACAGAAATTATGGATCTTGAAAGTCCGTCTCATCAAACAAACACCTCCTCAGTTGCTACTTTTCCAACATCACCGATAGTTACAACATCAGAGTCTGCATCAACAATACAACCGATCATCATTAAATTCGGTACAACATGGAGTATCACCGACTGGAACCGTCGGTTGGAAAAAATCATTAATAATCAACCAATAAACAGTTCTTGTTTCATTGTCAAAAACGCACCTCATCATACTACAGAATCCTGGCTTCTTCAATTTTTTAACCAAAACTACTTTTTTAATCCATTAAATTGTAATTGCATTGCACCCGGAAAATTCATCATCACTATACAAAGCGATTACTCATGGATGTTTTCTGGTCCTCTTCGTAAGCTAAGAAACAGTAAGATGAAAATTGTTCCCGAGTACGTCAGATCATCCTTATCTCAATCCAACTCTAATTTTACTTTAAATTATAATCATAAAGATCGAACTAGCTTTAAGAGTAAACGTAACGAACCTAAAAATTTCTCTAACTCCCAAATTAATGTAAAGCCTCTAACCAATTCTCAGGTTCATTATCCTAATTTCACTCCCTCACACGTCGTTCCTATATCAGTTAATCATCCCGACTTAAGTACCAATACCAATCCCAAACCCATTCGTAATAATCCACATTTCCTTGATCCTCTTATCCCTCCTGCTGTAAAAGTATCTATGCAGAACTCTGACAGTACCGAATCTCGTTACACCATGTCCAGGCTACGAGACCGTCGTATATATGACAATGTTCGTCTTTACTTGGCCTATCTGTATAATACCGCCGAGTCAGTTTGCATAGAT
This sequence comes from Melanostoma scalare, assembly GCA_949752695.1. Classification (NCBI taxonomy): domain Eukaryota; kingdom Metazoa; phylum Arthropoda; class Insecta; order Diptera; family Syrphidae; genus Melanostoma; species Melanostoma scalare. Next base: position 182,375,424 of record OX456985.1, read on the forward strand.
GGCAAAACTAAAACTAACGTAATGTTGCATATCCAGCAAGAAGGTCTCCCGACCAATCTTTCTGCGCTTAGAAAAATTTATAACTCTTTTCACGAAACTTTCAATGTTTCTAATCAAATGGTCGCTGATGATTTACAAGCTTACGCGGCTTATATTAAATCAAAATATAATCTTTATACCCGACGAAATCGTACTAGAAATGACGCTCGCCTTTAACACCGCCTTTCCTCCACACTCACTTAATCCCTCGGCCTTTCTTACTATATACTACCAGAATGTTAGAGGGCTCCGAACCAAAACGTCCTCAGTTTTTACCAATTCGCAATCATTTCCTCATGACATTTTTGCTCTGACCGAGACTAATCTAACTCCAAATATTCTTGACAGTGAACTATTTACATCTGAGTACTTAATTTTTCGTCAGGACGGCCTGATCAATAACAGTGAAGAACTGGGCCGTGGTGTTTTGTTAGCGGTGAACTGTCGTCTTGATGTCAGTCCTTTTAATTCATCGCACTCAACAGATTTTGAATTTATAACAGTCAAAATCAAAATGCCCTCCCGATATATTTTCGTTATGTGTTGTTATATTCGCCCCTCTCAACCAACCACATCATATCAGCTCATAGTTGATGCAATTGACCATCTTTTCGATGCTGTTGACACCAACGACGAAATAATATGTATGGGTGATTTTAACCTACCGTTTATTCAATGGTCTCCTCATAACGACGGTACTTACTATTATCCGTCAAATACTGCATCTGAAAAAGAAATACTTTTCACTGATTGCATACAAGACTCTAACCTTTTCCAAATAAGTGGTATTGTTAATAACCTCAATAGGCAACTAGACCTTATTTTCGTTTCTGATCCTGGTAACGCTATTGTGACAGCAAGTGGCCAACTTCTTTCCAAACTGGACGAATATCACCCACCTTTGTCGCTTTCATTCTCTTATCACAATCCTCAACCTAACATTGCTGTTGACTATTTCTTTAACTTTAGAAAGGCTGACTTTCCCAAATTAAAATCCCTTCTAGCCAATATTAACTTCACTTTTTCTCAAGACTCGATCGATCATGCGTTGTCAGTATTTTATTCAGAGATTTTTAAATGTTTTGCACAATCTGTTCCTTTTATGCCTCGTAAAAATTACTCCTCTTCCCCACCTTGGTATAATAAAGATCTTCGGTCACTTCGCAACCTGAGGAATAACTTATGGAAAAAATATCTTCTTTCAAAATCAGTAAACGACTACCAAGTTTTCTCGTTCGTTTTTACACAGTTTTCTGAACTTAGTACACGTCTCTATAGCGAATATGTTCTTCAAATGCAATCTTCAATAAAGTTAAATCCTAAACGTTTTTATGAGTTTATAAACATCAAAAGAAAATCTGACGGCTACCCTTCCTCCCTCTCTTACCTCAACAACTCATCATCAGACCCTGAAACGATTGCAAATTTTTTCGCAAACTTTTTTGAACAGTCATTTAGTGATTGCGAGGTAGAAGTGGATTTTCATTATTTCCAATATCTAAATAACTCTCCACAAACCTCATTTCACACATTGGATATTTTCCCATCCATAATCAAAAATAAAATTGATAAACTTCAGGATAATTACTCATCTGGTCCTGACGGAATTCCTGCTATAGTCCTAAAAAACTGTTCGAGCTTTTTTGTCCAATCTCTGACAGCCCTTTTCAAGCTATCACTTTCACAAGGTGTGTTTCCAACATTCTGGAAAACATCTTATATAATTCCTATCCATAAAAAAGGACCAAAGAATGATGTGTCTAACTATCGTCCCATAGCCAAACTGTCCTGTATACCAAAGCTGTTCGAAAGCATTATTTATGATACACTGTCTTTCCACTGCAAATCTATTTTGGCTCCTGAACAACATGGTTTCCTAGCTGGTAGGTCAACCACGACCAATCTAGTGGATTTTGTTTCCCATACGTTGTGTACCTTAGAGAAAGGAAATGAAGTTGATGTTATTGCTACTGATTTTAGCAAAGCATTCGACAAAATGTCACATAAAATCATACTTTTCAAATTAAAAATCCTAGGCTTTCCCCCACTCTTTATTTCTTGGGTTTGTACCTATTTAACTCAGAGAAAATATGTAGTCTGCTTCAGATCATCTCTCTCCAACCCCTTCATAGCACCTTCTGGTGTCCCTCAAGGCAGCCATCTTGGCCCACTGTTTTTTATTTTAGGGATTAACGATGTTGTCAAAATCCTTGATTGCAACGTTTTGATATACGCCGATGATATGAAAATATTTAGAAGTATTTTATCACCCGCTGACTCTTCTATTTTACAAGATAATCTAGACATTTTCTCAGTTTGGTGTCACAAAAATAATTTAGAACTTAACGTTAGTAAATGCCACGCTATAACTTTTTCCCGCAAACGTCTACCCCCGCCCCCTCGGTGCTATTATCTACAAGGTGAACCAATACACGTTGTCTCTTTTGCTCGTGACTTAGGTGTCATTTGTGATAAAGAGCTCAACTTTCACTCCCACATTGAACATGTTATAAAAAAAGCAAACAGCATGCTCGGATTCATAAAACGTTGGTCGAAAGAATTTTCCGATCCGTATATTCTCAAATCCTTGTACGTTACTTTCGTTAGGCCAATTCTTGAATATGCCTCCCAAGTGTGGTCACCTTATCAAATTACACAAGCTAAACGCCTCGAAGCTGTCCAACGTAGATTTCTCCTTTACGCTCTACGCAAACTTCCCTGGGAAGATAGATATCGCTTGCCTCCATATGCTGATCGTCTGCAGCTTATTGATCTTCAGTCTCTTCAAAGGAGACGCGAGATCTCAGATATCGTATTTATTCAAGATCTTTTGAGGGGAAACATTGATTGTCCTTCGCTATTGAGTTTAATATCTTTTAATGTAAATTCACGTAATCTTAGGACTGTTCCCCCATTCCGTATTCCCTATCACCGTACGAATTATAGTTTCTACAACCCTATGTCACGTATGTTACGTAATGTCAATGATTCCTATAATCTGTTCGATTTCCATACCTCAAAATCATCCCTCCGTAAATCTCTTGCTTCCTACTCACAATGAACCGAACCCTCCTGATTTCAATTTGCTTTTGAATATAATTTTTTATTTTAGGTTTAAGTTTTGTTTGTAAATACTTTAGATTTAAGATTGCTTGCTTGTACTAAGTGTAAATAAATTAAATTAAAAAAAACAATACCTTTCCGACTCGTACCAACATATACTATACACTTATACCTACCACATTTCAACAAGTGAAACAAATCCTAATGTCTAGGGTTTTAAAATCCCCTGCAAATCTTCTGCAATTTGCAGTGCTCCGAACTCCGATCCTTCAATGCCCGGAAATGGGACATACATCAAAATACTTATGCCAACCATTCCTTAGAATGTTGACAAATCAACCAGTAGTAAATATTGGTCTAGAGGGGATGAAACTAATGTCGGTTTTGGTAAGTAAAATGCGACAAGTCTCAAGCGACGACGATGGAATTTGACACATGAAGTCAAAATTGTTGCCATCAGAACTTTGTTTCTCAATGGATATCTTCTATGAGAAAGAAGTTTCACTTTGTTACAATCGCCGTTGTCTTCAACAACGATGTGACAATCAATTCTTGTGTATGGGTAGGTGGGTGAAGGTGGGACATATATTGGTTGCATTCTTGTGTGGTTTTCGACCTGTCTGTTCATAGCAAAATTTATTTGTATTTACTTGAAGTAACATTTTAGGTAAGTCCATCTACCTATTGTCCAGCTGCATGTGAAGGTACTGGTAATACACCACCACCACTACTACCACCATGAGATTTTAGTCCATAAACTTTGACTTTACTGTCTCTTTTGGACACTGAGTAGGATTGTTGTATCCTGTTTGTGGTGTTTAATCCTTTGTTGGTGATGAAGGATTGTCATGAAAAGGAAATAATGCTCAACTTGCAAATGCATCTCGTTTCAAATTCAAAACTATTTTAGGTCAAAACCTGATACGTCAATCGATATTAAAACTCATCCAACAACTCCTGATTATGGGAGAAAGCCAATATAAGGAACTTATATACTGCCTCATTTATGTATAGTTTAAGGCTACTTTGTTTCAATACCAAGGTTTTATTTTGTAATGAATTAGGATATTACAACACGTTCGTGAGGAGAAGAAAGCGTCTTCGTTAACTCGAACGCTTATGATTAATATTGACTCCGGAGGAGTTTCTATAATTCGTGTTTTCCTGCCCAAAATTATCAAAACGTCTTTATAAAAATTTACTAAAGAGCTTCTTTTTTCAGAGTGACCTTTTAATTTCATCTTTTATGCAGTAGTATCTACCATCTTTTTCCTGAGAAAGAACAGTAGTTCGACAAACGAGATTAATTTTTAATATTACTTCCACTTCACCTATAAAGCTGAACGGCGAACGGGCTGGCCATAGCCATATCTAAGCCATCTTGACTTTGCCCATACCAATGGCTAAAAGGACTTTACAACAAAAATACAGTTGAAAATTGTCTCACCTCTAGAGCATGGAAATTACCAGAGAAGAGTAATTTTCCAAATGCAAATTCTAATTGAAAATATGAAGCAATTCAAAACGCAGTAGTCAAGTTTGAAATTATAATTTCAAATATATGTTATCCTGTTTCCAAGTGAATTGGTTGAACGCAAATTTTACATGAAATAATAAACTCGCGGCAAAATGTTGTGATGTTAATTAAGGCTAACGCGAATGGCGTTAATTTCAAATGGATTTGTCTGCTGAATCCGCATTAAATGGTATTAAAATGTTTGCAACATGCAATATTGCTAGGCGGCAGTGGCAGTGTTCAGATAGATTGCAATTGGCATTATGTGCGGCATAAATATCTTGTGATGTGCGCGCTCTGAAACAAAACCGTCAAGCTGAAAATTGGATTTGTAAATTTGGCAAGTTATTCGCATGTCCAGCACACGAGTGTTCAGCGATTTAATTTGAGATTATATACTCTGACAACGATGAACGCGCAAGTAGCTTTTGCATAAATTAGATGTGCGTAACGAAATTATGCTACAACCGCAAGGATTAAGAGAATTGTATTTGAAGCTGTGTAGTAGGATTGGTATTACGGATCTGAGCACATTGTTCGCGTTATGAGTTGTTCTCTTTCTTTTTTTTTTAAAGCCTCCGTCGAACATAAAATACAATTCTGTACTGTTGTCTTACTGCCGAGAGATTACCTCATTTTTTCTTGGATATTTAAAGCTATGATCGTACTTGAATCAAAAATGCACTACTTAAAAACAAAGTTATAACACTGTAGGTATACAACAAAAGAAAAAAAAAATATCACGACGACACAATGATAAAAGAGCCAACGTCTATGTTTGCCACAGCATGAGTTGAATCCTTAAGAACTTCAACGGTATGTTGCTGTTCTATACTGCAAGCAGCTCAAGATTATACATATATGTATCATAGTGCAATATCCGCTTTAAAAAACATCCTCAAAACACACACAGTATAGAATTTGTTGTACATGAGATTGTGTGGGACAAGTATTTTAATAAGTAGGTACACAGAGATTGTGTATGCAATCGGTCAGTGTCATATTGAGGTCAATTTAAAGTGAAGCAAAGAAAAATATGACAATGTGAAAAAGGACTGTGTGTTGGCTGACAAATAATCGCCTTTTTCTTATTTAGGCTTATGGTGACAGTCTGACAGCGTGGTCTAATTTTGTTTTTAGGCAAACTAAATTTTGTACTTTGAGTTTAAAAATGGCAGTAAACGTTCTGGAAGTGGAATATACATTTTTTTCTCAAATTCGAATAAGCAAAGAGAAAAAATTTAGTAATGGAGGACAAGGAGGAATTGCAACACAACATGAGATAAGAATTGTGAAATTTTTTACGTTCCACCAAGGGACTATGAATATGAATACCTCTATAATGCTATGAAACACAGTGCAATCGTTTGGAAGACAGTAGAGGATAAAGAAGGAGATACCAATGAACATTGATTTTAAATCTTTGAAGATCATAATGTGGGAAAAAACAGAGACAAGTAAAGCATTCCACATTCGGGTTTAGCGGCTAAAATATGAATTTCTTTACTTGACTGTACTCCTGAAGTTAGACTCAAAGTGAAACTGATGAGTATTCTTGGCTAGGCGGGTGTTACGGCTTAATTTTATCAGGAAAGAACTAGAGCACTGTAAAATAATCAATAGTAAATAAACAAGTAATTATAATTGAATAAATACCTAAACAGTCTTATATTTGATTTAATAATAAATTTTAACAAACATTTGTACATCACAGAATTTCACATATTATTTGCATAAAAGCAAGAAACATAAAAAGATGTGTGCGCTTGTCACAGATTAGAATATAGTTGATTAATCAACGGATTATCAACACAATCACAACTGTTCCTGAATTTAATTTTTAGCTTTTCTATTCGGTCAGAAATCAATTCAACATTCGCTCTTCTGTGAAGATCTAAGGTGGAATAATGCCACGGAAGATTAAACATCATTTTAAGTATTTTATTTTGAGAAATTTGAAGTTTTTTTATGTGACATTTAGCACAATGTCCCCATACCGGGCACCCATACAGTAACAACGCTTGGAAGATAGCTTTTTGTATAATAATTTTATTTTCTATAGATAGCTTAAAGTTTCTGTTAATAAATGGGTAGAGTAATCTAATGGCAATGTTTACCTTATTCAATGTTTTTACGTGTTCACTGAATGTAAGTTTTGAATCAAGGTGTATACCGAGATACTTAAGAAACTGTACATTCAAAAAGAATTTTAATGTCATGTACTTCAAGCTGTGTGCTTGGAATGTAACAAGCTTTTCTTTTTCTTGAAAAAAAGATTGCTTGCGTTTTTTTTGCATTAAGCTTAATTTTCCATTTCTTGTAGTACAGTTCCAATGAATTTATTGCAATTTTAAGATTCCTCTCAATATCAAGAGCGAATTTATGCGATGTAAATATTGCAGTATCATCGGCAAATACAGCTAGATCACAATTTGTTGAACAAGGAATATCAGACGTGTACAAATTAAACAAGGATGGACCAAGAACTGAACCTTGGGAGACACCAAATTCAAAACGGATTAAACTAGAAACACCACTGTAGACTTTGACCTTAAAACACCTATGAGACAAAAAACTTTGGATTATTTTCAAAGATACATAGTAAAATTAAATTTTATAATTTTATAAATAAGACCATTGTGCCAAACGGAATCGAAAGCTTTCTCGATGTCTAATAAAACCATTCCGGTTAACCTGCCTTCTTCACGATTAATTTTAACGTGATTGCAGATTCTTTTGACCTGGTGCGAGGTGCTATGGTGTAAAAAAAAAGAGTATTATTTTGAAAATACTACGATTTAATTTGTTTTATAAATATTTAATTAAAAGAAATATATATCTATCGTAAACTAATGTTGACAGTTAAAATAATCTCAAGATAATCTCAAGTTTTTTTTTTTTTGATGCTTCATTTAAGATTTGGTTGCGATATCTTAAGGCGGCTTTCACATAATTGTATAACGCATTCCACTCTTGGCCGCTTAGAGCTTCAACAGCTTCACTCAAAGTTAAAGTAGGTTTTCCCCAATAGGCAAGTCTTATTTCTTTCCAAACAGGGCAGATAGCTAAGAAGTGATATGTATTTTCTGTGGTTCTGTGGTTGCACAGGGAACACTCTGTTTTTCTCACTGGGGCATTTGGTTGGAAAATTAGACGAAGTAACTCTCATCTGGTTTTAAAAATGGTAGTGATTGTGTGAATCGAATATCGATCATTGAAATAATTATTGGCACCTAGGTTATGCTGCAGGATTTTGTACATCATTCTAGACTCACTTCGTTGCGCCATCTCAGCATATTGTTCAAAACTTGTTTCCTCGATCTTTGCCAGCAACACCTCAAAGTTCTTACTCCATTCTCCCAACCCTGTCTCCATCAATTCGACGTTGTACTGAAGTTCTAGCCGTGACCATTCCGCAAAAAACTGGGACTTTCGCTGCAGCAGATTTATTGCAATTATTGTTCGGAAGTCGATGATTTGAGAGGGCTAGTATTTTTCTTACATAATTAAAATGCATTCTGAGTGAGAAAATGTAAAGCGGTGATACTCCAGTCTCCAGATGTAGCATATATGTTGGTGTATTTTCCGGTAATCGGAATATTTTTTTGAGAGAGTACCTTAACAATTTTTCTACTTCATCATATTGTCGAAAATGAAAATGATTGGGTTTGAAAAAATATATTAAATATGAACGAACAATTTATTTTTAATATTTTTACGTATTGATTTGTATAAATACATTATTAGGAGCAATCCTAACTAATATTATAAATGTGAAAGTAACTCTGTCTGTCCAGCTTTCTATGTTACCGTCTCCCGACCAAACTACTAAACCGGTTTGGATGAAATTTGGCACAGAGACAGTCTAGAACCTGAGGAACGACATAGGCTATGCATTTTATCCCTATATTCTAATGAGAACGGGAACGTATACAGGAACCTAGAAACTTCAGTACCGATTTTAAAAATTCTTCCACCGTTAGAATGCCTCACTATCCTCAAGTAACATAAACTTTAACTCATCCCCATATTCCTACAGGAACGGGAGTCCTTACTACTATAATAAGTACGAAAGAAGCTCTGTCTGTTCGTCTTTCTATGTTACCATCTCCCGCCCAAACCAATTGAATCGATTTAAGTAAAATTTTATACAGAGATGATCTAGAGCCTGAAGAAGGACATAGACATTTCATCCGAATACTCCCACGGGAACCGGTCCTTACTAATATTATAAATGCAAAAGTAGCTCTGTCATGTTCGTCTTTCTATGTTACCGTCTCCCGCCCTAACAGCTGAACCAATTCAAATGAAATTGTACAGAGGTAGTCCAAGACCTGAGAAAAGACATAGACTTTATGTTTTATCCCAATTCCTACGGGAACGGGAACGTACACAACACACTATCCCCGAGCGAGTAACATAAACTTTAATTCATTCCCATATTCCTATGAGAACGATCACCATATTCCCACGGAAACGGGAGTCGTTACTAATACATATTCCAAAAATTCCAAAATTAAATCTGTCTGTTTTTTTTTCTTTGTTTTATTATTCCCAAATGGGAGCGGAAGTACTTACGGCAAAACAATTTTATTTGGCAAAATATGAAAAAAGTAAGAACATCGTGTGCAAAAATGTACTTAAGTAAAATAATATAACAATAGGTTACTGAGAAATTAAAAATGCTGCCGAAAGGAACTATTCCACGCGGACGAAGTCGCGGGCACAGCTAGTATCTTATAAAATAAATTCAATGCGCCTTGGAACTTTTGCCATTTTCATATTTATGACGTCGTCATAGTCAACCCCAATACTGCTATAGATGTTCAGCAACACCAAATCGTTCAGTTGCTCCTCGCTAGTTCTTCCGCGCAGATAAGTTTTTAATCTGCGCAGGCATGAAAAAGATCGCTCGCTTGAAGCCACGGATACCGGAAGTGTCACACCGATCTGCATAAAACAATGAACACTTTTATATAGGGACGAATCGCAAACATTTAAGGTGTCTAAAGTTGTTGGGCCGTTTTTCGTTTGGCATACTCAAGCAATATTCATATGGGTATGTATATGATTATTCATACATAAGTATACCCTTTCCTAGTTGCCGTTGTCGATCCCATTCTTATACAGACCCAGAGCGACTGGCTTTTAGTATGTGTGATAAAAATTTTGACTTTCGTAGAGTTCGGTCGCGACTGCCGTTAGTTTTGGAGTGACCGATACGATGTGTTTCCACTTCCACAGACTTGAAACCATTCAATACTACAAGTTGAACGGTCCGAAAGGTAGGAGCCTGATGCCAAACTAAGTTAAATGTATTAGAAATACCAAGTCAACAATCCTACTTTCAAAACAGTGTAAAGATTGGTTCCACTTTTCGGTGAGACATGCCATCAAATCGCCAATGGAACAATTGGCTTCTGTTAAAAAGCAAGGAAACGTTTCAATTGATTAGTATGGACTTATTGGTGAAGAATATTGGAAGAGTTGCGATGTGAGATATTACTTACTCTGATACTTTCCATTAGTCATTAGGACTACTTAAAGTAAATCTAATTCTTTTCCAGTAAACCACGAAATTGAGGACAAAAAATAGAAACTGTTGGCAATAAAAAATGCCAAAAAACGTTGTTGAACTGTAAAAACTAATTGGTGGCAATTTGGCGGTGCTCAGATATTGCAACTTATAGTACTCCACAACTGTGCTTCTCGTATATCTCCTCGCGGTAGCCACCGCCCACCGGGTACTGGTCTCTTTTGATTAGATGTGACAAACTAGTAAGTGCTTGACGAAGGGACTAAAAAAATAGAGCAAGACAATAATGTTCTGCGAGTATTGACTGACTGCCCGAATCTCAGTTGTCCACCAGAACTTTTTAGGAATGTCAAAGTTTGTGGATTCGACTTACAAACAACGCTGGACCTCTGCAGTCAAAAAAGCAGATACTACTGAATGAACTACACAGACATATTTGTTTAAAGGTCTTTCAGGGTTTTTCAACACTAGGACACGGTATTGAAATAGAGACGGTGGTGGATGAGCTCCTGCCAAGTCAACGAGAGCTCTTAAGTTCCTGTCAGCATGGCACTGACACCAAATCATACAGCTCCTTATATACAAGGGGATACCAAAGGGTCTGGCCCTCAAGGTTGGCACGTAAAAAACATCCACCCCCCCCCCCCCCTCCCCACCGATAGTAATAATGATTTCACCGTTGAAGACCATAGCAAACGAAAAAATGGGCACGACTGGGTCGCACGAACTTGCGATTGTGTTCTAAATACGATATCAAAATCTAAAGGCTGAGTTAAAGGTTTTGGTATTAGCTCTTCATAATATATTTTGTGGTACAGGGTTGCCAACTACACATTAATTATGGAAATTGAATTAAATCACGCAAAATAATGAAAAAATTAAATTAAATATTCCAAAGGTTTCAAGCAAAAATCTAAAAACGCCATTCTTTTGCAATCGCTAATACACATGAATGATGAAAATTTAATCAAAATCGTTGGAGCAGTTTTCCCAAAAAACGGTTTTTTATTTTTCACTTTTTTTTTAAAACTGTTTTTTAAAAGTCGAGTATGCTAAGTTCTAGATCTTAACAGGAGTTATTTTGACAAAAAATTTGAAAAAAATAAAAGTTATGGTTTCAAAGTTACTTTCAAAAATCAAAATTTTTTAAAAAAATTTATAAAATTTTCCAAAACTAAGTTTTTTTAAATATTGATATGCAGTCTTTCTTTAACTGCTTACGACTTCTTAAATCCAAAATTTCGTCAAGATCGTGTCAGCCATTAACGAGAAAGTCGGTTTTAAAAAAAACGGTACTATGGGAGGTACCGTTTTTAGGCCTTTTCCAAAAATTTTTTTTACATCATAAGAAAAACAATCCTAAATTAATCCTTCACACAAAATTTAATCGAAATCGTTGGAGCCGTTTTCGAGAAAAATAAGTATTATCATATCGGTTGTATGGCAGGTACCGTTATTTCAAGACCTAGAGACCCAATTCCAAAAACCCCTCTGTAGGATGCTCCACAGACCCTAACTGCAAATTTTGAAGAAAATCGGTCAAGCGGTTCAGGCTGTAGATCCATATACAGACAGACAGACAGACAGACAGACAGACAGACAGACAGACAGACAGACAGACAGACAGACAGACAGACAGAATTGCAGGACCCACTTTTTTCGTATTCTCTATCATCGTAATGTCATGTTTGATTGTTATCTCAAAATTTTTTTTCTGCACGATTGCAAGACTTGCCTTATAGTACCTATAATCGCAAGTAAAAAGGACAAAGATCTCCAGATCTGCACGTGAAACGTAAGATTTCTTACCGGACGACATGCAGACGGAGAATTAGCACAGACCCTCAACTGCTGCAAAGCGATTATGACGACGACTAATAAACACAACAGAAACAACGCTCACTTGAGTGCGAGTTTGTCTTTGGAGGGTAGACTCATGGATAAAGCTAACAACCAAAATCCACTTGATGAGCGCATAGTTACAAAAAGCATCAGGCTAAATCGCTAAATCCGCCAGCATTAGCCTAATGTGCGCCCACGCCATCATGATATATTTTTTATGATTAGCAAAAGGTTTTGAAAAATGTATCTTATCCGACAAGCAAACCTCCATAGGAGTCTAAGTTAAAATGAAAAAATGTCTACACTACCTCACAAGCATGCAAATTTGTGTGCTTTTGCACCTGAGTGCGTACGTTGTGAGGCATTGAACAAAAGGAAATACAAACAATGCGAAAACTTGTTCCAGAATCTAAGTGGAGATTCTCATACATGAAACAAAATACAAAAGAGAAAGCGAAAAAAGCAAAACTCTCCGCCTTATTGCATAAAATAGCATCAATTTGTACTAACGCCAACGTGTCGCAGACGTTTGGATTGTTATTGATTTTTTAGTAATAAATTACACCAATTGCACCCTCACATCGTTGCAGTTATCGTGTACAGTGTACACAGAAATATATAAAACCGAACAGAGCGTGCACGACTTACTTACACAGGATTTTCGAAAGCACCATCGCGACTGCTTTCCGCTATTCTGCTTCTTCCATCCATGTTAACCAATCAATTTAAAATTTCCGTTTCCGCTGTATATTTGCGTTAAATCAGGGAATTTCATTTCATAAAAGAAGCGGTGCATGGAGCTTCAACTGCAAAAAAAAAAAGAAAGAAACAACACTGCAAAAAAAAAAAAAACAAAAAACCAACGGCAAAACTGTCCAATATTTCAAAAGTCAACCACGGCCCGTTTTCTCTAGTGTGATTTATAGCTTGCAATGGACATGAAACTTGTTAAAGTGCAGACACAAATGGCGAATTGAATATAGTCTGTCTGTGCGGGCGAATTTTTTCCATTCATTTTTGTTTTTATACTGCTTTAGCATTCCACTAACAATATTGGAAAATGTCATCATCTACTAATTGTCACCCTTCAATAGATGTTGATTTTGATATTCAGTTGAGATTTCAAAATTTTAACATCAACGAATATTGTTGCTAATTCCTGGTTGAATGATGAAACATGTTGACTTAGCAATTGAGTCAATTGTCAATCTTATTATTAAAAAAGTATTGTGAAATGGGATTTTCTGTCGTAATTGAGGTCCCATAGGGGATGCATTCATGCACATCACTGCCCAAAAGGCTTTCATTTGATCTAGTCAGTGGTTTTTTTTGTTAATGTTTCAAAAGAACTGCACACGTATGCAGATATTTTTTGCAGTTCTGAATGATATGTGTTTATTGCGTATGAGCTGAATACGTCTATTACGTATTTTATCATTGTATTGCTTAAGCCCTGTTTAAAGTACTCCTTTTTGAGGCAGCTAGATAGGGTGCAGTCAGAGATGCTCCAGCAAAAAAGCGGGCACCTCTTTGTTGAAATCCTAAGAACTTTCTTCGTGGTCTAAACAATTTTAAGCCTCCTCTCCAAAAGTGAAACGAGACTGATAAGAAAACCACCTCAAAAGCAATGTGAGCCGCCTGCGGGGTACGTCGCGTTTAGTTCAAATAGCTTCGAAAAACCTCTCAGTTTTGAAATGTTCCAAATCTGAGCCCAATCAAATGCAGATGTCGTTGCATTCGAGTCTTTTGGTTTTTCTTTCTTTTGGTTAACATGACAATACCAACTGAGCCAATGGTACCCTATTTTTCTTAAGATGGTTCTTTTGACGTGAAAGTTTTCCATGAATCTTGGTACTTCTAATACGATCAAGCTATGTTGCTCCTGCTGTCATATGGAGCATCTTCATTTCAACTGCTGTCGACTTGATTTCATACTTTTTGAAAGAGTAATTCTTCGTTTGATTTCAGCGCTGGTGTCGTTAGACAAAGTCCTTAACTACCTCAAAGTTATAGCTGTCTATCGTGACGTTCTGTCCAAGACGTCGGTGTTTGGTGTCCTTTCTAGATGACAGCATATACTTGATCTTGCCCTCATTTACCACTAAACCCATCTTCTTCGCTTCCGTCTCAATGCTCATAAACGCGCCATTGACATCACGCTGCGTTCTTCCAATTATGTCAATATCGTCGGCATATCCGAGCAATTGCGGACGGATCTTTGAAAGATTGTGCCTCTTGTGTTGACGAGTTTTGCACTATTCATTCAAGAACGATGTTGAAGAAGTCGCATGACAGTGCATCGCCTTGCCTAAAACCTTTTTTGACATCGCATGTATCGGTGAGATCTTTTCCGACCCTGATGGAGCAGCGTGCGTTCTCCATCGTCATCCTACACAATCGGACAAGTTTGGTAGGGATGCCAAAACTAGACATGGCTCTATATAACTCCTCTCTATAGATGCTGCCACACGCAGCTTTAAAATCGATAAAAAGGTGATAGGTATCGATTTGAAATTCCTGGGTTTTTCCAAGATCTGCCGTAGTGTGAAGATTTGGTCTATGGTGGATGTTAGCTGGACATTGTCCAATGTCTTGTGTAAATATGTGTACACCATAATGTAATTTCACTCTAAAGATCAAACGTAAGAAAACTTCTTTACCAACTTTCAATATCGAAAAACAGACGTTTATGTAACTAAGCTTTCATGCCAAAAACCTATATATATATCGCACATTGTCTTTGACTTCCCTTTTTTGCTAAAAACGTGCTCCACACTTAAACTTAAACCTAACTTAAACTTAACCTTATAATCTTAACCCAATAATTGATCGACAAACTTATATAGATACTTAAAAATTACTGAATTGCCTAAAGGAAACTAATGTAAGCTAAATAAAAATGAATTCTTAAAGACTTTGTATACTATTAAACTATTATATTTTAATAAAGGAATTTGTAACTCATATCAACTTTAAAAAACCGTGTTTGAGTTCACAAAAAGTTTCTGCTGCTGCCAAACTGCGACAACAATTTACAAATTCATTATAGTAATTTGTATTCCCACTAAAGATGTCATCAAAAGGTTCTGAGCAAGCAGCTTTCTCCAAATCCGGACTAATATCCAGAACACCACCGGCTTCCGAAGAAAACAACCCGCCACATGAAGAATTCAACTGTCTGTCCTGCAAAGACGTAAGTAAGTAAGTCCTGCAAAGACCCAGACTCTAAAGAGAACATGGTTGAGTGCGAGATATGTAGAGGCTGGAATCACTATTCATGTGCTGGAGTTGATAGTTTCATCGCAGAAGAACAGTTCATCTGTAAAACATGTTGCACAGGTAAGAATATTTCCTATCCTTTCTTTTCAAAAGTGTCATCTGCACCTGCTGCTAAACTTGCCAATACCACTACTGAACAAATAATTGCTACCACAAGTGCCGTATCTTCAACCAACGTGTACCCCAATGAGACTACGGCACCTATTTCATTTGTAACCACAACTGCATATTTGACAGCTTCAAACTTTAACTTTCCACTAGTAAATGCTAGCACAACTGTGGCCGCTGTTGCCACTCCAACTTACATGTTAGCAACTGCTCGTCCCACGGTATCATCTTTTTCTAATCCAACTAATAAAAAAACTACGATACCAATCCCGGATAGGCACCACAAGGGCTCCAACGTCTCCATCAGCTCCAAAATATCAAAAGCTCGTTCCACTAAACATTTACAAATCGAATTACAAAGATTAGAAGAGGAAAAGCTGCTCGCAGAAAAGCGCATCAACGAAATACGAGAACTCCGACAAAAAGAAGACAGTAACTACTTGTCAAAGAAATACCAACTTCTGTCTCAAATAGCAGATAACTCTTCCGAGGACGAAGAAACAGACTCCATTACATCGAAGGCAAGAGTCAACAACTGGCTAACAAAAAATCCAACTCAGAGCTGCCTTCAATCGACGACGATGAAAAAGTAACCGAATCCAGCCGATCCTATGCCCCAAAACACAAGTTCCCTAAATGCACCACTCAATACCACATGGACTCAAACTCGTGGCCAGCCACAACCATTACCTCAGCAACAACAGCAAAGCGCAATATTGTATGCTCCACAGCCTCTGCCGAATTATTTACCACCGCGCCAACAACCAGCACCAAATACTAATATTTTTCATGAGCCTTTTTGTTCTGACTTATTAAACTTACAAGGTGGTAACCCAGGTAATGAAGTCAATAATGCAAATTCAATTCTATCTAGAAGCCATATCGCAGCTCGGCATGTGATGTCTAGAGATCTTCAGAGCTTTTCAGGAAATCCAGAAGAATGGCCCATTTTTATTTCCAATTATAATCGGACAACCAAATTATGTGGATTTAGCGATGAAGAAAACATGATGCGTCTACAAAAAACACTGAAAGGACGGGCACTTGATGCTGTTAAAAGTTTATTGACTCAACCTCACTGTGTGTCTCGTGTTATATCTACACTTAATGCACTGTATGGTAAGCCCGTTATGATTATTCAGGCGGTCCAAAAGAGGATTCAAATGACTCCAGCCCCAAAGGCAGACAAATTCGATACTATTGTAAGCTTCGCTCTTGAAGTTCAGAACTACTGTGCAACTATAGAGGCTTCTGGCTTGGTTGCTTATATAAATAATCCAACTCTTCTCCAGGAGCTCGAAAACAAACTTCCGCATGAACTTCGTCTGAATTGGGCAATTTATAAACAAACGCTTCCAGATTGTACACTTTCTTGCTTTAGTGAGTGGATGTTTAGAATTGCCGATGCTGTCAATGGTCTTACAGCCCCTATACCGTGCACTTCAACTGACCCGAACAAACGCAATGCAAAAGGTTCAAAAGACAGAGCATACCTCAACATACATTATGAGAGCGAAGTAGACAACAAACTCTCTCTCTGCAATTCCAAGTGCTGTATCTGCAATGGTAACTGTAAATCTGTTGCTGATTGCTCAAAGTTTCAAAAACTTAATCGAAATGCTAAATGGTCAGCTGTAAGAGAAAACAAGCTGTGCCGACAATGCTTACTTAAGCATGAGTACAACAAATGCACTTCAAGATCAGTTTGTGGTGTAAACAACTGTATGTTTAAGCACCATAAACTGCTTCATAATCACGGACACAACCAAGAGAATATTACTGCACAACATCACTCAAACATTCATCGCCATAATCTCAGCTGTACTCTGTTTCGTATTGTTCCCGTCACTCTCTATGGAAATGAAACTGAACTACAAATCTTTGCACTCTTAGATGATGGTTCGTCTATTACACTGCTTGATCAGGAAATAGCAAATCAACTTAACGTGAGGGGAAAGGCAGAACCATTATGTTTAAAATAGACTGGAAATACAAGACGTTATGAAAATGCATCTGAAGTGTTTTCACTGAAGATTTCTAGTACTACGCCTAACTCTGAAAAATTCACACTGACTGATGTACATACAGTTGATAATCTTCAACTTCCACATCAAACAATTAATCCAGAATCATTAAAAAAAAGGTTTCCTCATCTAAGAGAGCTCGATATAAAAGGATATACAAATGCATCTCCTCGTTTGCTTATAGGCTTAAACAATACTCAACTTGGCTTACCTTTAAGGAGCAAAGAAGGTAGTTTATTGGAACCAGTAGTAACCAAAACGCGACTTGGCTGGATCGTGCATGGTAATTGTTTTGATGTTTCTTCAAATGCAAATGTTGTTGCTCATCATAGCTCCCACATTTGCGAATGCAACGACACAGAGCTTCAACAATTATTAAAAGTATTCATCGATACAGACAATTTTGGAGCTTCGAATTCCAACAGTGTCACTTTATCAAATGATGACAAACGAGCTTTGGACATTTTGGAAACACATACAGTCCGCAAAAATGGACACTTTGAAACGGGTTTGCTTTGGAAGTTTGAAGATTTCCAACTCCCAAACAGCTTCACTATGGCTAAGAATCGCTTGATATGTCTCCAAAAGCGAATGTTGAGAGAACCAGATTTACGTGAGAAAATTAATGCCATGATTAACGAGTATGTACTCAAAGGCTATGCGCGCAAACTTTCAGAAAAGGAAATATCTGAACGACAAAAAAAATCTTGGTATTTGCCTATATTCCCCGTGCGAAATCCCAACAAACCTGGCAAGTTAAGAATTGTTTGGGATGCGGCTGCCAAGGTTCAAGGAGTTTCTCTAAATTCAGTTTTACTAAAAGGCCCAGACCAACTTACGTCACTCATATCCGTAATTTATAAATTTAGAGAAAATCTCGTAGCTATTTGTGGAGATATCCAGGAGATGTTCCACCAAATACACATCCGTGAAGACGACCAACATTTCCAAAGGTTTCTTTGGAGCAACAAGGATGATGTAAATCCAGACGTCTACGTTATGACCGTCATGACCTTCGGCGCCACATGCTCTCCTTGTTGTGCGCAATACATTAAAAATAGAAACGCAGATGAGTTTGCCCAAAAATACCCAAGAGCCTCACGTTCCATTCGCGAAAATCATTATGTCGATGATCTGATGGACAGTGTTGAGACAGAAGATGAAGCTATTCAACTTGCAAATGAGATTCGGCATATTCATCGAGAAGGAGGTTTTCATATTAGAAACTGGATCTCTAATTCTTCTCGTGTATTGAATGCTTTGAGTTCCGAGCCTATCGAACACATAAATTTGAACATGAATATAGAACTGGGAACCGAGAAAGTTTTAGGTATGTGGTGGAATACCTCTACAGACTGCTTGATTTTTAAGTTCAGTTCTAATCTCAAGCGAACTGAGATTCTAAGAGGCACTAGCCGTCCTACCAAACGCGAAGTTTTAAGGATCCTCATGACCATATTTGACCCTATTGGCCTTTTGGCACAATTTCTCATTTATATAAAAATCCTTCTCCAAGACATTTGGCGCTCTAAAATAGAATGGGACACACAGATAAAAGATGCAGAATACGTTAAATGGCTGAAATGGATACGTTATCTCCGAGAGGTTGAAACTCTTAGGATTCCCAGATGCTACATGAGTCCGAAGGCTGCTTCCAAGAACAGTGAGAGGCAACTTCATGTCTTCGTAGACGCGAGCGAGAATGGTTTTGCGGCTGTTGCCTATGTGAGAACCACGAATGCCAGCGTTGTTGAGTGTGCTCTAATTGGTTCCAAAACAAGAGTAGCCCCTCTCAAGAATCTCTCAATTCCCAGACTAGAACTGCAAGCCGCGGTTCTTGGAGCAAGGTTGGCAAAGTTTATAACAGAATCGCATTCTCTGAAATTTTCCAAACAATATTTTTGGTCAGATTCCAAAAATGTTCTGAGCTGGCTTCGTTCAGATCACAGAAAATATAGGCAGTTTGTCGCCTTTCGGGTAAGTGAGATTCAAGATCTCACCAATGTTTCGGAATGGCGTTGGATCCCAACAAAACTTAACCCAGCCGATGATGGAACTAAGTGGCAAAAATCACCAGATTTCAGTATTCACAGTCGATGGTATAGAGGTCCTGATTTTCTTAAACTTACTCAAGACGAATGGCCACAGGAAACACATAACGAGCAGTCAACTATGGAAGAAATGAAGACACAGTTCATTAATATTCATATTGTGCAAACTCCGAAGAATGTTTTTCGTTTTGATGAAAATTCCCGTTGGAGATTATTGGTGAGGAGTTCAGCCTATGCTCTCCGATTCATCCATAACATAAAGTTGAAACAGCGGAATGAGAAAAGAGTTGTTGGATTTTTAAAGCAAGAAGAGCTCCAGAAAGCTGAAATTGCATTGATAAGAGAAGCTCAAACTTATGCTTACGAAGAGGAAATTGCAGATCTTTCAGCTAATCGTCCTGTTGAGAAATCTAGTTCAATTTTCAGCCTATGTCCTTATTTGGATGATAAACTCATTCTTCGAGCCAACGGAAGGATTAACTTTTCCACTGATGTTGACGACAATACGAAGCGACCTACAATACTTCCCAGAACTCATCGAATCACTTTTCTCATCATCATGGATTTTCATCGCCGATACAATCACCAAAATCATGAGACAGTGGTCAATGAACTTCGACAGAGGTTTTATATTCCACGAATGCGAGCCCTTTTCCGTTCTGTGAGACTATCCTGTCAGGAATGTAAGAACAATCGTGTTCAGCCACAGGTCCCAATAATGGCTCAACTTCCTCCAGCTAGGTTAGCTTCATTCTCTCGACCATTTTCCTTTGTAGGAGTTGATTATTTCGGCCCCATGAAAGTAAACGTACATAGAAGAACTGAAAAACGTTGGGGAGTTCTACTGACTTGCCTGACAACCAGGGCTGTCCACATTGAGATAGCATACACTCTTTCTTCAGACTCTTGTATAGTAGCCCTTCGAAATTTTATCGCAAGACGTGGAACACCACAAGAGTTTTTCAGTGACAACGGCACAAATTTTGTTGGAGCTGAACGAGAACTCAGAGAAGCTCTACAAACTTTAAATAAGGAAACACTCGTAGTAGCATTTACATCATCAATAACAAAGTGGACCTTTATACCACCAGGATCACCACACATGGGTGGTAGCTGGGAGCGGCTGGTCCGTTCCATTAAAACAATTTTATACAAAATAATGCCTACACGTAACCCTTCCGATGAGCTGCTACGAGGTATGTTACTTGAAGTTGAAAACATTGTTAATTCGCGTCCGTTAACTTACATTCCTCTGGATACTGAAAGGGGTGAAGCTCTAACACCCAACCACTTTCTTCTTGGCTCTTCGAGTGGTATAAAGCCCATCGCCATATTTGATGATAGTGCAATAGTGGTTAAAAAGAATTGGCTTGCTTCGCAGCAGTATGCGGATCACTTTTGGAGACGGTGGATAGGTGAATATCTACCTACGTTGACTAGGCGCACAAAATGGTTTCAGCCCGTCAAACCTATTGAAGTGGGCGATATTGTCCTAATAGTTGACCCAGACAGTCCAAGAAATTACTGGGCTAAAGGAAAGGTCATTCAAACAAAGCCTTCAAAGGACGGCCAAGTACGAAGTGCATTCGTTCAGACACAGACTGGCGTGTATAAGAAACCTGTTCTTAAATTAGCAGTGCTAGATGTCCTCTCTAAGTAACTTTAAACTAGAGCGAAATTACAAGGAGGGAGTGTTAGCTGGACATTGTCCAATGTCTTGTGTAAATATGTGTACACCATAATGTAATTTCACTCTAAAGATCAAACGTAAGAAAACTTCTTTACCAACTTTCAATATCGAAAAACAGACGTTTATGTAACTAAGCTTTCATGCCAAAAACCTATATATATATCGCACATTGTCTTTGACTTCCCTTTTTTGCTAAAAACGTGCTCCACACTTAAACTTAAACCTAACTTAAACTTAACCTTATAATCTTAACCCAATAATTGATCGACAAACTTATATAGATACTTAAAAATTACTGAATTGCCTAAAGGAAACTAATGTAAGCTAAATAAAAATGAATTCTTAAAGACTTTGTATACTATTAAACTATTATATTTTAATAAAGGAATTTGTAACTCATATCAACTTTAAAAAACCGTGTTTGAGTTCACAAAAAGTTTCTGCTGCCGCCAAACTGCGACAACAGTGGACTTTCCTGGTCTAAAGCAGCACTGATAAGGACCCATCAGGCTGTTGAAACGAATTGCTTCAGACGCTCACACAATACGGCAGAGAGGATCTTGTATGCGATGTTAAGAAGATAGATAGATAGATAAATAATGTTTATTCCTTATAAAATTTTTCAATTGCTTAACATAATTCATTATAGTTATATAAAAGAAGACTGATACCTCACCACGCAACTTCATCCACAGTACTCAATAATTAAATAAAAAATAAATGGGGTGGGGCAACAGAGCGGTGATCCCCTGCCCTTACGAATTTCTCCCAACCATGCCTTGTGAGAGAATGGAGTGACCAACAACGCTTTTCATGCCAATGAATTTACAATTGAAGGACTTATCAATTCTTTCTGTTTGTATTCGAACACACGTATACGGTCACCACAATGATTGATGTCAGATATTTAAAATTTTTACGCTTAGGCAGGACATTTCCTTTCAACTAAGTGCCTAGAATAGGCATGTTTGGATCATAAAATGGGAAGCAAAAGTACTCAGTCTTTTACCTATACATTACGTGCTTATCGCAAGGATGTAGGATCATCACTTATGATGGCTCCGTTATCAGCAAAGAATAGTTCATGTTCTTTGGTGTTCTGTGCTTTAATAAAGAGCAGAGGACTCAAGAAGCTTCTTTGGTGTACTCTTACTGTGACTTGGAATGCTTATATGTGAGTTCAGGTCGTCATATAACCTTCGTCACCGCTTCTCCATACCTATCCTCAATCATCCACTCATGAACCTCTAGACTACCTCCTCGTCTGAGGGAAACCCATCTTACACACACAACATGAAAAATCTCTAAGAAATCACGACACAACGTTTTTCCATTGGGATCCTTATATTTAGACCTGTTGTTGACTTTTCCGCAATAAGCCCGCATTGGTTTCCAAATAGCTTCATTATTTTTCGAGGTAGGTAATCCAATACCCGTTCAATGATCTTCAAAGTGTGGGACATTTGCTTGATCGAACGGTAGCTATCGCAAATTTGTTTATCTTCCTTCGCTTTGCACATTGGTAGAAGGAAACTTTCCCTTCAATCACTGCTAAGGCAGACTATCCCCTATCATAAGCATGGAGATGAAAATCGAATTCCATCTTTTTTCAAATACTTATATGTCATGTTGTCTGTTCCAGCATCTTTGCATGGATGTCTTTATTGCCCTATTATCTTCTTCGATTGTGATGTCAGGCATTTCCCTTGAGTTCTCTCGGGTAAACTGTCCTTGAGCATCGTTGATGAATTTCGTAGAACGAATCTGCTGAGCATTTCTCTTGCTTTGAGCTACTATTTTGAGACAAGGATTTTCATTTCTATCGTTCGAGGGGCACTTTAACCATGTCTTTAAAGCCACTTCCTTCTTATTTATCACTGCTTCAGCGATGGCAGTCTTCCTTTGAAGGTCCTAGCAATGATTTGGGTTTCTTTAAACAAATTTGCTGTAGGCAATCCCACAAAATTTGTGCTGTGCTAATTGTATTGTTACACAGACATCGCTGCATATTAAGAATGACTTTCTTACCTTTCTCCTTGTTCAGACTAGTTTGTTTGATTCTCTTAGCATCCTTTGTTTGATAGATTTCCTTCACCGTCTACATAAAAAAATTTGTCAGTAGAAAACGGGATTGTTGTGCGACAGCTTCACCAAGTATTACCCTAGGTTCCATAAATTTGGCTACCAATTCGGGTTTGTTTTATGAGCCTCGTATCCGATTCGGTCTTTACTTGTTTTAGTTATTTTCACGTTATTTTCATATACTGATGAAAGTCTGTCTTAAGAAACAGATAAGCGAATTGTGAGTCTGTTGGCCTATGGGCTAGTCCAAGCCATGAATTCTCAGTGTGTGCCCAATATTTAAATTACTTCTACCAAACCGATCAAATTCACATTTTAACCCTATTCAAATAAAGGGTCCGCCATTTAAGGTTTTTTTTTTAACTAGGGCCTTTTTTGTTGAATGGTAACACTTCGCTCATGTCTGATTTGACAGATAAATCAGTTTTGAGTTTTATCCTTCCGCTGAACGAATATGGTTGTGTATACGCTTGAACGACGCTGGGAAATTTTGCGACATTACATACTTTGAAAATCATGGTAATGTTGAAGAATGTGTGCGAAAATTGCGTACGGATTTTGGAAGAAGAAGATAAAGTTCATTTTGATCTTGGCGGGTATGTAAACAAGCAAAATTGTCACATTTGGGTCACAGAAAACCCGCACGCATACTTTGAAAAGCCGATGCACCCAAAAAGAGTCACTGTTTGGTGCGGATTTTGGTCCAGAGGCATTCTTCAAAAATGAGCAAGTAGTGGCCGTTACAGTCAATGGCGATCGTTATCGGGTCATGTTGAACGAATTTTTGTTCACAAAAATTGAAGAGGAGGATATTGGCAACATTTGGTTTCAACAGGATGGCGCTACGTGCCACTCAGCCGAAGCTACACTCGATGTTTTGCGCCGTGTTTTTGAAGATCGTATTATCAGCTGCAGAGCTGATGTCGTTTGGCCACCTCGGAGCTGCGATTTGACACAGTTGGACTATTATTTGTGGGGTGCCGTAAAAGATAAGTATTACGCCGACTAGCCAGAGACAATTGACGCTTTAAAGGACAATATTCGTGAAGCCATTGGTGAAATAGATATTTTATTGCAGCAAAATATTACATTATTTTTTCTAAAATTTATATTGCACAATTTACAGAGATTGGTATATAAACTACCTTACTACTGCCAAGTATATAATTGATTTTTAAAGGGATTGAGAAAAATATGACTTGAAGGAAAAGCTACATATAAAAACCTTCATTAAAGATAGAAAAAAAAAAGAAAATATATATATATAAATATATAGAAAATACAAATGTACAAAAGGTGATACTTTCGAGAAGGAAAGAAGGGGTGATATTAAACCAACAATGCATTATCACAGTTTTTCAAACAAATTTTAATAAGTTAACTAATTAATAAATAGATATATGCGGGAACACATAAAAACCTATATAAATATGTAAATATATTTGTGTTTTAATATTTAAATAAATAAATCAATAGATATAAGAATAAATAAATAAATAAATAAATAAATAAATAATAAATAAATAAATAAATAAATAAATAAATAAGTAAATAAATAAATAAATAAATAAATAAATAAATAAATAAGTAAAAACTAAATAAACAGATAAATAAATTAATAAATATAAAGATAAATAATTAAATAAATAAATAAATAGGTAAACAATCTAGCAATTTAATAAATAAATAAATAGGTACATAAATACATATATAATAAATAAATAAATCAAATGTACAAAGTGACGTGAATTCACAATAACAACAAAAGCAAAAAACAAAAATCAGTCTTTATAATAGTGACAATTTAGAGGATAAGGTTTGAAATTAAGACATTGTCGGATGTGCTGCAAGAAACTTTGTATTTTTCTTTTAATTTAAGAATTCTTTCAGAAACGTGTTCAACATTAACTAATGCGTGCAATTCGTTTGTAGAAAAGCACCAAGGTGAAATACAGCTGCACACAATCGACAATGTGCTTAAAAATTTTAACGATCGTGTAGGCTACTGCATAAGCAGCCAAGTCAGCCATTTGAATTAAATTATTTTCCATTATTAACCGGATGGATTGTACTTTCAAATAAAAAAAGGAATTTGAGAAAATATTCAGTAGTTTTTTTTTTATAGCATTTTCAACAAGAAAAAAGTTATTTGGCGGACCCTTTACTTCCACTTTACGTTCACTTCCTAAGAAATAGCGCGACAAAATTTGCACTTATTCTTTGAATGATTTTTAGTCCACTCAGTAGATTAACTTCAAAAACTCTTTAGAACAATATTTCGATATGGCAAAACAACACACGTCTGACGTCCAGCTCAAAATAGTCAGATTAAGTTTCATGCTCCTCAAAAATCAAACCAGAGCCAGTAACTTCCATAGGCAGACTAAAAACATTTAAACTACATTGCTGATTTGATAGCTTTTCCGTGCCGCAATCCGATTTTTTTTTAGTATTGGAGCGAATTCGTGCACATTCATGCAGAGTTATATCTTTGGTATAAGTGTGTTTTTTGTCATTCGGGCGCAGCAAGGTATCCGTTCGGAAAGGAAAAGGTTTTTTCTTCGAGTTATAATTTCGAACAGTTGTTCGGAATTTTTTTTTACTTCACCCAGTGAACTGCGTCAAAGTACGTTAAAGTGCTTCATTTGCGATCTTAATGCAATTGCTTCGTCTGACGTTGCGGACAATTCTCCGCTCCAAGCGAATATTTCGCTAGGCCCGGTTACGAATTTTTTTTGGCTTCCACCCGATCTCCTCTACTACAAATTATTACCTATCAAACAGAAAAGTTCACTGTGGCGTATGCGTACTTTTATTTTTAGTTTCAGCCACTCAGCTTATCACTGATCATGTGGTTGTGTCGCAAATATTTACTTGTAAGATAAAAAGATAAAAAGATAAAAAATTTATTGTGCTTACAGCGACTGCAAAGAACGAGGGACAAATAGAAAAAGTTCTCAGAAAAATGCTGCCTTGCTTTTCACGACTTTTTATAAAAAAAAGCAACAATGCGTTGTGTTTACGGAAAAGTGTGCGAACATTCCTTGAGACTATTTTAGCACGATATTGCGTTTCACAAGGATTCGCAGTAATTATGCACTTCACTGAGTATTTAAGGGGGGAAGCTGGTCTAGAATTTTGAAGAGACCAAATTTTTTTTTGTCTTAAAAGGTACTTTATGGTCTTAAAAATAACATACCAAAGAATGGATGCCGGCAAAAATGTCGGTGCAGGCATCGCAGATTAAAAGTATATACACATTTAATATAATGATTTTATAGTACTTAAGACTTTAAACGCTTTTTTCTCCAAATCACTTTTTTTGAACTGGCCGAAGACATAACTCGAGCAAATCTTCATCGATTTATACGAAATTTTGACAGTACATTCGAAATACCTTTCTCCGGAGAGGTACGCAGGATTTTTTTTTAATATTGCATAGTTTTTTTTAATCAACAATTTTGTCGTTTTTTATAGTGAAGATTTTAATGTTTTGTTCGAACGTGCACCATTTCACGAAAAAAAAAAAAACAAAATATCGAATCCTACGTACGTCTCTTGCTGTTGTTATATGTATAGAAACTAAAAATTTTCGGGATTTCGTTCCAGGACCAAAATTAAGGAGGTTACATCTTCGGCCATGGACCAGTGACCCGTCTAAAAAATGAGGCACCTCCGAAGAAATGAAGAAATGCTGGAAGGGCCGGATTTAAAGGTGTGGAGGCCTCGGGGCAACAAAGGAGTGGAGGCCCCTTGGCCCCAAATTATATTCCAAATAAAATGAAAAATTTTTTTTCAGTCTAGTTTTTTTGAGACCAAATAAATATTATTTCGTGATTTAACGAGCGCATAAATAAAATCGAAAACAAGAATTATCAAAAATTAAATTTTAACGTTAACAAACGGAACTTTCCGAGCTTTTTTCGCCGAAAAATCGTTGATGATTTCGCTGAACTCCAGTTCCCGAAGCAAATCACTTTCAATGCTAGGGAGAGAAAGCTTTGAAAGACGGTTTTGCCCCATCGTAGTTCGAAGCCTGTTTTTTATAATTTTCATATTTGAAAATGAGCGCTCTCCAGTGCAATTTGATACCATCAAAACCAAATACATTCTCAATGCTATTTCAAGGTTTGGGATTGCAGCTCTGAAATTTTGATCTTCGAGAATTGTGTAGTAAAATCGATCCGGACATTGGTATTTTCCATAGTCTTTTTATATGAGTCAATCAAAGATACAAATTGAACCAACTCACTACCAAGACTAGGTTCTAAATCATCCTGATAAACTTTTACCAATGCCTCTGCTGCAGCGTACAAATTTGCAGCATCCAACTTCTCGATGAGATTAAGAAATCCAAATCTCGAACGTACAGCTTCATAGGCAGACAATATTTTGGTTAGAGAAACACACATAACTGGTCGACCACTGGGATAAAGACGGATACTTTGTATTTTTCCTTCGATGACAGATTTACGTCTTGTGCTTTCCCGTAATCGAGCGGATACAGCCTCACATTTCTAGTTCTGGTACGTGATTGTACGTATTCGTCAGTCAGAAATATTTTTTTGGCAGCTTCCTCGAAGATAAATAGTTTCTTTTGGATTCCGCGAATGATTTCAATGATTCTAATGATCGTATTGCCGATTCAAGAATCATTTTTGTACACATTGCTTGTAGCGTTAAAACGCTCCAAGATGTCGTTCCAAAAGATTGCAAATAAAGCAGTTGCGAGACCACGCATCTTCTGTAGAAGGTGCTCTGCTTCATTCCTCGCGATGTCTTTTTGCTCTTTATCGGAAGATATGCTGGTTAGAGCTTCTTCGATTTCCGAATAGCCGTCAATTATGGCATTGGAAGCTTCAGCTTGACAAGACCAACGAGTGTCACAAAGCTTTTTCAAGACGTAAAATTGTCTGTTTTTTTTCGATAATTTCTTGATCAGAATTCTATATCGTTCTGTACTTGCTGTGAAAAACGTATATAAATTCTGAACGAAATGAAAGAATTGAACAGTTGATGGCCAAGAGTTGGCAGCTGCCTTTCCAAATAAATTTAGAGAATGACCACAACACGATACAAACGCCGATAAATGATTTTTCTCCAAAATAAACGCCAGCATCCCTGCATCCGCTTCAAAGGGTAAGTAGGCTAAGAAACCTTATGTACGCAATACAGAGAGCTGAGATTGTTTTATCCGTAGTGCGACCCACGTGCAAGCGAGTCATCGAAAATTGCGAGTGCTTATCAGAGCCATTTATGATTTTGATATTTCACTGACTACCTGATTAAAGTGAACAAATATAGATCGATGATTTCTGTTAATATTGAATGTAATCATGTTTGTTTTGTACAAAGTACTGTAGGTTGTAGGGCGGCCGTGGTGCAGTGGTAGAGTGTTTAGTAGATAGGCCGGACGCGTGGGTTCGAATCCCGATCTGGGCATCTACTTTTCTTTCAGCCTCACAGTTCCATATGGACGCCGCCCTTGATGTTATATATGTGAAATTATTTAAAACTTATTTCCAACTGCTGCAACAAAAAAAAAAGAGAAGGCTATTAGGTCTGAGTTCTCCAGATTAGCATAAGCCTCCTCTTTTTTAATTAAAAAAAAAAAAAAAAAAAAACTGTAGGTAAAGGTGCAACGCGAAAAAAATATGAGAGGAAAAGTTGTTTACTAATTTTTACTAGTCTTAATTTGAAATTTTTTTTTTCGATGTCTCTATTGTGGGGGCCCCTCATTTGTAGAGGCCCGGGGCAGTTGCCCTGGTTGCCCTCCCCTAAATCCGGCTCTGGCTGGACAGCCACCATTTTGAATTTAATTGACACGAACAAATTTGTCTTTGTATATTCAAACCAAAATTATAAAACCTCTTTCACAGATTTTCGATTGACCTTTTTGTTGAGTCACAAAAAATTCATAAATTATGCCCATTTTTCCACGCTCTAGACCAGCTGTGTTATTGAAACTGTGCCACTTCTTAAATGGAAACAAAATATCGTCACTCTGTTTTAAGTTTCAATTCAACACTAATCGAGAAAGTTATCACAATTCTGTCGTCCTAAAATATATTCATAAAGACGCAAGACTAGTCTCTTTACTCGATATGGAACTAACGCTTAAAAATTCATCTGTCGTAGATACACCTACCCACACACACATCCACAAAATATGAATTTATCTTAAGCCAAGAATGGGGTGGAATTTTAATTCATAAACTTAGCTGCTGCAACCACTTTTTGAAATTCAACAACTCTTGATGCACTTGATTTACCATAAAATGATCATATCGAAAAGAGCATCCTCTGGTTCACTGTGTGTACAACAAAAATGTATAAATGCATGATAAAAACTAAGCAACAACACACAGTTGTAATGATGATAAAAATAACAATAAAAGTTGTTTTGCCTCACTCTATGTGAACTGAGTTGGATATGTTTTTCGACCAAAACTACGAGAACATAACAACAAACTGTTATGCGAACATAGTAAGGACTATATAAATAGTGTGTATAAATGAATGTATAGTTGTTATTGATTGTTCTTCTTGTTTGGTGATTTAAATGATATTTTGTATTCCAATAATACAGTTTGCAAAATTCTATTCTAATTCCCAGCTTTAAATTTTAATGGGGAACAAAATCAAATCAACTTTTAACTGTAACAGACAGTTGCAAAAAGTTTTTTGTCTACTTTTTGTGCGTGTTTCGAAATCAGTTTTCGTTTTAATTTAAATATCAGTTTAAAAATTGGACAAACAACAATATCAATTTTTGAGTAAAGCTAAAAAGGTTTTAGATGGAAAGTTAAATGAATGATTAAATTGGCTTTGTAACCAAATTTACGAAATAGTTTTTATAACACATTTAAGATATGAAGACATGTCAACACCATAATGGTCTGGTTAGCACTGTTTGCGATATTGAAGTTTATTTCACTAAAGATTTTGTGATATGACTTCCTCTAAGAAAAATTTGTTTCAACAAATACAAAAAAAAAAAAGAATTAGTGACGTTTTTAAGTAAAACGGTTTTATTAAAAAACAACTCGGATAAAAATTATGATATCAACGCAGACCAAACGAACAAACGAAAAAAGGACAAAGACCTTTGGATCTGCACGTGGAACGTAAGATCCTTTAACGGATTAGTTTAGTTTAGTTTAGTTTATTTTGCCAAAGTAAGATAACATTAAGTATAAAAAAAAATAAAAAAAATTTAAGAGAGATTTAACAAAGATTGCACTACATAAAAAATAAATTAGAATACATTTGTTGTACTAAGTATTATACATATAAAACCAATTTTTTCATTGATAACACGGATTTGCTATATAAGTTGGACATTGTTTATGTAGTTAATTATTTATGAAAGTTTGATTTAATACAAAAATACACAAAAGAAAGTCAAGAAGAGTCTTCAAACATCATTCTATTTAGGATTTTTCTCCGGAAGTTTTCCCTAATTACATTTATATTGTAATTGTCAAAATATTTGTTAAATGTTTTTGAACATCTGTTGAAACATTCATGAGAAGCATAATTAGCCTTTGAGTTGCTCTCCTTTAAAAATTTGGTATGTCGTAAAATACGAACGTTAGGATTTACAGATATTTTGGAACACAAAAATGGTGAGTTAATATTTCCATTTAAAAGATCGAACGCAAATAAAGCTTCGGACAACTCTCTACGATTTACAAGGCTGCACAATGTGTGTGTGCAGTGCACATAGTAATAAGATTTAGTCGATGTGAATAACGAGGTAAGACAAAACTGTCGGGGTTCCATCCAAGACCTCTCAATGCGAACAACAAAAATTGCTTTTGGACAGATTCAAGTTTCTTTATATCAACAGCATACAACGGATACCATATTACACTACAGTACTCTAACAGTGACCGGACCAATGAATAATATATAGCTTTAGTGATATAGGGATCACTAAATTCCTTGGATCTTCGCTTAACGAAACCAAGCATAGCCATACTCTTGGAATGAACTTTATCAATATTGTTACAAAAACTCTAAAAAGTCGCTCTGACCAGAAAGCCGACCTAGGAACGAGAAAGCTCTGCGAAAAGATAAAATCCGGAAAAATAAATGAATAAAAGAAAGCGCGATGAATTTTATTGATTTCAATTAATTTTATAATCGGTTCTCGAGAGGGTTAATTTTTTTTGTTTTGTTCTATCTATTTCAGTGCACTCTAATTTTGATTCGATAGGATGGCCATGTTGATTGGTTGACGTCCGAAGTTGCAAGAGAGCTCAATCTGGTTTTTCCCTCCGTTTTATGGACTATCGAAGTCTCCACAAAATATCCATTCGCATCTCGTGTCGTAATCCTCTTGATGTTCTCGTTCACTTCTTTCGATGTCCGGCCATGTGGTAAAGTTGACGTTTAGTAAAAGGAAGGAATTTCGAATTCGATATTAAAAGGTGCGTTTCTTTTGATGTTTATTGTCAGCCTCGGTGGGATGTTTGTTTATAGGTTTTTGTAACATTGCTCCCTCCTGAAGACTCAAAGTTCCAACTGAGTCATAGCTGTTTCCGTATAAGCTGCCAAGCGGTTAGCATGCACTATTTTAAGACATCGTTTTCCTGGAATTCGTATTTGGTAAACCAGGTCTGAGATGCGTTTTACCACGAAAACTGGACCTTCCCAGTCACATTGAAGTTTAGGACAGATGCCAACCCGCCTTTTCGGGTTGTAAAGCCATACCTTTTCTCCTGGTTCGAAAATTAATGGATGAGCGCGTAAGTCGTATCTAGCTTTCATGGCGTCTGCCGTTATTTGGAGATTTTTTCGAGTGAATTCATGTACATTCTGGAGTATTCTTCGCGTGTCCATCACCTGTTCGGGTACTGTTGTTACTTCTCCTGGAGGTAAGCCGCGTAAGAGATCTATAGGTAGCCTGAGTTCGCGTCCAAACACCATCATGGCAGGCGAGTATTTTGTTGATTCGTGTTCGGCAGAACGATAGGCAAGAAGCGCTGGCTGTAAATGTCGGTCCCACTCTGATTGACGCGAGCCAATGAATTTGGCTAAGTAGTCTAAAAGTGTACGGTTGAAACGCTCAACCATGCCGTCAGACTGAGGGCTTAAAGGGGTTGTTCTTGTCTTTTCGATACCTAAAACGTCCATTGTCTTCTTGAATACCTCCGCCTCAAAATTTCGGCCTTGGTCCGAATGGATAAAGTGAGGTAAGCCGAACCTACAAAAGACTTCATCTATTAGCTTGGAAATTATAACGTCTGCTTTTTGACTAGGTACAGCAAAGCATTCCGGCCATTTCGTAAAATAGTCCATTACCACCACGATGAATCTATTTCCATCTTGCGTACGGGGAAGTGGCCCAAGGACGTCTATTGCGATCCTCTCGAAGGGAGCACTAGGGGTGCTTGGTTGGCGCCGCCCTACAGTTCGGCGAGGGGGTCCCTTGCGTGTTGCACATTGGTGACAGCTGAGGCACCAGCCCTTAACGTCAGCTGTGCGGCCAACCCAAAAGTACCTACTTTTGACTTTGCTGAGAGTTTTCTTCTGTCCCAGATGTCCCCCGCTCGGGCTGTTGTGAAGTGATGCTAGTACCTCTGGAACAAAACTCTTTGGGATTACTTCTAAGTACCTTACCTTATCTGAATTGTCTTCCAGAACTTGAGTTATAACACTTTGGTGGAGCCTAAGCTGCTCAAACAGACTCCAGTAGGCTTTGACATCGGGACTTTCTCCGACTATAGCATCCCTGGAAGGACGCTTTCCCTGCTCCAGCCATTCCCTCACCTTAGCCAAAGTAAAGTCGCTCCGTTGGCGCTCTTTCATAGAGATATCTACCTGCTGAAGGTTTAAGACTTCGGCTAATAGTTTGTCCTTTTCTTCCGACCGAGAGCAAACTT
This sequence comes from Melanostoma scalare, assembly GCA_949752695.1. Lineage (NCBI taxonomy): Eukaryota > Metazoa > Arthropoda > Insecta > Diptera > Syrphidae > Melanostoma > Melanostoma scalare. The sequence continues at coordinate 182,408,544 of OX456985.1, forward strand.
TGCAACTCCCGCATGGTCTTCTTGAGAGACCGTCAGCATTCCAATGCCTAGTCCCTGGTCTATGACGAATCTCGAAGTCGTACTCCTGCAGCCGCTCGATCCATCTAGCCATCTGCCCCTCTAATGCCTTAAAATTGTAGAGGCACCGAAGCGATGCGTGGTCGGTTCTTAAAAGAAAGCGTCTGCCAAACAGATAGTTGTGGAATTTTTTTGTTGTCAAGACAACAGCTAGGAGCTCTTTGCGTGTAACACAGTAGTTGCGTTCGGCCCTATTTAATGTCTTACTGAAGAACTCAATAACGACTTCGGCCTCCCCCTGTCTCTGGCTGAGAACTGCCCCTACTCCGGCATGCGAAGCATCAGTGTCCAAGATAAATGTTTCATCAGGAGTTGGGAACCCCAGGATTGGAGCCGTGGTGAGAGTTCTCTTCAGCGTCCGAAAAGCATCATCACAAGACGAAGTCCACGCAAAACGACGTCGATCCTCCGTGAGTTCTGACAACGGCTTGGCAATCGATGAGAATCCTTCTGATCAGCAATGAAATAATGTTAAACACAAATTTTCAAAACGTTATAAATTTATTTCACGGATCAAGACAATGAGCAAGTAAACTGGTTGGTGGTTGCTGGCAAAGTGATTATATCGAGTGCTAAGCAAATGCACCGATGCTACAAAAAGAATTTAGGCAATCAACATAATTATGCATAAAAAATTGACATTGCATTGAAAGCATAGGTCCATGCAAACTCTATGCACTAAATGTGAATAACAAGTGGATTAAGATAAGGATTTAAAGAGATAAGCTTGAACAACCAACCATGGATTAAGATGTTAAGAAAATACATAGGGTAATTTACGATATGTTTGGCAAGTAATTAACATAAAGCATTGACAAAATATTTATCATTTAAATAGTTAGATTAAAATTTGCAAATTAAATAAGAAAAATAATCATTTCTGAACACGCCGGCCCCCCTGAAGGAATTCAGGAACATGGTAAGATAGCCAGCTTGGTTATTGGGCGTTTGAACATGCCGTTTTTGGTTCGTAGAGACACCACTCGTACAAGGCCGTCTTCGCCTGGATGGAGAATTTCGATTCGCCCCAAGGCCCATTTTGATGGAGGCAAATTCTGTTCCTTGATAACAACCAAATCGCCAACTTCGAAGTTTTTTGTCTTCTTCTGCCATTTTGGACGTTGTTGCAATGACGTGAGGTAGTCGCAGTGCCAACGCTGCCAGAAACCTTGGAGCATGTTCTGCACTAATTGCCATCTACCAAGCCGATTAATTGGAACTTCAAGGCTGCTTGGCTCCGGGATTGCTGTGTACGGTCGGCCTATAATGAAATGAGAAGGAGTTAGAGGGTTCAGATCTGAATCGGAAATAGAACAAAGTGGCCTAGAATTTAGCAAAGCTTCAATTTGAGAGAGCAGCGTAGTCATTTCTTCAAAGGTCAAAGAATTGTTCCCTATCACCCTACGAAGATGGTGCTTTACACTTTTAACGCCCGCTTCCCAAAGCCCTCCAAAGTGAGGGCTGTGAGGTGGAATAAACTCCCACCTAATGCTGTCCGTCGCCAACGTTCTCGAAATTTTCGCGTTATGGTTTTCCGACCGAACCAATTTGTACCACTCCGACAAGGTGTTGGCAGCTCCACGGAAGTTTGTACCATTGTCTGTGTAGATAACACTGCACTTTCCCCTCCTAGCGATGAATCTCCGCAAGGCCGCTAAAAACGCCTCTGTTGACAAGTCATTAACCACTTCCAGATGCAAGGCCTTCGTTGCCATGCACACAAAGATGGCGAAGTAGCCTTTTACAAACTTAGGGTTTCTTCCTCTGGCTAAACGAAGAGTAATGGGGCCTGCATAGTCACATCCAGTTTGATCAAAGGCGAAGGATGGTGAAAGCCGCGAAGATGGCAGATCTCCCATCAGCTGCTGTGATGTGGCTTGCCGTTGACGGAAACAACCCATACAGTCATGGACGACCTTCCGTATAAGATTTCTGCTTCCCAAAATCCAAAACTCCTGGCGCACTATGGAGAAAAGCTCCGAAACCCCAGCATGAAGAAATCTCAAATGAAAGCTTTTAAGAAGAAGTTTGGATAATAAATGAGTTTTTGGCAATATAACCGGGTGTTTTATGCTGAAAGAAACATCGACGGCCTTGGAAATTCTGCCTCCCACACGAAGTAAACCATCATCATCAACAAAAGGAGCCAATGAGGAGAGTTTTGAAGAATTGGAGACGCATTTATTTTCTCTTAAGGCCGATATTTCTTGTTCTAACTCTTTCTGAGCCCATTTCAAACATTTTTGCTTTGCATAAAGCAATTCAGAGGAACGCAGATAACCTTGGAATCGCTCTCCAGCACGAAGCTTAGTATTTTTGGCTCGCCGAACAAATGTCGCTACAACGCGAATGATACTATCCCACGAAGAAATACGTTTGCAAAGTCTCTCAAGGAAGTCTTCATGGGTAGACGAAACATTGGCAACTATCGTTTCTTTCCTACTCTCCGGAACTCCCTCCAGTTCATCGCTCTCCGTAGATATTGGCCAACACTCATAACTTCTTGAAAGCCATTCTGGTCCTTTCCACCAAATATCTAGCTCGAGTAATTTATCAGGAATTACGCCTCTTGACGCGCAATCCGCAGGATTCTCCTCAGACCGAATGTAGTTCCAATGACAGCGGGGTAGAGTACCAAGGATTTCCGAAGTGCGATTGGCAACGAACGTATTCCAACGACGGGGGGATGCGGACAGCCAGGCTAACACAATTTGCGAATCGCAAAATGCAAAGGTTTGAATAATTCTACAGTTCAAAGAATTTTTTACGAGTTGTACCAAACGACTAAGCAGCAAGGCTCCACATAGTTCCAGACGAGGAATGGTAAGTTGCTTAATTGGAGCGACGCGAGTTTTCGCAGAAATAAGTTGAATTTTGATTTCGCCAGTTTCAGTAATACTTCTTGCGTAGAGTACGGCTGAGTATGCTTTTTCGGACGCGTCAGAGAATCCGATCAGCTCAAGACCGTCTGCATTCCCAGTACACCTTCGAAAAATCTCAACCTTTTCAAACAAAATCAATTTTTCTCGATAAGAATTCCATTTATCGGCTATCGCCTTAGGCAAGGGATCATCCCATCCGAGTTTCGCTGAATGTGCCCATAACTCCTGAAATAACAATTTCAACAAGATGGTGGAAGGAGCCAGAAAGCCTAAAGGGTCAAAAATTTTGGAAATCTCCGACAACAACATCCTCTTAGTAGGCGTCGACGATGAATCCTTAATAGAGATTTTGTAGGTGAAAATATCACGATGAGGATTCCAAATTAATCCAAGAACCTTAGTCCAATTATTTGAAGATTCACGATCAAGTGAAATTGTGGATTCGGAACTGGTTCCTTCTAACACTGGCCAACAATTAGAACTCCATTTACTCAACTCTAACCCTCCACAAGCCAACAGTTTAACGAGTTCATTTTTAAGCTCCAAAATTTTGCTAACCGATTCTGCCCCAGTCATGATGTCGTCGACATAACAATCATCCAAAACAGAAAGTGAGGCAGTAGGAAACTGATCCTTGTAGTCCAGGGCAAGCTGTTTCAAAACTCTCATTGCCAAAAACGGAGCAGGTGAAGTACCGTATGTGACGGTACGCAATCGATAATGTCCAACCGGTTCAGTGAGATTCTCGCGCCACACAATGCGCTGAAAATCCCGCTGCTTTGGATCTATCCAAATTTGCCTGAACATCTTTACGATGTCGGCGACAAAAACATATTTGTGGATCCTAAACCTCAGGCAAACGTTGATAAGGTTCCGCTGAAGAGGAGGTCCTACATGCAGCTCTTCATTGAGACTAACACCCTTTCCATCTCGATGAGACCCATCAAAAACAACACGCAATTTGTTTGTTACGACGGCATGATGCGGTAAATAAAAAACCATCCCAGACGATGGTTCAACCTCGTTTTCTGGAATTTTCTCCATATGGCCTAATGCCAAATAAGCCCTCATGAAACAGCAATATTCCTCGCGAAGATTTGGTTGACGTGCGAAACGACGTTCCATTGAAAACAGCCTTGACAAAGCGCCAGATAGAGTGTTAGAAAAAATGATATCCTTGTGGCGAAAGGGCAGCTTGACGATGTATTTGTTGTCAGGCGCACGCGAGTATGTGTTTACAAAATGGTTGTCTACAAAATCATTTGATTCCAACGAATGCACTTTGGGATCAATATCTTCAATTTCCCAAAAAGACCTCAAAAGAACATCAACATCCTCATCAATTCCAACTCGTAGCGAAACAAGTCCCTCGCTGGGAGTACGACCAGTTATCACCCAACCAAAGGTAGTATTATGGGCAACCAAGTTACCAGTCTTGTCTGTGCGTTTACCCTCACGCAAAATGCTCCAAGCCTTATCAGATCCAAGTAAAATGTCAATGGGACCTGGCTTGTTAAATCCTGGATCAGCCAAGTTCAAATTATGCACGGGAAAAGACGGATCAAGTTTAAACGATCTCAAAGGAGTATTTGTAGTAATGCGATTCAAAATGAAAGCTTCCACTGCCACTTCATTGGAATCAACACAAGACTTAAGATTGACCGAAACGACACCTTGAGTTACACAAGCTTCTATCGAAGAGATCCCTGATATTGGGAGACGAGCATGGCGTCGACGAAGACCTAATTTCTTAACCAAATCTTCCGTTACAAAAGACGCTTGAGAGCCGGTGTCTAGTAACACGCGACACGGATAAGCTTGGCCTGATACGTTCATGACCAGCGCAACTACAGTGGGCAAAATCCCAGAGGGGCGAATTTCATTATGCGAATGATGACTGGCAATCGAAACCGAATTATTAGTTGTGGAAGCTTGGCCTACATTCAAATTTATATTATTATTTTCGACAGCAGGCGATCCTGAATCTATGTGGACGAGTGCATGATGGCGGACATGACAATGAGGACAACGGCCTTTCGAACGACAACGAGAAGCCGAATGATTACTACCTAAACATCTGTAGCACAACCTTTGATCTCGAGCAAAGGATCGGCGAGACGGAATGGGCAGATCGATAAACTTTTGGCACTGTGGAAGAAAATGATTTTCATTACACATCGGACATACTTGTTTAGCAACCGCAAGACTCTTAATGTTATTCGAAGCACTAGTGGAACGCGTTTTATGCCTATTTCCAGAAAATTTCGAGTCACTTGTCTTAGTGGCGCATGCCTCTAAGGCATCGCACCGTTTTCCCAAAAATTTTAAAAGCTGATCTATAGTTTCAGATTCGGAATTGTTAGTATGAAGAGACCAAGCCTTTCGCGTATCATAGTCTATTTTTTCGAGCAAAAGAAATATAAGCCACGGATCTCTTCCTTCCTTTTTAACCGCCTTTAACCCACGAATCACCTCGTCCGATTTATCGACTAACCGACGCAAATGTCCACTATCCGCAACCACTACACTGGGAATTTTCAGAAAGCTTTCGATATAACTGTTAACGAGGTATAACGGTTTATCATAGCGGTCTTCAAGTTTGTGCCACGCTTCTTCATAGTTCACGTCTGAAATCTCAATTCCATTCAAAAGTTTCGCGGCATCATTTTCCAAGAACGATTTTAGGTAACGCATTTTCTGAGCACCAGATAGTTTCTTGCAACCGACACTCCCGAGAAACATATCGCGAAATTCCGGCCATTGTCGATAGTCGCCACCAAAGGGTGGTATTTTGAATTTGGGTAGTTCAACTTCCGAACAAATCTTCTTTGCAGAAGAGCCAGATGAACAATTTTGCTCGACCAGACTACCCGTGAGAGAAATCGACGGTTTAAGTCTTCTAATTCCTTTCAAAAAGGCACTTTTCGCTTCTAAATACTTAGTTTCCGTGTTTTCAAAGTCAATTTCAGGGTCGACGTAACCCTCTTCCGCGCAATATTCAAATAGTTTACTTTGATTCGAACAGAAAGATTTCCACGATTCCTCTAAACGTTCCAAACGCGTTTCTAACATTTCAACATCATCGACTCTCACCTCCATAATAAATGAATGAGCACGAGTAATAGCACCTTTTAAGTGTCCACGCGATTGCTTCAAAATATTCATGATTCAAACAAGGTTATGAGTTCGACACACGTGTGGTTTGTATTTCAGGCAAAAATCTGATTTTCACTGACCGATATCCAAAACGATGGGTTTTATCCAAATGGACCTCACAACAACCAATAAACCCCAGCAGTAACAGCAAAAAATCAATTTTCAATCAGCAGAAATAGTAAAAACTAATCTCAACAGCAGATACAGCAAAAATCCAGCGAATATATATATATATACACGATACAGTTTACCTGGTACCAATATGGATTGCCTCGTGTCCAACTCCAATGTCCAAGTCCAAGTAACCACCAACAGCTCCAAAATTGTTCCAAATGATTAGATTAAATTATTTCAAAATTACTAAAATCCGGTTAATAGAAGGACCAACTTTGATCAGCAATGAAATAATGTTAAACACAAATTTTCAAAACGTTATAAATTTATTTCACGGATCAAGACAATGAGCAAGTAAACTGGTTGGTGGTTGCTGGCAAAGTGATTATATCGAGTGCTAAGCAAATGCACCGATGCTACAAAAAGAATTTAGGCAATCAACATAATTATGCATAAAAAATTGACATTGCATTGAAAGCATAGGTCCATGCAAACTCTATGCACTAAATGTGAATAACAAGTGGATTAAGATAAGGATTTAAAGAGATAAGCTTGAACAACCAACCATGGATTAAGATGTTAAGAAAATACATAGGGTAATTTACGATATGTTTGGCAAGTAATTAACATAAAGCATTGACAAAATATTTATCATTTAAATAGTTAGATTAAAATTTGCAAATTAAATAAGAAAAATAATCATTTCTGAACACCTTCTATGAACTTTCTGTAATAAGAACAAAAACCTTGAAAACTTCTAACTTGCCTTTTTGTTTTTGGCACAGGCCACTCTTTAACTGCCTCAATTTTGTACGGGTCTGTACTCAGGCCTTCCTCGGATACTACGTGACCTAAGAATTTGACATTTTTCCGAAAAAAGTTACACTTACTTGGACTTAATTTTAAGTTCGCATCTTTTAGCCTTTTGAAGATTTCTTCAAGCCTACTAAGGTGCTCGTCAAATTCTTTGGAGTGGCAAATTATGTCGTCCAAGTAGACGGAAAATCCATCCAACACCTCGTCCATCAATCTCTCAAAAGTAGCGCCAGCGTTACTTAAACCGAATGGCATGACAAGAAAATGCCATAGCCCGTTCCCGTTGGTGAATGCTGTCTTTTCCTTGTCCTTTGCACACATCTCGATTTGCCAGTAACCACTTTGTAAGTCCATCGTAGAGAACCACGAGGATCCTCCTAGAGAAGCTAGTAGCTCTTCCATCAACGGTAAAGGGTAAGAGTCCTTCTTCGTCTTCTCGTTCAAACGCCGGTAGTCCACGCAGAACCTAGTCGATCCGTCCTTTTTGCGTACCAAAACTACTGGAGCCGCCCAAGGACTTTTTGATGGTTCGATGACTCCTCGTTGAAGCATGTCTTGGATAAGTCCATATATCTCCTTTCGTTTACAAGTGGGCAGCCTCCTGGTAGGAATTTTAATTGGTTTAGCATCGCCTGTGTCGATGTTATGCTGTGCTAAGTTAGTACGCCCAAAGTCCCCTGGTCCGACTGAAAATACTGAAGAATATTTTTGAAGTAAACACCGGAACTTATGTTCCTCATTCTTTGAAAGGAGAGGTTTTGTTTGAACAACCAAATCCTCCAACGTTGTTGGCTTGCTGTTCGCATCTTGAAGAGGAATTTCACAAACCTCGGCTTGCTCCATTCTACCAATGAGCTTATCTTTAGGAACAGTAACATCTTTTGAGGTAACGTTAACCATTCGAACCGTTACTACGTCTGCGCTAGGCTGAACCAACCCTCTTACCAAGTATACACCATCCGGCAAGTCGCTTTCCTCGCAACTCTCTACTAATGCTGTTCCGCCAACAAATGCAGTTGGATGACGAAGCTTTAACACCTTTTCAGCTCTAGCTGGTAAAACATGAGAGGCCGTTGTTAGCAGTAGACTACTTGAGGATCCGGAAGGGAGCTGTAGTGCGTGCTTTTTGCCCCGTATTTCCAAACACATCTCTGACAAGTCAATCAAACACTCGTTCTTTATTAAAAAGTCTAATCCTAAAATATTAGGTATATCGGAACTCACCACCGCAAAGTCGTGCTTGTATTCCTTATTATTCAATACAAAGCTTACCATGGCCTTACCTTTGGAACTTATCGTACCACCAGATATTCCGGAGATACGCATGGGCAAACCGTAAATGTTCGTTTTTGGTGGTAAGCAATTTTCGGAGATAACCGATACATTTGCCCCCGAGTCGACGATCATTCTGCATTTTTTGTTTTTTATGTATGCGAAAAGATTTATACTACTCTCGCCGACAGCTCCCACGAAACCACCTTCGGCCGGCCTGTAACTTGCCTCCCTTGATAAAGAACCTGTGGAGGAAGTAAAACGGTTGTTATTAAATGGAGCGGTAATCGTATCTACCACTGGTTTTCGCTCCAACTGGCCAGTGGTATCTAGTTTTCCGAGATGTTGATTGAGATGGTTGGTAAATGCTCGTCTCGAGTTGCAGCTGCTTCGTTCTGCTTTTGTTGCCGATCGGTTTTCCTATTATTTTGACCTGGAACGGCCATAAACACTTGCCTGTGGCCACGACGTTCGAATCGGGTGGTGATATCGTGTGCAATGCAAAGAGCATCCTGCAAACTCTGTGGACGACCAACCGCAACTAAATTTCGGATTTGTTCGTCCCGTATCCCGTCAACGAATTGGCTCAACACAATTTCTCCTACTACTTTTTCAGCGCAACCTGGAAATGCAGCCACAGATAGACGCTGAAACTGTATAGCAAACTATGCAAGGGTTTCTTTCGGCTTTTGGACACGGTTTCGAAGCATGGTGAAACTGGTGTGCGTGTCGAGACTGAATCGCTGACTGAGAAGCCTAGTTAATGCCCTAAAACTGACGGGTTTGCCGTTTGGGAGTGCACTCAATACGGTAAGTGCTTCGCCACGAAGTTGCATTGCCAACGCGTTTGCTTTCTCTTCTTCATTCCAACCATAAAACGTTGCTGTAATATTAAATTGCCGTTCGTAGTCAACCCACGAACTTTGGCCATCGAATGGCTGGAGCACACTAAAGTTTAAACAGTGTGAAGTGACCGAAGTGAGAGGCACTGAGTAGGTATTGGTGGACCACGGCGTGGGAAAATTTTGGATGGGATGGTGCCCTTGAATTCGTTTGAGGTCACCGCGGTGTTATTTAATGGGATGTTAATGGGGTGTTTAATGGGTGTTTAATGGGTTTATGTTTTGTTTGAGGTGGCCGCCTTGACGCCGGCACGGCGCCGCCGCCGCAGCGCTATGGGTGATTGTGGAATTTAATTTAAATTGAAATAAAAATGCACACTGCCGAGGCTGAGATTTGAACCGGGGCCTATGGCGTGTCGCGCATGTGACAGATGCACTAGGCTATCGGGGTAGTTGTAGGTTGATGTGTAAAAAGTCTACTTATGCGTACAAAAAGTTATTTATAGAATCTTTTGGTATGTTGAGGCTTATAAAAAGTGTGACGGTTGGTGGTGGTTTGAATTTGTTTTTTTTTGTTTAGCTTTAAGATAGAGAATTTGTCACGATCGATTTTTGGTTGTGCATTGATTGTGGATGAACAGCATGTCATTTTACAGTTTATCATGAGGTTTCTTTCTTTCAGGCATAGACACTGTTAGTTGTTCTATTTTTAGATTTTGATTTCAGAACTGAAAATTTGAATTTGAAAAATAATCTGTCTGCTGTTAGTTGTTCTATTTTTAGATCTTGTTGAAGGGGATTGTGACAAAAACATGCTGCTAAGATGTTAAATGACATGGTCATGCACAATGTTGAATGTTATAAAAAGTGTGTGTGATGGATGGTAATGGATTGAATTTTGAATGGTTGACTATGTTTGAATAATCACAAAAAGTCGGTTAGTGGTGGCTGCTTACTCTTTTAAATTTTGAATTGTAGATTTTATGAAAGAGGATCTGGTCATGTTGATGCATTTGATGGTTGAATGTGGATCTGGCATTTCAATGGAGCTGATGGGGGGTTGATAAATATAAGGAAGTATTTATGTGTCTTAGCATGCACAAGTGGAATCGAATTATCGATGACTGTAGCGGAGACAAAAACGTATAAGGCCAAAGCGGAAAAAAGACGTTTTCTTAGCAATTACAGTTCATTGCCATATGGATTTTAAAGAGGAAGTTGTAGGTTGATGTGTAAAAAGTCTACTTATGCGTACAAAAAAGTTATTTATAGAATCTTTTGGTATGTCGAGGCTTATAAAAAGTGTGACGGTTGGTGGTGGTTTGAATTTGTTTTTTTTGTTTAGCTTTAAGATAGAGAATTTGTCACGATCGATTTTTGGTTGTGCATTGATTGTGGATGAACAGCATGTCATTTTACAGCTTATCATGAGGTTTCTTTCTTTCAGGCATAGACACTGTTAGTTGTTCTATTTTTAGATTTAGATTTCAGAACTGAAAATTTGAATTTGAAAAATAATCTGTCTGCTGTTAGTTGTTCTATTTTTAGATCTTGTTGAAGGGGATTGTGACAAAAACATGCTGCTAAGATGTTAAATGACATGCTCATGCACAATGTTGAATGTTATAAAAAGTGTGTGTGACGGATGGTAATGGATTGAATTTTGAATGGTTGACTATGTTTGAATAATCACAAAAGTCGGTTAGTGGTGGCTGCTTACTCTTTTAAATTTTGAATTGTAGATTTTATGAAAGAGGATCTGGTCATGTTGATGCATTTGATCGTTGAATGTGGATCTGGCATTTCAATGGAGCTGATGGGGGGTTGATAAATATAAGGAAGTATTTATGTGTCTTAGCATGCACAAGTGGAAAAAAATATTATTTTTATGCCTACAATTAATCTAAAACTCAATTTGTTTGTTATCAGTAAAAGTAATAATTTATTTCCTTGTGTAGGTATTGAGATTACATAGTTTAGTTTTTCTTAAATCCTTAATTGGGGTACTTTCATAGTCTTCTAGTAGATATGTAACAGGATTTGTTTGTAAGGAGATTGAGCGTATACACTTGTGCATGTGCTGTGCATATCAACTTCTCGGGTATACCATGGATGAGATGTAGTCATCGAAATGGAACTGAGAATGTGATTACTTTTGATCGCTGAATGTGATTACCATGGACATTAAAATCATGTACACATATTATGAGTACTCTTGAATGTGTCACAGTGACCAAGAATCGATCTGTCTGGATTCAACTAGATCAGATTGCCATAAATCATCTAACCCCTTAATAATAACTCGCCTTTTTTTTAAAATTCCTCCGAGCAGGTTTATGTAATTCATTGACAACATCTCTTTTACTCATCTTTCTTTAAACTGATTGAAAAGAAAAAAACATTTCATTCTTATATTTGTTTATTTTGTAATCTTTTATATAATAGTATCAATTTTTTCATTCTTAATAATTTATTCTCAAGTATATAGCAAGCACATGTGTCTGGGCCTTCCTTACATTGATTCGAAGACCATGGGCAATTTATAAAATGACATCCATTGACAGACTCTGACGATGATACACCTTCAAACTGGTTCAAAAAACTCATAGTGTTCAGAAATTCCACATAATGTTCCTCTAATAAGATATTCTGATTATACTTAAGCAAGTTTAAAATATCTTCAATAATCAAAGTATATTTAATGTTAGACATGACGAGTGAATTGTGACTTGACACTATGGTATCTATAAATAAACTGATTTTACTTTCCAGTTGCTGAATCTTTCACCACAATATATGCATTTTTTAAAAACTGTTGTCGTAAATGTTGGATTTCGTTTTGAAAGCTTCGTTGCATGTGCTCAATTGTTTCATCGACATAGGTTTTGGAAGTAGCGTCTCTCTTATCATGTGGTTCCTGAATATTTTGTAATCTTTTCAATTTTAAATTGTAATCTCCAGCTTCTGTTTTGAAAAATCCTTCGCCAGGTGGTCCTGGTATACCTTGTGGACCCCGCTCTCCCTGCAATTCCGCGGCCCAATCTTTACTCTAGCTCTATTGGAAAAACGACCAAATTTGTCTTTACTCATAATATGTCTTTATACAATTATGTTTTTCTCTTTTAATTCTTCAACAATTGAGGCAATTTCATTAGAGTGATTATTATTCCCTGCTTGTTGTGACCCGATTAAAAGCTTCAATCGATCTACAAGTTCATTCGGATCATCCCAATATATAAAGTCTTTCTTCATGCTTGATAATGTCATTAATCCACTTCCGAATGAAGGTGTGGTATTCGCAAATAAATGTTTTATTATGTTGTATTTAGCACCACGATTACCTCGTACTTGTTTCTCTGAATCATGGGAATCTCTATGCGAATTGGTATCCGTTAATATAGTTTTATAGTTGTTTAAGTCTTCACTATTATATATTTTTTCGTTTGGTCTTTTCATGAATAGGAGCTCGTATAATCCATGTGTCCCTTTAAAGTTCTTAGTTTTTACATGTATATCATTTCCTTGAACCCTGAACTCACCATCTCCAATATATAGCTTTCCATTTTTCAAGTATATACCATATATATTATCAATTGAATTGGAATTGTTAATAAATAAATTCAGATATTTTTTAGGAATGTCGGAAAATTCTTCATGAGATAACTGCTCTGCAAAATTCCGATGCTTAATGCGTTGACTTTTTCTAGTCTTCGAATGTTCTAAATGGGTTCTTGGGGTACTATTATTGTTATCTGTAATGGCGTAACTAAAGGAAGGTGACGGTGTAATAAATTCTTCTTCCTTTTTAGTGGGTTCAATTTTCTTTGTAGAACTTTGAAAAATATTTTTCTCATGATCTTCCTCTTGCTTAGAGTTTGATTTTTCAACTAATTTATTAAGTGGAGTAGTAATTGGTCTTAAAGCATTCTCTACTTGAGTTTCGTAAGCTTCTTTACCCCGCTTAAGAGCTTTGTATTTTTTTCGTAGTGCTTCTGTGGTTTTAATAAGTTCTTGTTTGAGTTTCACATCTATATGCATCATTTTTATTTGTTTGCTTTTTATAAAAACAATCCGTAAATAAGGTTCGTATACATCGAAATAATCGTAATGGATTTAAGTTAAGAAAGATATTACAGGTACTTGTCTTAATTGATGAACTTTGATCATTGAACTGTGTGAATCGATTTTTAACTGTAGTATTGTGTTCAGTAAACTGTAACGAAGTGTTCTCATAGAACATTTCTGCACATATGACGCAAAATGATAATGTGATTTGTTTTATAGGGAAGGGGTAAGACCGCTTTAAACAGAACTTTGGAAAAGGCTCGTAACAGCTCCAAACAGCCCCAAAACAGCTTCAAACCGCTTTCAAACCGCTCCGAACAGCTCGTAACAGCTCCAAAACGCTTTTCAAACAGCTCCAAACCGCTTTTCAAACAGCCCCAAACCGCTTTTCAAACCGCTCCGAACAGCTCGTAACAGCTCCAAACAGCTTTTCAAACAGCCCCAAAACAGCTTCAAACCGCTTTCAAACCGCTCCGAACAGCTCGTAACAGCTCCAAAACGCTTTTCAAACAGCTCCAAACCGCTTTTCAAACCGCTCCGAACAGCTCGTAACAGCTCCAAACAGCTTTTCAAACAGCCCCAAACCGCTTTTCAAACAGCTCCGAACAGCTCGTAACAGCTCCAAACCGCTTTTCAAACAGCTCCAAACCGCTTTTCAAACCGCTCCGAACAGCTCGTAACAGCTCCAAACCGCTTTTCAAACAGCCCCAAACAGCTTCAAACCGCTTTCAAACCGCTCGTAACAGCTGCAAACCGGTTTTCGAACTTTTGAACTGTATATTTACACTGTATTTAGTTTCAGAAAACTATCAAAGCCTTTCCTATAACGACCTTTATTCAAAGACACATCTTTATCAATAACTAAAAAACCATGTTTAATGTTCCAACATTCTACACATAATTTTTGAAATGTTGAAAATGACATATCTGAATTTACATGATCATTGTAGATATGTTTTAAGTTCATATCATCCTGTTTAAAGACGATTAGAAAATTAGCATTGTCTCTAATTAAATGTTTGGGTATTCTGGTATATGTCTGACACAAATAAAAACTATCAATATTATGATGTCGCCCCATGCTAAAGTATGTTCGAATAGTGTCTTGTTTTTCACACGCAATATCATCAAATATAAATATAGAGTTTGGTTTAGCTTCTTCAGGTGGTATAACTTCACTGTTATTGGAAAAAGTAAAGAACCCCATATGCTTTATTGGTTGGACGGCTCTTCGTAGAAATTCATATTTTGGCTGTTGTAAGGATTTCGAATAAATATATATATTTTCAAATTTCAAGCCATTTGGATGTTGTAGCAAAGTCATCATTACATTAGTTTTTCCGCAATTTGATGGACCTGTTATCAAACCTCTTATGCTATTGGGCAATAATATACTATGCTTTTTTGTTTCAATTCTTTTAACCAAATCCATGTTTTCTATTGGTAGCTGATGTTGTTGTTTTATGAATCGCATGATGATAAAAACTAAATGATTTCCCCATATATATCAAGGTTTTATTGGAAAAATGTCATAACATTATTAGTGACCTCTGCAAATCGTTGTATACCTAATAAAATGATAGATTTTTCTAATCAACCTAATAGTCAACGAAAAATTGTGAAAGGAGAAGGTTTATTGAATTCTGTAATTAATAAACTACCATTTGAACTTCACTTACCTGGTTACCAGTACTGTGGACCTGGAACAAAATTGGAAGAACGTTTAGCTAAAGGCGATCCTGGGATAAACTTACTTGATCGAGCTTGTAAACAGCATGATATTTCATATTCCAAATTAAAGAATACTCCTGAACGACATATAGCAGATAAAATTTTAGCTGAAAAAGCTTGGCAAAGAGTTAAATCAAAAGACGCAGGTATAAGAGAACGAGCAAACGCATTATTAGTCACCAACTTGATGAAAGCAAAAGTAAAGTTTGGAATGGGTGTAACTGATAAAAAAACTAAAAAGAGCAAGTGTAAGCTCACATTTAACAAATCAATTAAAGATGTGGGAAAAATTGTTATTACTAAAAAACCCCACAATTTAAACAATGCTATTAAAATAGCTTTGTCAGCGGCTAAGAGAATAATTAAGAGAAACAAAAATATTAAGACACCAAGAGTTATATCTGTACCTAAATCAGGTGGAGTAGTACCATTCCTTGTTCCTCTTTTTGCAGGACTTTCAGCACTAGGTGCATTATCTGGAGGTGCTGCAGGTATAGCTAAAGCTGTGGATGAGGCTTTTAATGCTAAAAAAGATCTAGAAGAAAAGAAACGTCATAATACAAAGATGCACTGAAAAAAAAATTGTTCATAAAAATTACGAAAACCGTTTATTGAATTTTTGTTAGTTGGCACAACAAACATTTTGTTGTCACATGAAATTTTTAATTGTCGCAATAAACGTTTATTGAATTTGGATTTCCGAAATCAATAAACGTTTATTGGGACAAATAATTTGAGTTTATTGATTTGAGTTTATTGCCTCAAACAAGTATTTATTGAATTTCAAGTAACCATTTACTGTCTCAATAAACAACTTGTTGATACAAACAACTGTTGATTGACTTTCAACCAACCATTTATTTTCCCAACAAACTGTGTGTTGGCACAAACAACTATTTATTGACTATTTATTCTCCTAATATTTTTTTAATTATCAGTTTGTTGCCGCGAACAACTGTTGATTGAATTTCAACCAACCATTTACTGTCCCAACAAACTGTTTGTTGGCACAAACAACTATTTATTGACTATTTATTCTCCTAATATTTTTTAAATATCAGTTTTTTGGCGCAAACAACTGTTGATTGAATTTTAACCAACCATTTACTGTCCCAACAAACTGTTTGTTGGCAAAAACAACTATTTATTGACTATTTATTCTCCTAATATTTTTTTAATTATCAGTTTGTTGCCGCGAACAACTGTTGATTGAATTTCAACCAACCATTTACTGTCCCAACAAACTGTTTGTTGGCACAAACAACTATTTATTGACTATTTATTCTCCTAATATTTTTTTAAATATCAGTTTTTTGGCGCAAACAACTGTTGACTGAACTTCAACCAACCATTTACTGTCCCAACAAACTGTTTGTTGGCAAAAACAACTATTTATTCTCCTAATATTTTTTTAATTATCAGTTTGTTGCCGCGAACAACTGTTGATTGAATTTCAACCAACCATTTACTGTCCCAACAAACTGTTTGTTGGCACAAACAA